>BMAW01019133.1:49611-100453 GCA_019974015.1 Nephila pilipes
TAGCATGCTGATGTTTTACATACTGATTATTTATTTTTATTTACATACTGATTATTTAGATCCTAATACAACTATAAAAACAACAAATATGTTAAACTTGGCTTAACATTTCATATGAAGAAATCGGATTTTTTTTTTTTTTTTTTTTAAAGATATACTTGGTATTCTTAAAGATTTACGTAAGGATTATTCGAAACTTTCAATTTAGAACTAATTATTTCTTTGCTTGATTAACCATTTCATACTGTAATACAATTAAACATGTATTAAATCCTCAATTCATGGGAGGACAGAATCAATGGAATCACTGGCAGAATCAATGAAATCTGGAAACAGATATTAAACTACATCAGGGAAAACCAAGTATTTCTCATTGGCATCCATTTTCATGTACAAAACAGGATGTTATTCTGACACGTCTACCTGTTGGTCACACAAGACTTACACATAAACATCTCTCTGGGGGAGAATGGATAACCATTCTGTTAGTCCTCTAATTATGAGATACATTTCGACTTTTAATTTTATTCGTTTTAAACTTTTTAATCATATGCATCATCTTTAATTGACTTTGTTGGATAAAATCCCCAATCGATTTTTTTTTAAATTTTATATATGTCATTGTGTATTTACTGCTTACATTTAATTTAATATTACTTAACTTTATTTTGTTTTTGATTTTAAGCTTCAATTTTATAAATTGTTCTACCTTAAAATAAGAATTGTAATATATTGACTTTGTGCGTAGTTCAAAATACCCGATGCAAATTCAGTGTCCAAAATTTTAATCAACTCTGCTTTTATTATCTGATTACTTTGATGAATAAGTCTAGTACAACTTGATTTGAACCAATATATAAATCTTTAATGCTATTACGTAAAAGAGGGGTCAAAAAGTATCTGTGTTATAAAAGGGGTACCTCAGTGTAGTATTGCCCATTGATCGTTCCCCCCTCCCCCAAGTCTATGAGTATGAGTATTCACATCCCAAAAAATCGTTGCCGTAATTTTTCCAGCCGATTAAACCATCATCGCATACATTGGTGCAGATTCCCCATAAACAACCCATCGTTTTGAATGTTGCTTAGTTTCCAGAGCATGAAATCCGGTATTCCAGAAAATGGCAGTCAAATCAAAACCTGTGAATAAGGTTGTGACGTAGGGTTATTCGCAATTTTCTCTTCACTAACCTATGGGACTGTTTGGTAATTTGAATTGCATACGATTGCACCTCCTCGCCAATAAAATTAAACGTGATTAGGTAAAACAGATAAAAAGGAGAAGTTTTGTGAATTTAATTAATTAATGTGGTTTTTTTTAAGTGAAATAAAATTAAAAGAAAAGAGAGGAGACAAGCTGATAAATGTAGAATGCTGTGAATAGTAATAATTAATCTCTTATATTGATAGTTATTGGAAGTAACTCATGATCGGAATAACAGGAGTTGAATCTGCTATAATCGAGAAGTACTTGAAGTGGAATAAATGATTTGGTAAGTTAAAATTTTATTATTTGAACATGAACTAGGATTAACTGAGTTAAGAGGGATTGAGAAAGATAGCGATCTTGCATATTCTCTGCTAGATAATAAAATATGTTATCCTGCTCTTAGATATCTTTAATTGAAGTTTTGAACTTGTTTACTATTTAATTAGACTTAAAGATGGCTTCAGGATAGGTCAATCGAAGTCAATAGAGGGCTTCAGGGTTACATCACAAGGTTTGATTTAATTTGGCTAAAATTGATCTATGAAACAGTGTCATGTTTGTTTTGGCACCGTTTAGCAGATGTCAATCTTCATTGATAATACTTTCTTGCAATTGAAATGCCATCTGTATTTAGAAACAGGTACTTTTTAAACATTTATCGTAATTAAACTCGAGGCCAATGACAGACAAATAAAAAGAAAATCAAAAATTGATCGATTTCTGAGTCAACTTCGATTCTCAACTACGTAGGGTCTGAAATTCTCTAGACTTGTTCGAAAACAAAAATTTGAGAAAATCCCAAACTATATTAAATATTTTCAGGTCAAGAGGCCTCGAAATATATATCTGTCCTTAATTTCGTTCAAGAATAATATGGTAAAAGATCAGACAGAATATTTAAATAATCATATCGGATTTGTCTGTTATACTCCGTAGTGAAAAAAAAATATGTATATTCAAAAAGACATTAAAAAACGCATCACAACCGAAATGGTTAGATCAGATCTTGCTTCCACCGTGTGTAATCGGTTCTACTTGAAAATCTTAGACCCGTCAAAGCTTATCCTTTTCTTATTAAGTCAACCGAATCCGAATACTATTAAGAAAAACAAATGAGACGCTGATTGTTTGATTGGAAGAGACATTTAAATACTTTATCTGATTATGTCTAGTCAAAAAAGCAGACGAAAAACTTTGAGATTTCTTATAACGTGTTTTCGCTTTAAAATGGTATTTTGTTCGATATCGATTAGATAACCTCTTCCCTCCGTAAATAAAAATTCCATAAGGTGCACACTTTGCATTTATCGGCCAAAATTTAACTTTCATTAGAGTTGTATAATATATAACAATTACATAGCAACTGACTTAAAATCTATACACGCAAATAAAGCAGAAAAATGAAATTCAATTAAAATTTGTTTTGTGCTCAGAAAAAACTACTTTAAAGCAACCGAATACATTCGGTTCTATATCAACAACTTCTAAATTGAAGAACTTTAATTAATATGTTTCAGCCTAACCACACTAAAATTATTGATGAATTTTTAACACTTTAACTAATTTTCAAAGTGACAAAAAATATTTTTAAGAATTAACATGCCTTAAATAATTTAAAATAAGTAGAATTATCATAAAACAGTATTTCAACGTGAAAGTACTCACTTATGTCTACTGATTGTAAGAAATTAAAAGATGATTAACCTAAATTTAGGCAAATATGAAAGAAAGAATACATAAATTATAAATTTCATGTATGGTTTATTTTTAATAAATACTCCAGTTGCAAACGACTTATTCAATATGGTATTAATTGTCTTATAAAAACAGAATTTCATGTCAGGCACCACCATTTGAATTGTTTTGTGAAAGGATTTCAGAGATTGCGGAAAGAAGTTCAAAAATTTTTCTATGAATACTTCAAAACAATTTTTTTATTTTAACATGGATTATCATAAAATATGTTTCTAAATATAGAAAACCGTCAAATAGTCAAAAATTGGAAACTTTTTTTTCGCCTTTTTTAAAATAAAAAGTATTAAAAACAAGTAATATTATTAAATTGATTTTAGCAGCGTCATTAAACTACAGCTGCAAATTAACTCAATTTTTAAAATTGATTCAATTGCTGTCATTCGAAAGTATAGGTAAGCTACTTGTTGATTCATTCACCCCACCCCAACTCTTCTTACATCAGTCAAAGAATACTAAGAAAATAGGTTCTCTTTCTAAAAGAAAAAATGATAATGGCAAAATTTAATGTTTAATTATTGATCTAAGTTTAACAACTGATGTTAATAAACGTTTTTCATAAAAAAAAAATTAATAAACAGAAAAAAATAGATGAATTTTAAAGTTTTTCAATAATTTCTAGTTGTTTAAATGTAAATTGCGTGTTTTTATAACCAAGGATACAAGTTTTTTCGAGCTTACATTTGAGTCTTATATTTCCAATAACTTTTCCCTCGGAAACGATTTCAAATGCTTCATTATCTGCATTTACTTCAATTAATTTATTTTGAATATGCAAATGTATAAAAGATACTAATATTGAAATACTATCAAAAGGTTTTATTTTCCCTGATTGCTGATAAAATAGAAACTAATGTTCTGCTTAGTATTAATTTAAAGCATAATGATTTTCTTAGAAAATTCAACCGACGCAGCATTTCCTCATGTAATAATCCTGCAGAGTTAAAAAATAATTTGAATACATTTATTTGAGAAATCAGATAAACAAGTGAACCAAAGTAGAAGCTAAAGAACAGTTCTTTAAAAAGGAACAGGTTTATTTCACATAAGAGAACAGTTCGTATAAAAGAACAAAAATTCCCATCCCTGTACGAGTCTAAACGCTTTAGAATTTTCTACATTGCCTTAAATATTTTATATTATTGGCTTTAATGTAAAATGAAAAGTTAGAAACAACACTTTGGGTCAAATGACTGATACCAACTTCAGATTCCTTATTTCTTCTAACATTTTAACCTTCCGTGAGTATAAAGAAGAGAACTCTCAAAATTATTTTTAAAAAAATTCTTAAAAATACCATAAGTGCAAGATAAGTTTGAGAAATATTTACTTTATTCTTACATAAGTATTTTAAGTAAGTTAAAAAAAAATATCATTATAAAGGGTTATTGTACTACTATACAGAAATCAGTCAAAGTACTTATGCAAGCCATTGACTTGAATTTTGGTTTCTCTGTATAATCTTGACTACAAATTTAAAAATGTTGATCAAATTTACGAAGCTTCTTTAAGTGAACTTCATACTATCGAATTTTTTTAAAATAAATCACTTGCTCATGAAATAAAAGTTTATGTAAAGTACTTTAAAAATCATCGTATTACCCTAACTATTTTTTTAAATGACACGTGTTTTAATTTACGATAAGAAATTATGTGATCAAAAATATTGTTATAGAAAGTAAAGAAAATATAGTTTAATACACTATCGTTTTGAGTTAAGAATGAAAAAGTGCAAAGGAAACTGCAAAAAAGGCATGCATTTACAAGAAAAGGAGATTAAATTCAAACTTTGATTGTACTCTTACATTATTATTTTTGCTAAAAAATTGGATTAAATTTGCTTCAGAAATAATTGATACATACCTTACCATAAAAGAAATAAAACAAAGATTAAACTTAAACGAATAACAAGAAATTTCCTTAAATTCCTCTAAATAATTCACGAAAACCTACTAAATATTTGTTTGCGACTACTACTTTGAAAAGCCTTATTGCTGCTCGAACCAATGAACTGAAACAATCTGAATTGTTAATCATTTCCCCCCTCCATCCCCAAAAAGGTGGGGAAGGGGGAAATGAAATTCCCAGACAATATTTCTTCTAGAATGCCTTCATATATCCCCTATAAAGGCTAACTCATATCATCCAACAACATAATTAGCATCGTTCGAAAATAAAACAATTGGTGCATTCCAATAAAAAAACATAATAAAGCAGCCATCAACAAGCTTCTTGAGTTTTGCGGTGGGGTGAATAAAACTATTATTGTATTACGTAGCTCTGAAAATTGTTATCGCATTTGCTGAGACTTTAATGACTTTATGTACCTCGATTGGAATAACATTGAAATCATTGAGTAAGTTTCTATTATCTTAGAGCTCCCTTCTTACCCATAGTATAATGGCTTGCTTGGGTAATATTTTATCTATTAGCAACTCTCTTCCGTCATGGTCCACGGGGTTTGATAAAGAAAGTGAGGCTAATAGAGCGGTGGTCGCATACGGTTTCCAAGAACCACCTATTAAGGTAGACAACCTGGTGGAAATCCGAATTGTGTCCCTACCTTTGACAATTGATGCGCAGGATGAATTCGTTTTTTATTGGTGTATAAAGTACAATCGGTGAGTTTCTTTTTTCAAAGAGGAAAAAGTACATTCGAACTTCTATAACTCTAACATTTATAATTCGAAATGTTGGATAATTCAAGTTTTTTTGCCAGGTTCAGTGAATTCTGCGTTAAAACAATGGAGGGAAATTATGGATAATTAAAATTTTATTTTGGGTTATTCGAATTTTTGTAGGGAGATTCCGTTTAAGTCATTAAGATCCACATCTTTGAGCAGCAGAAGCGGTAATACATATACATGAATTTCGAAGATTTTTTTTTGAATCAGTGTTATGGATGAAATTCTATTTATTTCCCCCATCACTTGATAGATTCAAATGATTTACAATGATTCTAAGACTGCATTCAAAGAAGCAAGTAAAAATACACAATCTTTTTAAAACATTGTTACTTGTTAAAGTTCAAAATAAAAGTATTTGATTTATTTGAAATGCATAAATTCATATATGTGTATTTTGTAAAATAAAGGCTGTGTATTAAATATTTGATCGTGAAATTATTTTCTTTAGGGAAACATACGGAATTCGAATTTTTGAATGATTCGAACTTTTATATAGTTCCATCACCTTCGAATTTTCCAAGTTTGAATGTACTTGAAAGATTGTACGTAAGAGTGTAAGAAAAAAGACATTTGAAGAATTTTATACCATTCTTCAAAGTTTATTTGCAATTAATCATCAAGAGTATTGTTTAATGTGGTGACAGAATGTTTAAAATTGACTGTAATGCTAAAAGAACTTGTTGGAAATCATTTGGTCCAAGTAGATTATTGCTATTAGAATAACATATTGTTACAAATACTAAAATATACCAGTAATGAGCCATATAACACATGGATCAATAAGTCCCGAGACTGTGCGGTCGTTTTTTTGCGATTTCCTCCTTCAAACGCACCAGCAAGTCAATATAATAATCACTGGTGATCGATTTACCTTTTTCGAGGTAGTCAATGAAAATCACGCCATGCGTATCCCAAAAAACTGACGCCATGACTTTGCCAGCTGACTGCTGCGTTTTCGGACGGCTTTCGCCAGCTGTGCGCCACTCAGATGACTGCCGCTTCGACTCTGGAGTGTAGTGATGTATCCATGTTTCGTCCATGGTCCCGTAACGACGCAAGAAATCTTTTTTGTTGCGAGTAAATAGCGATAAACAGCTTTCTGAATCATCGACTCGTTGCTGTTTTTGTTCCATCGAAAGCAATCGCGGCACCCACTTGGAAAAAACCTTTTTCACTTCACTTCAAAAAACCTTTTTCAGTAAATACACTTCCATATGATATCTGTGTCATCTCAGCAATCTCACGGAGCTTCACTTTACGATCTTTCATTATAATTTTTGTCACTTCACTCACATTTTCCGGTGTAACGGCTTCCACAGGTCTACCCGAGCGTTCCACGTCATTTGTGTCGGTACGACCACGTTTAAACTCGGCAAACCACCGACAAATCGTTGCTTTTGATGGACAAGAGTCCGGGTAACATTTTTCAATCCATTGTTTCGCTTGCACGGTGTTTTTACCCATTAAAAAACAATGTTTTATCAGAACACGAAACTCGGTTTTTTCCATTTTTTAAACAAACTACAAAACGACTTTACTCCAACCTCGATAACTCAGCTGTTTCTGGTCCGATCGACTTAAAATTTTGACACGTTTCAAGCAAAGGTTAGTACTCTAGAAAGACTTGGTTACTGGTTTACTACGAGCGCCATCTCTGGGTTAGTCTCGGAACTTATTGATCCATGTGTTATATCAGTTATTTCTAATTCTTGTTGGAGTTGGATTAAATCAATATTATTTCCAAGGATTATATGAATAATGTACTTTACTTCATTATGACGAAATTATGCATTTCAAAATGGTGAAATTATGCATTTAAAAATGGCGAAATTATGCATTTAAAAATGGCGAAATAGGTGAAGGGGTTATCACAACACGAGGGCTAGATTTGAATACTATGAGATTTCTAATCAGAAAATTAAATAACAAATTGCAAGCCAAAATTCGAACTGTGGAATGTCAATTTTCGACGCGTTTTTAAACGCATTGCAGTTATGAAAACGGTTGTTATAAAAAAGTAAACGACATTATTCAAACAAATGTAATTACTAACAATTTTAAGAAAAATGCGAAAATTAATCTTCTAGCAAACGATATTCAGAAAAAGCTGTTAATCTCGGAATTTGCAACAGCAAATAAAAGCTTATTTATTGTTTATTTACATTTTGCCTTAGGTACTTTAGCACTCTGATAAGCTGCAACCCCATCGGCAAGTAGCACAAATGTAACCCAACCCCCTCAACACAGAGCTGCCTATGAATTACAACTTTACTCATAACTTCCAAATTCATATCCTTTTCTGTACATCCAAACTATTTCCAACATAAATCTTCTTAATTAAATGCAATTCTAGGCAAGGTAAAGACCGAAGTCATGTTCCACAGTTAAAAACAGATACGAATTTCAAAAGCCTTCAAGCTTAAGTGCTCTAGTTAATCCCTCAACTTACATTGTTTATTTTTGAGAATAAATTTTTACACACAAGTCGGAACAGGTACGATGTGTGACCTAAATTTTTTTTTAAATAATTAAAATTTTAAAGTATTTATTATGTCGAGAATTTATTAACAGTATAAAAAATGAAAGTTCTGTTAATTACACCTCGTATTCATTTCTACGAAAAAGAGTTGATGTTCTTGTGAAATTTCATTCTTATGATTTTGTTAGAAGCTAATCGGCTTATTTAATTTGATATTAGTTTGCCGTGGATTTTGATTAGAGTCTTAAGCTTTCCCGTATGGATTTATAATTTTATCTTTTTTTTTTGTGAAGGGGATATATGTAACTTAAAATTTACTCATTCCTTTAAGGATTTGTGTTACATTATAAATTTTAATTTCTGAAAAAAATGTCCATAAAAATATTTCCTGAAATTTACATTTATATTATAAACATTGAGTTTTAATCTTCCTTTTTAATAAACGTTTAATGATTTAAGAAATACCTAATTTAATTTCATAAAAAATTTTAAGGGGAAAAAACACGTAACGTCCCTGAAGAAAAACATGTGACTAATAAATAAACTTGATTGCAGAAATAATTAAAAAAATTTAGTCTAGACATTGTGACTGAAAATTTTTTGGAATACTTCTACGCTTAATTAATAAATTAAATTGGTTTACTTTTGATTAATCAAACCTAATTCAGACGCCATAAAATAAATATTCTAAAAATAATGTCTACTATGTACGAAAGACTGTTAACAGAATCGTTTTTTCCATAACATTCATTAATCTGTATTTAATTCAAAGACTCGATTTTTTTTCACATACTTTTTATAGAAGACCTTTAATAAGTATTTTTATGATTTTGCGTACAAGATCAAAAATAATCTTCCGGTCATTCATAGACCCCTAAAATTAATATAGGAGTATACTGCATATACTATAAAAAAGTAGATGTACTGACATTTTCTTTTTTAATCCTTAATATCTTGAGATTTGCTCAAACGACAAATCGACGTATTCCATAAAAAAGTTCTTATTTATTATATAAATTTTTTTTCCTTAATATGAAGTTTTTCTCTATATTCATTGACCCTTTGTGGTCCAAAGTCGAGTTTGATTCGACATCAAATTTCATTCCAGCAAGTCCAACGTCTAGAGTGGCTCGACCCGATTTGTTAAATTTAAGAATTACTGTTATAGTTGTAACTGTTTAACGAAAATGAGTAACTATCGGATTTGTAGGATAATTTTGCGTTGTTCAATGGATTTAGGATTCTTTTGTCTTGGTAATTATATTTTGCTTTGCTTTTGTGTAACGTAGTACATTATTATTTTTTATGAGAACTTATTAAAGTTACAACGGTAGTCGCTATCATTCAATGAGTTATAATCTTGTTATTGTAAGCGTTTTCATATCAGTAAACTTAAATTCACATAATTTTTGTTTAGCTTTCCTGGTAAAAATAATTAAATATATTTTTTGGGAGAAAAATTTAAAAAATCTTGGAAGAAGTGATAAAATAATTAAGCGTACTTAGCTGAGATAATGAAGATTATTTGTGTGATTTGCATGAAGACCTGAACTTGTCAAATGAAAATGAAGAATATTTTTCGATAATGAGAAGTAGTATTACTGAATATATAAAGCCACAACTGACCAGGGGCCATCATCAACTCTTCATCCGAAGGAATGCATAAGGACTGTTTCGGATGCTCAAATAAGAGTTTGCCTGATGTGGAAAGAGAAACTGCTGACATATGTGAAACATGCACGTGAAAATCCAGTCTGAATTTAGTTAATTGCTCCAAATAATATCACTCAATTTAACATTTTAAAATCCATTAATGTAAATAAAGTTATCAATAAAGCTATTTTAAATTAATTTTCCTTTTACTTTATATTTCATGCAGCATATAAGTATATGAAAACTCAATTAAAATTGAAAGATCGACAATAAATTGATATAACTTAAAAATTAATTTGGGCCGTAAGGAATTAAATTGACAGTGTAATCTAAGAGATATTACTACGGTTACGAATAAGTGTTGTCGTCATTTTTCCCAAACAAATCCGGTCTCTTTTACCGCACCTTTTATTCACAAACAATTCAATAGTTTCCCTCAGCGCCAAACGAAACAAAAACATTCGCCAAAGCATAAAAGGAAGAAGTAATATCTGCTAGTTTACCTACTTTCCCCAAGTTATGTAGTTACGCCATATGCGTGCGAGGGTGCTACGAAGAAAAGAAACAAACAAACAAAAAACTTACCAAACCATCCAAAATACAAACAAACAATCTCACGTGACAAAATCAGAACAAAATTCATCTCCTTCTTACTCTTGTCTACCTTTAATATTCCCGTCACCGCAATCTTTTCCGTTCTCCCCTCGCCAGATGTGTTATTTTTTTCCTCTTTTTTCATCGCCAAGGATTTTTTTCTCTCTCTTTTCTCTCAGCATCCTCCCGTCCCCACGCGATGTAGTTGCCATGACGACCAGGGAGAGCCGAGAGCGTTGCGCGTTGTAAACCCTATTACCATACACTGCAAAAGATTTTTTCTGCTTCCCTCCCTCTCTTTTCTGTTATTATTTTGTATTGCCACTTTTTTTTTTTTTTTTGGTACATCGCTTGGGGTGGGGCAGTTCTTCGGACGGCAAATTCCAATAAACCGGGGAAAAATGGATGGAAGTGTCCATTCGCATACGTAGGGGTGAGTTGATAAGGTAAATATGATGGGCATATATACACTTGAGATGTTTGGTAGAGATATATGAACGAAGAGCTAAGTGCAAAAATTTTTTAACAAATATTATAATTATTGGCTTCAAACTTCAAAGCGACGTTTTAATTAGGTATTATTAGTCTACATCGCATTTCTTTATTACATTTTATTTAAAAAAAAATTGCTTATTTTGAATAAAATTGTGATATATTAATTAAATTCATTCTCCGGAAAAATTTCTAAAGTATGAGATTGGGAATGTGAAACAATAATAATAAACTGAAAGAGCTAATTCTGATTCTAAAAAAAGTTATAAAATTTACTGTAACATAAAAACATATCCTATAGATATATATTTTGATTATTAAAAATAATTAAGGAACATTTCCTAAAACAGGAGCAAATCCCATATATCTCGAACAATTTCTTTATTATATTTGAATAAAAATATCTTCTGAAATAATATTTGAATAATCTCTGCGATTCCATAAGGAGCTCAAAATTTCAAAAAAAAAAAAAAAAAAAATTCAACGTTTATCTTTATCATAACGAATTTGAAATCGGGTTTCATAAACTCAACTACGTATTCTATGCCATTTAGTTATTTTAAAGAATATAAAATGGAAAAATGAAATGAACGGAAAGAACGGATCAGATTGTAAAAATATATGGATATATATATAATAAAAATATATAGCATGCATTTTAAAATTATCAGAAATTTAGAGATTTTTTTCTTCAAATACATAAAGAATTTTATTCAAAATTAAGTAAACTGAAATAAGAAATACATGCAATCTTTTGAGCTACCAGGTATTTTAATACGTTGCATTTTATTCATACAAAAAATTAATAAAATATAAAAAAAAGATTAAATAAAAAGAAATCCGTAAAGAATAAAGAGGAAGTATGGAATAGAGAGTAAAAAAGTAAAGTAATAGTAATAAAAGTGAAAAAATTACGAAAAATAATTAGTAAAAAAACAGAAGTTATTTATTTCAAATTATCACTAAATTAATGATTAATGAAATGTATAAGTATGTTATAAAAGGTAAATAAACAATGGAGGTTATTAAAATTTAGAACAGTGCATAATTCGTTCATATTATCAACTAAATTTAAAACTGAATATATTTCAATCACATAATGAAATAAGACAATATTTTTAATGGGGGCGGAGGATTTTTTTTTCTTTCTTTCCGCAAATAACACAAAAAAAAATATTTTTTAAGACTCCAAACTGTTCCAAATATTTGACAAAACCCTAGCATAACTAATTCAAAATAATTGAGTTCATATCTAACCATATATAATAAGTGGGAAATTTTTTCCCCTTAAATATTGATTCAATAACTGTACAATATATGAAATAAGCATTATTGTAATTACTTATAATATAGCTTAATAATGAAGTATAATGATAACAATAACATAATCAAAATATTTATCATAGTTATACCGTACATTTTCTACCAACATTACATAAAATTCACGAAAAGTAAATACCATGATATTACAAAACTTAAATGACTCAACAAACAATCCAACCCGTTGGACATGATTAACAATAGCTTCATGAGGATTCATAAACAGGATATTTAGGAATAAATCATGGCAGGATTCATACTCATGTAAATATACGGCAGCAAACAACGTACTGGACACAATATTGACGAGGCTTGATAACTGATGTATGGAACACACTCTACGTAGTGATATAAAGCGGCTCTGTCGCGATAAACATCCACGAATCATTTATCTATGTGTAACTCTCACTTAGTTAAACAGCGTGAAGTGAGAAACCATTCAGCAATATATTTTATCCTCTGTTGGGTTTATGGGTGTAAGAGTGTACACAGCTAATAGAGTTTCGTGTACCACATGGTTGTAATTACTGACTTCAAATGTTGGTACAGTTGGAATTATTGATTTTAGGAGCACATTTACTGTTACTGGATTCGGCATGCTAGGTGTTTATAGCTCTGGAATTGGATGTTGGTTTTCTGTACAAGATGCTGCGGTTAGGGAATCTCTTAAGTTTTCATGTGATCAAAAGGGAAATGCGTTCAGCTTCGTAATAGACTATGGTAAAAGTCAATTGGTCTCAACCCTGGTTTTTAACACAATAACAAATAATAATTTTAGAAATGAAGCAAAGAATAAATATTTTCGAGGAATAATTTTTTCTAAAAAAAAATTATCGGGGAATTCGTTTTAGTCGTAAATTATAACTGAATTAGAATTTTGATATTTTCCGAAAACATTTATTTGAATTTTAAACGATGTAGTTTGATAGGAGAAACTTTATTTTGAATTTCTGAAAAAAAAAGTACTATTTTTCTACAGCTTAAAACTGCCTTTGAATGTTTTAATGTTGTGGAATTAGTTTTAGGAAAAATTTAAGGCAATAAAAAAAAAATTTAAAAGAAAAGTTTTTTAGTTTCAATTAATACTAACTAAATTTAACAATTATAATATAATTAATGATTTTTTTTTGCTTTAAATATTCAAAAAAT
Organism: Nephila pilipes; assembly: GCA_019974015.1. Taxonomy (NCBI): domain Eukaryota; kingdom Metazoa; phylum Arthropoda; class Arachnida; order Araneae; family Nephilidae; genus Nephila; species Nephila pilipes. The sequence goes on from BMAW01019133.1 coordinate 62,947, forward strand.
CAGTTATATATAAATATAGAGTGATAAAATAAAGAACAAAAAACTAAAAGGGAAAAAAAAGAATTGAAAAATATTGAAGCTTAAGCTTTTGAAAATTGAAATCTTAAAATTTAAATTTCTGAAGTTTGAAGTACTAAGATTTCAAATCCAGATATTTGAAATTAAATCTAAAAAAGAGAGAAAAACATTGGATATATGAGGGAGTGAGGGAGTGATGATGAAGTTTAATGACGTAAGAGTCAGATATGGCAAAATGCTGCGCCAAAAAAGTTGCAACTGTGAAAAGACGCTTGAAAAAAATAGGAAAAAAATTTACAAATTGGCTGACAAGAAAGAGAATCAAAAATAGGGAAGGATAGCTAGGGTATCCTGGGGGCACGTCGCCCGTGTCTACCAATGACAGTTAGAACCATGAGATAGAAAAAGATCACTCTGTTGCCTCGAGTGAGCGATGCCACACTTATGTGAAGAAGGTAAGCCCCTGAGGACAATGGATGTAAGCAAGTGATACTAATACTAAGTTACAAATTAGCATAGTTATTTATATCGGAAACCAAAAAAGTAAGTTTGAGGAGATAATTTGTTGTAGCCTCTCAGAACTAATAAAGTCGATAAAACAATTTTGATTCTTAAAAAAGTTCTCTACAAAATGTAAGATATTGTTAAAGTAAAATTAGTTCAGCGTTTACTGATGAATTACTAGTTATGAAGAGTAGGAGGGAAGTAAAAAGGGAAAAACCCAAATTGTTGCATTTTTAATAAATTAAAATTTTCTGCTGAATGGACAATGCATGAGCCATTCGGTAATAACAAAACAATGCCTCTCTCGATTTTGTATGTGTGTTTGATTATCTGCAACCAAATGTGAATGTGAACGTCCTTGGGCTTCCAAAAGATTTGACTTAAAATTAAGAGGAATCAAGAGGACGGAATTTGAAAAAAATAATAATCATAAACAATGTCATATTAAAGTAAACTTAAAATTTTACAAAGAATCTCAATCACGGGGGAAACTGAAAGCAAACCTAAACTTCTGATGGAAAATTATTTTTAAAATTATCTTTCTTAATAAAAATTAAGATGGAAATCTTTTTGCATCAGACAGATTTAAAAAGTTACATTCCACTAATATTTTAAGAAGGTCCTTCAGACACAGTTTTTGCTTTAAAAATATACTTAAAACATTACAAGAAGAATTAAAGTGTTTGCTGAATAAAAAGGAATGTATTTTTATCTTATTATGTTGGACTTGAAAGATGCAATAAACAATGCTTACAGAAGGAAAAACTAAAGCAATTTAAACTGCTAGTGGAAAAAATAGTATTTATCTTCTTTTCTGTAAATCCCCCTGCTTTAAATTTGCAAAATCTGCTTTCAGTAATTCATTTCATGCCTCTAGTTAACTTATTAACTAGAGGTACGAATTAAACAAAGTAAACTAACCTGCATTCTAATAACATGATATAAAAAATAGGTTCTTATTAAGTAAGTATTTTACAGAACAAACAAATATCTCCTAGTTATTAGAAGAAGAGCATAATGAAAAAAATTCAAGAAAAGCAATTAATCCAATCCAAAAACAGAAATAGAAACTCGAGACATAAGACAATGACGTTAAACAACACCAATCGGATATTCGAACAATTTATAAAAACCATTCTACACTTCCTGGCACAGTCGAAGTCTAGGAAACGTCAGAGATTTGAAAAACGACATTTAAACCCGATGACGCTCCGTCATAAGACACAGGCCGCCAACTCGCCGCCTGACCATCCCTACCGTCCGTCCACACATTGTCCATAACTCAGACGTTAAAAATCGATCGCTATATATACATTTTTTCCCTTTTCTAGCTTTTCTTCTTCTTTTTTCCGAGAAGCGCATATTCCTATCTTCTAACCGTTCAATATCTCAAGCAAATCGGGAAAAGAACGCTCACCTACTTTTATATATATATTTTATTATTATTTTTTCCCGTCATTTCTTGCCAAAAGAATAATCGTGTGGAAATCCACGAGAAGGGAGGGTGTATTCAATCGATAATCCTTCGATAGCCCCCCCCCTTTTCCGAGGCCTACCTTAATCTTTCATCTCTTTGCACGCACATACAGAGACTGAAGAGAACGGGGGAGGGGACGTCCAGGGGAAAAAAGTGATATAAAAAAAAGAGAACTTTCATTAAAGTAGAGAAGGACTACAGCAAACCTTGGACGGGGGTCAGTGAAATGTAGGGGCTTGAAGAAAAGCAATGGACCAAAACCCCTACGCCCACTTGAAAGGTTGCATTAAGGATATTGGAGTTTACCTTTCCTTCCATCCAATAAGACTTTATATTCTAAATATTAGGTATGGAATTAATGAGTATAGTCTGTTAAATTCACTCGCAATAAGAAGGAATGTTACATCAGAACGGTATAGTGTATTACTGATTGTACTAGCCGTTAATTTTAGCCATTTTCAAGAGCTCTAGAGCTGTTCCTAGTTCTAATGGATATGGTAGTCTAGTGATTACGGCCGCGAACTCACAGCCACCGTTGTTTCTGTCGTGTTGTGGGTTTGAATCCTGATCTCACTAAACACTCGCCGTGTAGCGGGAATGAGGCTCTCTACATTTGCTAAGGCTCCAACTCCTGATAGTGAATTGTGGGTTTGGAGAGGGAGGTGCTGTCTCAGAAGTCATTTTCATCATTTGACTTAGGCTCAAAAAGACGAGGTCCATTGCCAATCCCCCTTGTGTTCCTGTTAAGTGTGACGTTAATAAATAATCAATCTATCAAACAAATCAGTTAAAATCTAAGATATAGGTCGCTTCTGTACAAATAACTAACGTGGGATTGTTAATCTTAGTGTATAAGACGGTCTTCTGGGAATCCTGCTAAAGGCCAATGCATGTCCGTTATTGTACCAAACGGGTTGCCGTGGTTTTTCCTTGAGAGTTGGTATCGGCTCTTGATTGATTTGATTTAACATTGCGATAGAAGCAATACGAAAGCTATTAGCAACAGAAATCATAATTTTGAATAGTCAAGGATAGGATGACACCTGAACCGGCGCTCCACATCTATGCCAGGGTAATGACATTGATAGTTTTAACGTGCGTCACGCTCACTACACAAAGGTCTTATTAAGTTAATGGTTAACTTATTTACGAACAATCAACCGGGGAGTTGGGAGTTCTTGTCTTATTAATCAAGGGACACGAACTCGCTACCGATCGTTCGCTAGTCTTTCCTATTTCTCTTCCAACCCGACTACCTATTTTGAAAGATTAACAATGTACCACCCATTCTATTCTTTTGAAGCAAAGTTGCAAAGAAATTTATTGGAGAGTGTTGTGAGAAGAATTATTCATATTTGTATAAATATTCAGTACTGGTTAACAGCGTAGAATCGCCTTTTTGTTACTAAAGATGTTCCGTTTCAAAAAAGGATTACAATATTTACCATATTTTTACTTTTTTTTATTGGTCAGGCTTTCGATCCAAAGATCTACCAAACACCCATTATTGGATCTGAATGGTAAACTAATGTTTCGTCAATCAAGCAAACTAATTGGATATACGAACCGAATTACTTATTATGGAAAGTTAACAATGTACTACTCATTATAATCTTTTAAAGTAAAGTTACAAAGAAGTTTATTGGAGAGTGTTTTTTTTAGAAGAATGGCTCATCTTTGTACAACATCCAGCATTGGTTAGCTACATAGCAAGCGATGACCCACCTCTATAAAAGAATTACAAAACATACTATCATACTTATATTTTTATTGGTTAGGCACTCGAACCAATAATCCATTATGCACCCATTGGTGGATCACTTTACTGGTAAGCCGATGTTCCACCAATCAAGTACAGTGGTCTATTACTCTTATGCTGAAACTAAAAGCTTTTGTTGTCAGATTGGTAGAGAAAGGAATATAAACTGAATAGTGGTGGATTCGGACTTCATAATTCCAAACAAAGGAAATCGGCTAGCATGACCTGAATACGTTCTGATCAAAAATTCTCACACTGGTATGATGTGGATAGTAAAATGTTACTTCCTCCGGTTATCGTTATTTGACCACCGTTAGAAATTATAATGAATATTGCCTGGATAAGGAAACAGAAAAAGTTTTACACGCTTATTGCAATTTCAAACAACCAGTTCATATCTAAGATTATCATACAAGCAAATTCTGTCTTACTCAGTTTATCGGGGAAGGAAATCCTGACCCCAAGGTATCCTAGTTATTTTTTTCTTTCCCATGGGATTTACTTTCTACGGTAAACATGGGTGAATAGCCAAATGGGTGAAAAGCAAACTGATTCATTTAATTAATAGCGAAGTGATTTAGTTAATCAATAATTATGAAATGTTTATATTACTTTCGGAACACATTGCATATAAATATAACTTTTAAAAATGTTGATACATACAGCTTATTTCATTGATTCTCTTTCACTGCAAAGCTTTTCCTTCCCCCTTTAATTGCTTTATTTTTGGACTATAATAAAAACTGAATGATATGTAGTTAAATCCGTTCTTATTTTATGTCAATTGCGATCCAACGGTTCTGAAAAGGAATTTAATCTTTTGTATATAGATTTCAGAAAAATACTATTCATTTACTTTTAAGTTCAAATATGACCAAATTAAATTGTTGAGCTACATCTTATAGAATTTATAAATGGCTAAAAGTGTATAATTTTCTTAAAGCAATTAATTTCTTAAAAAAATAATTATATTCTCACTAATAAGTTTTAAAAAATTGATTTTTCTTATATTTATTAATTTATATAAATACCACCAGAAGGCGCCTTGTCTCGTCTAAGTGAAAGCGCAAGGACTCATGGGTAAATTTTCACAGTGCGTTTAGTTCTTCACCGTGTAAGGCGGGTTTTTCTTGTTTGCATGTAATTTGTTCTGAAGCGGGTTAAGTGAAAGTATGGGCTGTTTGGAAACATTTGCAAATTAATGTAAATATTTGAATGTATAATTAGCGCATAGAGACTGTAAATAAATGTGGTAGAAAAGTATCGCTCTCCCTCTCTTCCTTGTTGGATTATTGTTCCTTCAAGGATAGAGCGATTACAGGAGTGCATAATGGCTTATTCTAGTAATTATTCAAGATTAATTCCAAGACCGTATTAAACAGGTTTGTAGAAATTTAGAAGCGGGTAAGGTGCATGTTTATATCTGTAAATTTATGAGTAGGAAAAAGGGCGAATATATCCACTTAGTCTTATTCGGGTACTTACTTACAGACTTAAAATTTTTCAGATATATTTCTGAGTAGGTTAGGGTAGCTTTAGAAAAGCTTAGCAGCTTATTGTGAGGATTATCCAAGATTAATTCTAACACTGTACTAATCTGGTTTGTGGGGTGTCTATTGAAGACAGCCTGGTGTAAGTCTCATACATGTTTCAGTCAATCATTGTCATCAGAAATAAAAGGGCTACTGCGGGCTAAATATAGCTGGACATCAAAAACAACGTATGGATATTCGATTTGTAGGATTACTGCAAAAACCCTTCTTGCCTGAATATGGTTCAGATTATCCTTATTAACCATTTGTAAAGGTTTAATGTAACCTTAATTAGAAACAGGATCAGATCAATTCTTTAAACATAATCTGTGACATATTTCCTTCGTTATTTAACTCTGCAGCCAACTTAAAATCTAATTTAAATAGTCAATCAGTTCAAAACTCCAACTGAAGATATATAAGAGCAAGATGAAACATTTTATTGACTACTAAAGAACATATCAGGTGGCTCTCTCTCGAATCCCTCTTAACTCATTCAATATTTGTTTATATTCTAATAATAAAGTCTTAGCTTGTACCGAATCACTTGTTCCGATTAAAGCACTTCTCGATTATAGCAGATTCGAATCTTAGTACTTTTAACTAAGAGTCACTTTAACCCCAATGATTAATTACGATGATTCAATCTAATTTAAAATTCTATCAGCTTGTAGCTCTCCACTATCTTCTTTCTCTTTCGTTTCAATTCTATTTAGCCTATATATCACTATCTCTAATTCAATTTATTACACTACTTATCTTCATCTAATTTATCTAATTACGGTTCAATTGGGTTGGGTAGAAATTGTAATTTTATACAATTCAAATTACTAAAAGTCGCAGAGGTCAGTGATGGTAAAATCGAGAGCAGCGTCACAAATCTACGGACGTATTCTACTTGTAGAAAAAAAAAAGAAAAAGTATTTATGGAACAAAGCACTGAAAACCAATGGATACTTACTTAAATAATATTTTAAGCTGTGATAAATTTTAAGTACCTCAATGGCGGTCCAAACAACTAAAAAAATGAACAGATGATAAACAGACATCACTAAAGAAAACGTGTCATTTTAAGTAGATAACGTAAAACGACTAGATCATATGATAAAGTCACAACGCAACATAATCTTCATATCTTTGTGAACAAAACTCGCATCTTTTCTAAAACATTCTTATCATCAGCGTTATTATTCTTCTTTAGACAAATTTCTCGCCCAACAAAAGTGGAAATCATCGCACAAAAGACCACACACGCAAATATCTCCATATTGTGGGTGTCGCATGGAAGAAATAAGAGCAATTTTGTCTGATCTAGAGATAAAAATATATAAAAAAATGAAACCACAGCTTCTCCACTTTTTTATTTCTATAATGGAGAAAAGAAAACCAAACAAATGTTTTAAGGAAGTCGGAACCTAAAGGCTGTAATTATTCCGACTGCAGCGATAACAAAGCAATTATGTTCCATCAACTGAAAAACGGTAAGACCTCAGAGAAATATGGCGTTCGGATGATGAATCACTAGCCCCAAGAAAAGGCACCGTTTTTAGCGAGAGATGGAAAAATACACAAATAAAATAAGAAGATTCAAAGTTAAAGTTACGTTTTCCACCGCAAAACACGAAAGCTAGATTTTATTTATTTATTTCATTATTTTTAAGATGGTTGAGAGATACACAAACCCTTGACAGTTGTAATTGTTGCTGCTATGAAAGCTAATCTGTTTTGAGATGAAAAATACTCATAAAAGAGAGATTGTTAATGTCTGAAGAAGGCATAAACAGAATTTTTTGAAAGCAAAGAAGTGATTGAGGTGAATAAACTGTACCACATAAAAGATGGACAACTTATTATTATTTTGTTCTTTTATGATCTAGTTAAAGTTTACGTATATTATAAATGGATGTTAAAAGCAATATTATTCGAACAGGATTTAGTATTCAATTCATTCTAAATGGAATACATTTAACATTTTCTTGTGTAAAATCGCTTGATCGATAGATTTTTATTACTTAATGCACCGAACTTGCAGTATATATTTTGTGAAAAACGTTTAACATGAAACAAAAGGGACTGAAACATTTTTCTCGCGTTTAAAGTGTTTCGTAATAAATGATTATGCGCCAAAAAAACTATATATATTAAGAAATCTATCGCGAATTTGGAATGTTACATTGAGAAAGAAAAAGAGTTTTTGTTCCATTTGGGGAAAAACTGGATATTTTTTGCAATGTCTTTTTGAGCAGCAAGTTATGTTTAAATTACTTGATATCGCCCATCAAATAAATAAATAAAAAAAGAGTAAAAAAAATCTGATTCGAATAGCGAAATCTTTTCGTACTAAGGGATTTTTGTTTCGTGTTAAAAGATAAAAAAAAAAAAAATTTATGAAATTACATAGCAATTTGTTTTGATCTCTGTATTGAAAAATTTCTGTTATAAAATTGAGCAGATTTATATTTAATTACTTGCATTTTTTACCTGTTTTTTTTTATAGTACATTTTTAGTTTCACATGTTTCGTTTCTCATAAGATATTTTGGGATTTATTTTAGTTTGTATTACTTTTTTCCAGATATTTAGCAGACTTTTGTTTATATATATTATAAGCAATAATATTACACTTATAAGTGTTTTAAATATAAATTTTACGCATAATAAAATTAAATGGCATCAAAATTGTGTCATAAATTGTTGTTTATTACTTTGGTATTATTGTAAAAAATATTGGTATTGATCCCTTAATAATTTTTTTTATGAAATTTAAGGAATTTTATAATTTTCAGTCTTTTTCAAGCAATTTCTTGCATGCCCAGATTTACTAAAACAAATTTACATTTTAATAAGAGTTTATGATAAGAATGTAAGAGAGAACCTAGCTTCAGGGCTGTAGGGTTATCAACTTGAGACCTAATTCCATCAAAGACCATCCTACAAAATAAAAGAGGCTGCTATTCTGTTCTACTGTTACAAAAAGTTGAAACTGACTAACTCTCATATAGTACGGTTAGGCAAATTAAAAAGGTATTATTTCAGATTTCATCCATACAATTTAGCTGTGAATTAAAATGCGGGCTTTTAATTAAGGGTCATTGAAAGCCTCTAGGAGGTCAGGAATATAAAAAAAGAAAACAAATCAATGCACTATTTTATTTTTTGGAACAAATTATTAGGCCCTGTATGTGCCGATTTTTACGCACAAAATTTTTATTTATAAAATTGTTTATATAACTTTTAATACATAAATGTTTTTATATAAATAAAAATACTATAGAATTAGTAAAATCTGTCATTAATAATACCGAATCGCAATTAAGAGTTTAATAAAATAGTAGCTTTCAAACAATCTGATCTGCCTTTAATTTTTTTTTTAATATTTTATATATTAGGTAAGTGAAAAAGTTCTACCCGTTTTTTGAGATGAATAATACAAATGCATGACCTCTTGCGATCCTTTTAGAAGGAGAGAAATTCTACGTCGATGAAAGTCCTTGAGTATGGAGCGAAATGGTAGTTTTCACACCATAAAAGTTTTTCTGTTGAAAGGGTGAAAGTCAATGCACGGTGTTAATTGTCAGTAGTCTGAGTAGTGAAGGTTCGGAGTAAAATCTGTCAACTAACTCTGTTACTTTTGATGAATGATGATATCAGCATGAGGCCCTACGTTGCTGTGATGAAAAATAACTCCGTTTCGCTTGACCGAACTGGGATTCTGAACGTCAAATCTCAATCTGTCCAACTAAAAGCGTTGAAAATCAGCAACAATGGTTTGGTTAAGAAGCAGGACCTCCGATGTTGCACCACACAGTCTTCAAATTTTTGGAAGGACGTTCTGACCTTTTCGTTGATGCAAGTAGTCTGGAAAGCCAAAACAAACAGTTGGCACTTAACATTACGGTGCATAGCACATTTTTTATCACCTGTTACAATCCATGTCAAGAACTCGCTTTTACACCGGGAAAGTAAGGAAACACTAGTAGCGATTCGCCGTTCCCATTGATCTGCAGTAAATTGATATGAAATACAACTATCTAACTTTCCGACGAAACCCAACATTTCCAAATGTCCTTCGACTGTAGTCCGGTGAGTATTGAAGGCTTTGGATTAAGCAGCAGCTACTTAAGATACCGGTGTCGTTATCTAGCGGTTGTAATAATATGGTAGATCGCATCATTGGTCTCTGAAAACCAATGATGCGGCTTCCTCGTATTCAATGTTTTATAGGAAGCCACGCTCTCTGATTTACATAGACAATGGTTCAGTAACATCAGCCACCGCAATATTGCGGCTGCCAGATAACGGCTCCCGCTTTCCTAAGAAACCACAGCTTTACTCAAGCACTATTGGATTCGGGCTTTGTTTTTATAGCCTAATCAAGAGCATCTTCTGCAACGAGTGAAAGATATCCACAACTTGCCTAACTTAGATATCTGCCATATTCCCTGAATTTCCGATACCATCGACGACATTTTTGTCGTTAAAAACACTCTCCACTTAAACTTGTTATATAAATTCCTTTGGTGGAGTTCGTACGGTAAACAGTGTCTCACGTGTACTTTATATCCTTGATACATTGTCTCAGATGTTACATTGTCTCATTTTTACGAATGCTGCGCTATGACAAAGATGGGTAATCTATGCATTTTATTGGCCAACGATTCCGGCCATAACGACATTATGTGTGGCGTTAGTTGAACAAGAAATTTGCCTTTCTAAAATCGGGCAGAGCATTTGCACATACCTTATTTATTTAATGTATGTATGTATGAATTACTGCACAAAAATGATACTAAGGATTATAATCGAATATGTAAAATAAAAACAACGTATATTAATATAGAATATATGTGATTATGTTAGGCGTATATGTATGCTATAACATAATCTTTAAGAAAAAGGCCCGCGTAAGGCTTTCAAATAAGAAAAGTTTATGATTTCTGCGCAAATTCGAAGTATTAGTAAAATTAGTGATGTCAATTTCGGTCAAAATTATCAATTTTATTTCACGCCAATTTTGAACAGCGCATACTTTGGATTTTTCAAAACAACTTTCTTTTTCATTCTACTACAATTAGGAAGATATAATAAGATTTTTTTTTTTAAGAAATGGATTTGTTTGGTTTTAATTAACATCGTACTATGAGCAACACGAGGATTATTGACGATGACTCTCGTCATTTTGAACCTCAGTCAAGTGTTGAGAACGATACCTGAGCTGGCACCCCCTCTCCTAACTTTCTCACCATGCCAACGGAAGAACTTTGGACCTTGACAAATTAAACGGGCATCAGATCTGGCTATATGACGGGTCTTTAGTAGCATCAAGGCTCGAACACGCGACTCGACGAAAACCACCAGCCGCGGGTCATTTTATCAGTTTTTTTTTTTTTTTTTTAATCTAAAAAATTTGAATAAAAATTTAACTTTACTTAAAATCACACAGAATTACTTTCCACTTTATGTTTCATACATTAATTTTATGATTGAAAAGAAACTGAAAAACTAAATAATTGTAAAAATGTTCTATGCGAAGCTAAAAACAGATTTAGCCATCGGAGGTGCCCTTTTTTTTTATAATTAGTATTAAATTACTCAATTAAATATAAGAATTAAAGTAAACAATGAAATATCGAGAAATGGGCAACAGTAAACTTTTCCGATATTAAAATTAAAGCAAACGATAAAACACTAAATTCAATATATTTAAGCTAAATGTAATTAAAATTTAAAGCAAACGATAAATTATTAAATTGAATAAATTCAAGCTAAATGTAATTAAAATTGAAGCAAAAGATAAGGAATTGAAAAGTGATCTGGTACGCCAAAAGTGATCCAACTAAAACAATAGCCTCTTGAGTGGCTAAAAACACTCTTAATGTTCTTTAAGTACTACTTTACAAAGAAAAAAAAAAGGTAATATTCTGAACGTGCTCGGATACAGCAATCCAGCAAAATCAAAGTATCTTTAATGAGACCAATATATTCTCTGAATTCCCAATACATAACAACATGAATCAATTCAAGTAAGAAAACTGCTTAAATTTAAAATAATTTCAAGAAAACAGAATCACCCCAACCTATGCCTCAGTCCTTATTTATGTCTTTTCCTCCGAATAACTACTATCCCCGCAATCTGACGGTGTACTAAACCGGAACAAACGATTGCGAGCAAAATAATTTTCCTCAATGTAAATTTTCCACTGAAAACAGTAAATCTCGCTCCTCTATCGCATTTAAGCGGCAGTCGTGAACCACCCCAGCACTTTAAAACTAGTTCTGACCCTTTGTTTCTTACTAAAAACTTAACCTATTCTCCAAGAAGCGAATTAAACACTACCGCCTACTTGTTTTGTTTCTTCGACTTGCCTTATTTCTTCCGCAAGGTCTCGACTCTCTTTGGCACCTATTTAAAAGTCAAAACCGAAACTGACCGCGGTCATTAGATGGGGGTCAACAAACGGGGAATTTTGTTGCTTAAAAGTGTAGGCCGCAATCGCCTTTTAAATGAACGCAAAAAATGTGTGCTTCGATATTTTTCAATAGACGACGTGGCGATTGATTGTTCTATTGTTCTTAAGGAAAAGGAAGAGTTTAAATTTTGTCATTCTGTAAGCTGAAAAGTTTGAATTTGGCGGGATTTGGCGAAACATTCATGTCGGCTGCTTGTCACTAATCAAAATGGTATTAGAAAACAATTGTTTTAAAACTAATATTTAGGGTTTTTTTTTTTTAACTCTGCTCATTTTGAATAGTAGTCAGAAACGTTCAATCCGGTTTTTTTAAATAACAGAATTTCACAAAAACACGACCACAATTTAAAAAGGAGAGCAACTGGAACGCCTTTTTTTAAATAAATGATTAATTAATTCTTATCTAATTTAGCGGTGCTATTTTAAACTAGATGCATAGCTGGAAATATTAACCATTCAAAGGGTTATTGTTTTTGTTGAATCACTTTTCTCAATATTGTACCAATTTTTGCTTCAATTTTAATTACATTTAGCTTAAACATATTCAATGTAATTTTTTTTTGTTTGCTTTAATTTTAATTACATGTAGCTGATATAATATTCAATTTAATAATTTATCGTTTGCTTTAATTTTAATTACACTTAGCTTAAGTATATTTAATTTAATAATTTATCGTTTGCTTTAATTTTAATTATATTCAGATGAAATATGTTCAGTTGAATAATTTATGGTCTGCTTTAGTATTAATATCCGAAAAGTTTACTATTGTCCATTTCTCGATATTTCATCGTTTACTTTAACTCTTATATTTATAACTGAGTAATTTAATAACAATTATAAGAAATAAGCGCATCTTGGGTGGCTAAATCTGTTCTTTTGCAAAACTTTGTATAGAACTTTTTATTTATTTATATATTTTTTTTTAGTTCATTCTCTTCATAAATGAACAAAAGCTTCTAATTCCTTTGATTTGCCATAAGACACGAGTTTCTTCACTACTTTTTTTTTAATCAGCTAACGAAAAGAGCGTTATTTACGACATTTCTCCTGCATTTTATCGGGAGTAAAACAAACATTAATAATTTTGTAAGGTTTTATGCATAGATTTATTTGTGTAAAACAAATAAAATTCAAAAAGTACTTGTGTTTGAAGACAAACGACATCATTATGGTAAACTGTTGTTACCATTGTGTGCTGCCATCTGTTAAAAGGAGCCTATATAAATTTGACATTGATTCATAAATTAGTTTTGATTTGATAGTCATTTGCGGTCAAATCAAAATTTGATTGCTGCCTCGTTGAATCGTCATATAATCCACTGGAAATCAAGCAACAATCAAAACGTTGGGTTGCTTCCAGTGAATCTTTTCCAAAAAGGCAAAGGTGGTCTTATCGGCTGGAAAGGTTGTGACGAAGAATTGTTTCAATGCTTTTCTCATAATCACGAATACGAGTAACTGAGACTTTGACAACTGTCAAGTGAGCCATGATGCTTTCTAAAAACAAATTATTTTCGATACTACAAGTGTCATCTCTTGAATTTTCTAAGGACTTATTGAACGACCCTAGTGATTAAGACGGTGCTCAATAAAATTGGATTGACACGAATTAACGTCATGTTTGAGAAATACGAGTGTTTTTGCCATCAATGATAGGGGCACCTGATCAGATGTATCACTGTCCTAACTTCAATATTACACCCCATTAAAAACTCTAGATTGATGTCTAGGCGCATTAAACCAGCAGCATTTTAAACACAGTGGGCGAGATATGGAAGATTGTTGAGAATTTATCAACTCAGGTATCATTATCTTCATTTGGCCAAGAATCAAAATTACGAAGTCGGTTACTGACAGCCCTATTGTTGCTTCTAACTGCAATGCTAATAACACAATCGATCATTCGATCCCAAAAACAGATCTATAATAGAAAATCAGATTAATTGTTGTTTATTATCTTATTAACATCGCTCTTAGAAGCAACACGAGGGCTATCGGCAATCAATCTCGTAATTTTGAGTCTCAGTCAAGAGACGAGGATAACACCTGAGCTGGCACTCCTTTGTCCAAATCCACCTTACTCCCCACGTGAGCACTTGGAGCCTCGACAGATTTAATGTACAATAATTCCACTACACCGAAGGTTTTTGTGATTTTCGATTTAATTTTGATTGTTTAATAACGTCGCACTGAGAAGCAACACGAGTGCTCGAGGCGATGGATCTCGTTATTTTGACTTGAGCTGGCACCTTCTTTTCCAAACTTCCACACTCCACCAACAGGAGGACTTGGAACCTCAACAAGATTTTAAAGTGTATCAGCCGCGCTACGCGGTGGATTTTCTCAAGCCCCCGACACGAAGGAAATAATGCCAACGGAAGACCCCGTTCATTAGACTAGTGCGGTCACAGGGTCGTTACTGAAATTCTAACTCGAACTCACGACGTGATGGAGAGAACGTCAGCCGCGAGTTCACCCCTATGATAACTGCGGACACTTAATGGAATCGGAATTCGAACTCATGGTCCAACTGCCGAGGTCACAGAGGGCTCAACTAGCAAGAGGTTACAATGTTACTCATTTCAAAAATATTAGAACATATGAACAGTTTTCCTTCAAAGGGTTTTTTTTTCCTTTCTTCTTCACGAGGTTAATTTGTATCTTCCAGCAAACTACTCATTGTCATAAATTTTAAAACTATTTTTAATTTGTTTATATATTTATTACTTATACATCTATCGCTTCTTCTATAGTAATAACAAAATATTTATTTTACCATAATTAATCACTCTTTTTTTTTTTTTTTTTTTTTTGCAGAATCCTTCCTGACATCGATGATTTAGTTTTAGTTTTTATTAACGTCGCACTAGAAGCAACACGAGGGCTATTGACGACGGACCTCGTAATTTTGAACCACGATCAAGTGACGAGGACGACACCCGAACGGGCAACCCCCTCTCCTAACATCCATACCTCGCCAACGGGAGGACTTTTGGCCCCGAACATATTTAATGTACATCAGCCCCGGCTACACGGCGGGTCTTTGGAGGCCAAGGATCGAACCCGCGACTGAACGAAAATCGCCGGCCCCTAGTCCATGACCTTGAGTACTAGGTTACCGCGACCCATCCTGACATCGATGAATCACGGAACAGAACAATGCGTTTAAAATTTCTGAATAGGTAAGGTGTTGAAATTGAAGCCTGGACCAACACAAAAGAAACACACCTTTCACGAATTCCTAGGATCAACTGGAATCTTAGCAATGAAAGAAAAGGCTTATCTGTGATTGCATTCTCATGAAGGTATTGACAACTGATTGATTGATGTCGGTTACACAAAAGCGAATTTCAAGTATTCACTGAATCTCTTTTACAATGCTGCTAAGCAGCTTCCTTCTAAGACGTGTAAAATATGAAGGTGACTTCTCTGATAGCATGATAAATATATTCTTGTTATATAATTATAACTAATTATAAAACTAATAGTAATTGATAACAATTATTGAGCTATATAATTCTTAAGAAAAAACTTTTTTTAGTTTTATTGATTGTGACTATGGCAATAAACTTAGGAGACTCCAAAATCATAGACCTATTTGATCTAAAACGCTGGTTATTATCTTTATTTGCTATTACTAATTTTAATTATATGAGTTAATGATAATAATCCAATGGAGAAATATTCACAAACAGATGAACCAAAGATTCATTCAAGTGTGAATATTTAAAACATATCTATCTACCTTTAACTATTTGGCCTAAAAGAGTTTGAATTATCGTTTGGAGAATTAAATTAAAATATCTGTTACCGATTCACTCTAGTTCGGGTGAGTAGGATAATTGATATTGAGTAGTTCGGATGAGTACGATAATAGGAACTTTTTTTTCTCTTCTCTTTCGAAAGATCCTTTTGATCGTTTCTTAAATTGTGGAGGGCGGGTTCCGATTTCTCACTTTGAATTAGCTATTATCAACTAACTTCCACCTCAATATTAAATTATTCGCAGATTTTTTTTATGTATCTGGCCAAATTTATTCGCTACATCATACTTCAAACTGATTCACACGAAACACGTTTCATTTTATTGGAAGGAATTTTGATTTTAAACACAATAAAAAAATAAACAAGAGTTAGTGGAAGGGAAAATCACAATGGAGCCTAACGTCATCGTATTTTAGAATATTTATTTCTTATCAGTGCTTAAAATGACAAAAATATGTTTAACTAACATAATTTATTTATTAAGAGTTAATGTTTTTTATACTTTATTCGTTTATGAGAAATAACATTGATTAATCACTTCCTAATGTCTAAAAAAATAATGTCTCTATATGTCCATAACTTTTTCATTTATTATTCGATTTTCGAAATTTTTATTGTATTTGAAATCTATATGCGTCGTATATGTAATCCCTTTAATTTGTTTCCAGACGGCGTTTTGGTGTTTGAAACTTAAGAAGATGACTATCCACGTAGAGACGAGGTTGAAGTAGCAAAGTGTCATTACACATGACCTTGCATCTTGTGATTTTCACTGCTTTTCAAAGATGAAAGAGCACCTTAAAGAACACAATTTTCATTCCGATAAAGAGGTGAAAGCTTCCATTAAAGCCTGATGTGTATGATTCTTGTTGTACATAAAAACTAAATGTAATTGCATTGCATGCGTAATACATTTGCTGCCTTTGTTCCCTCATGTTGATGATGGGATAAGAGCTGGAGAAGTTGGAGATCTATTTAGAGATGAGGTTGAAGCAACTAGGCGTCAATACGCCTTGAAATTTTTACCTCTTCCCAAATATGAAAGAACACCTTACGGGACATCACTTTCATTCAGACGAAAAGGTGAAAGGAGCCATGAGTTTGCCAAATAGCTCCGCGTTGGTATAAGAGCGTGGGACGAGGACTATGTCAAAGTGAATAACGTATTACATCGAAAATACATGTAACTTTCAAGTGCAATACAAATTATGAAAATCTGGCAACAAAAAAGTTTAGTTAGTGAAGTCATCATCTTTTAATGAAGCCTCGTATACCATTAATACTTCTAAGCAGTGATCGCTTACTTAAATGTGATGAAATGGGTTCAAATATTCATGGTATGAATAGGAAGTACATGGAGTGAAAATTTGGTAAAACGAAACAGAAATGTTTTTTTAAATGAATAAGTTTACTACGTGAAAAAATAAATTCATTAAATAAATCGTTGCAAACCCCCGAAAGAATGCTAAATAATTCTGGAACGGGCAGCGGCGAATACTATGAATTTCAAGATTCTTTGTGAGAGTATCTAAAATAAGTTATTGGTTGCTGGGAAAATCTAGAATATTCTAAAGATTCAAATATAATCTTTGCAAAATATTTTGAAGGTAATTTACTTATTGTTCAGCTATATCGTGTGTTGAATACATTATATAATCTCGTGAATGGTAATAATAAACACAAAAACTTGTGTTTATTTGAAATTAATTTACTCTGCTTATTTAACTAAACAGCTTTAGATAATACAGATAATTACCTTCTTTTTCAAAATCAGAAGAAAAAAATTATAAAAAATAAGTGTATCTGCAAGTGCGTAATAGCGTTAGTAAATTTTTATTCTGCTTAGTAAAAACAGCAGAATGGAAAATTATATTACTTGTATTAAATATTTAATAAGAGTTTATTAATCTCCCCCAATTTATTAATCAATAATTAAAAACAAGTCATATCGATCAACTTTCAAAAAATTCATTAAATTAAAAAGAACATTAATTCTAACAAAAATGAAGAATCTTTAATTAATTCGAATTTTTACAAATTATTTACAAAAAATTTATAATAAATTCAATTCTTTGAACTAAAAATTTAAAAAGAATTAAAAATTATTCCAATAATATTAATCTAATATTTATGTTACCTAAACTATTAATCGGGGGGTTAACTATTATAATTATATTTGTAACAATAATAAATTGTTTTGTTCAGACGTTTTAAGATAAAAGAGCATTATAATAAGTACATTTTTCATTCAAAAACAAAATTGTTCTACATATGAATCATACAAAATTAAATTTAAATTGGAAATAAAATTTCACTGACTGATTTATTTTTTACATCTGAAAGAATATAACTATGACTTTGCTTACAATTTTAATAAAAGTCTTGTTGTAACAGAGAAGTATAAACTATTACCTCGTTCGATAGCTTTTTTATGAAATTCCCATTCAAATAAAAACTCTGCATTGTAAAAAAAAATAATATTGATTGGTTTATTTTTGACTTTTGAGGTTATCTTGCAGTAACTTTGGTTACATATTTAGTATGTCTTATAGTAACAGAAAGTAGTCGTGAATCTTGTCTCGGTCAGCATCATAACTTGCTTTTTTTGTAACATCCCCGTTCAACGCCAAACTGAATAAGAAATAAAATAACATTTACGAATTTATTTTTGATATCTGAGACAATTTAACTATAATTTTGGTTACATTTTTAATATATCTAACATAAAGTAGTAATGAATATTATCTCGATCAGTACCACAAATTACTGTCTATGCCATTCCCATTCAAAGGCAAACTTTGATTTAGAAATAACATAACAGTGACTGGTTTATTTTTTTTGTCTGAGGCATTCTAACTATAATTTTGCGAACAGTTTTAGTCAAAGAGACTGATTGTAACAGAGAATCTTGTTCAATGCCACAGCTTCCTTTCTGTCAAATTCCCTTTCCATGTCAAACTCTAAATCAATTCTTCGAACGCAGGCAGACTTGTTCATTTCCTGACGGATTATCCGATTTTGACAAATTAGATCCCACCATGATCTTTGTACATCTTTACCAAACTGATTGAAAACTAACAGCGAGTTAGGAAAAAAGTATTGTAAGAGAAGATTAACTGAAATCCAAATGAAAAGCATACAGAAAACGGATTACTCCAATACCAAATAAGAATATTTGAGAAAGTAGAAGAAATAGAGGTATTTTCCTTTCGCGTAGTAGATTATAGTTAAACTCAACTATTAGTAGATACTTCATGCATTTACGAAATTGTTAAATGATATATTTATGCATATACATTTTGGGAAACACCGTACATATATGAGATAGTTAATTAATAATCTAGAATACTTTATCATTGTAAATGAATTGCTTGAAGGCTGCTTTCATTAAAGACCTAAAGTCGGCACAATTGAATACTTAAAAACAATATTTTAAAAAACTTTATATTCTAACTTCCTCATGGCATATTTTATTATACTACTAATTTCTGTTTGAATCAAAATCCTTTTTTTTCCCCTGATATATTAAAACGTTAAAAATTTCTTTTCTTTCTTTTCATATTTCACTGATTTTTTCTTTCAATAATTCAAGGGAGAAATAACTTACTTATTGAATATTGCTTAATTTTAAAAGGGCGGTATCATAAATAGATTTGTTTATATCCACAAGAATTTATGTTAACATTGAAAATATTAGAACTTATATTTTCTATCATAATATGGATTTCTATTTCTATGTAAGACAAAGCTGAGACACTTTTAAAGTTTATGTATAAATATTTATTTACAAAATTATTTTATTTTTATGTTATTACAGTTTATCTCAAGAAATTTTATGATGTGATTTCTAGCTTAATTATATATATATAATATTAATAATCCCTTCCTTTCATATAGAATTTGCGATACAAATTGTTGAATGAGGGGGGATTAAGCATATAAATTCAAATAACAAAATGAATGAACAAAAAAATTCTTTAGAGCTTAAAATTTTTAATTTATATTTTTTGCATATCAAATTTTTTCCACTGCAGATTCCTCTTCTGAGTTTTTCTTATCACATGAAATATAATGTTTACTTAATAATGAAGAATGTTTTGTAACTGATTTCTATTACTCGCTATCAAGTAAAATATTTGTTTTAAACTAGAATTCCCTTTTCTTCTCATAGTCTTATGCAACAAATACTTTAATATAAATGCGATGGAATTGTACATTTTCTTCCGATTTTGGATTGTTAAACTATGAGTCATCCCATTCTCAGAATACTAGCGTTGAAAATTAAATTTCTGAAAAGGGCACTGTTTATCTTGCATTCCAAGTTTAGTTCAAAAGCAAGGGTAGATTTTCTTTCAAAAGGTTTCGAAAGTGCTAGACGGTAGGGAGTCCTTTTTCTCTAGAGAATGATTGATTTTTACATAAAGGTATATCTAAGGAGCTTAAAAAGGATTACTGGACATCTGGACAAACTCTAAATCTAGAAAGTAATTACATGAATAAAAACGGGGGGGGGGATACATAGTTGCTTGTATTTCTAACGTCAGGATGATAAGAATAGTTATTTTATCAAATTCGAAATTGAATTTAAAAGTAATCGACAAATTATAATAAGCATTCTATTTTTCAGAAATAGTGAACAAATTACACAGATCATTCAAACTTTGTCTTTTTTTTTTTTTTCAAAACTGTGTTAATATAATTATTTATATGTCTCATCAAATTTAATAAACGTAAGAATTTGTTAACATTTTATTATTTTCTAGTCTTCTATATTTTACAACTAAAAGGCCTAAAAACAAAAATTTATAGTTTTATTTATTTCTAAAATATGTAAATAAATTTTAGGCTTTGAGCATTGATTTTATGCGCATTTATTTATAAATACGTATATTTTAACATGTATTTAGATTTATATTTTAAATGACTATAAACATTCCTAATATATTTAATATGGAAGTGTCTTTTGTGAACAAAATGCAAGAAATGTTTGTTACTTAAATTTCTTCCTTTAAAATGAGATAAGTACATATTAATTTTTATTAAAGTCATAAAAATCATTATCAGAACAAATAAGTTCATTTTATTCTTATGTTTAAAAAAAAATACTATCCAAAAATTATTAAGTAATTAAGGTTTAATTTTGCAATTCGTTTTTTTCCCAAAGACAAACCTAACTATGTAAAAATAAATATTCATTTTCATGCGATTTATCTACATTATATAAAAATTGAAGCTTTTTCTCATTCTATTTTAATACCATATTCTTCATTAAATGGTATTTGATGTTAAAGTACTTCCTAATTTGGTAATATTGATACATAATTCATTCCATTACTATTAATAACAAAATGAAAAACAGAAGCTACATTTTTTTAAAAGCCTTACCTTACATTAATTACCGTAAAACCAACCTTCGGTCAGTTTCTAAAAATGACCACCACTTATAGAACGATCGAAACAATCGATAATTTTTCATTATTTTTCACAAATCGATTAGCTTTACGTAATGAATCGATAACGTGAAGCTGTACTTCCAATCTCAAATATGTAATTTCAGATTTAATGGAAGCAGTGGCCTAAAAGTCACGGAAAAGTTATTTTAAAATACCCCATTCTGTGTTGTTGGTTGGATTAAGGACACTTCGGTAATATACGCATACATTCTTTCCCCTATTTTCTCGGCTTAGTTACTAGCGCTCAGCGAAAACAACGCCGCGTTTTAGAATGGTATCTTTTCTTCCGATTAGGTATAAAAGAAAAATTAAATCATAGTTGAACGTCGAATATTATTCCTTTATTGAAAACTGAAATAATTGAATTTTATAATTTAATTTTAAAATAAGGAACCTCTTCATCTTATTTAATTTACTCGTTTTAAAAAAGGCATCGCTTCAGCGTGAGATTATATAATTTTAAGTTAACCGAGACCTTTAAATCCTCCCAATTTACCGTTAAAAATTAGAGGTTGTTCCGTTGATTCCGTAGAAGTATTACCTATAAAAAAAATTTTTAAATATAAAGAAACAAAACTGATTAATAAAATTGTAAACAAACGTGCCATGCCACATTGAATAACATGAATTTGAGTTTTTCTCAAAAGTGACTTTTTTGATTTAAAATGCTGCTTTCCTCCAAACATACTTTATTCCCTTAAGCAAATATTTTCCAAATCATAAAATGAGGTTACTTTCTATACAGTAAGCGTAATTTTTTTAATAATAAATACTGATAAACATTTTTATATGCATTATGTCTGTATGGAAATTACGCGAAATTTAAATCATACAATTTTTGAAATTTAATTTTATTCAAATTTTTAAATTATGTTCGGTGTATGGAGGATATATAAGTATTCTGCAATTTTCAAAGTTATAAATATAATGGAGTATATTTTCAAAGTTATAAATACATTTTACAATATGCATCTATATGTAAATATTCGATTTAAAAATACAAATATATAGGTATTAAATAACTCGAAAATAATTATTTGTGCATATAAATGTGATTTTGTTTACATAAAGAGAGATGTACATTGGTATATATATATACCTCATTGCTAAAATAAAACTTCTGTAGCTTTTAATGTAAAAAAAGTGTGGATTATTTAAATTTAGCCTAAAAAACGCTCCTTTTTCTTTTAGAGAACGAATAATTCTCTTTAAATGCCATTTCTAAAAAGCGCATGATATCTATTTCAAACTCAAATTTATTTTGTATTGTAGTGGTTTCTCGACTTATGAGTTATTCCAACTTCCTTAATTTTTTAATTGTCTATTTAAGGTATCGTAATATTTCATCTCTCATTGAATAATATCACTTTTCAGTGATTTTTAAATTTAACAGATATACAACTCTGAAATCCCTCTCATATAATTCTTTGTTCTACAAATTTGACGAATATAAGTTATAGTTTTTTTTTCTGCTTAGAACAAACACATTTATCAACATTTCTGTAAAAATTTATAGGGAATAGGAGATTTAATTTAAAAATATAATATCATTAGAAAAGTAAAAATATACATTTATATATTTTTTATGTTGAAACCAAAACGAATAACATCATATTTTTTATGTTATTTTAATGCGATAATTAAATAGTAATCCTTTACAAAATATATCGAATCAGCTTATTTTTAAAATAAATTTTAGTAAATTATTCCATTTTATGAGATTGTAAATATAGTTAGGGACAGCATAATAAACAAACTGAATTTTTATACATATTTATTATTATTATTATTATTTAAAAAATCTTTCTTTAGAAAATTGTTACAATAATAATTTTAAAAACAGAGTCGAAACAGTTTAAGTAGAAATATTAAAATATATAACTTGAATTAAGCTAAAAAATCTGTAGGGTGATATTTATGATTCTAATATTCGAAAGGCAAACGATATACTTCCTTCTTTTACGATTTTATAATGATAAAATAATAAAAGCATGATAATTACATTAAAAATTTGTTTGCAAGAAATATAATTTAATTTACTGTAGTAATCTTATAATAATATAAACATAAATAAATGTAGTAATAATAAATAAATAGTACGAGTTTAACTTAAGAGTAAATGCAAGAGTTAACTCTGTTGCTTAAAAAGAAATAAAAATTCAATTAAAAAAAACATTTGCTTTTTGTACTGTAAAATACCTTAAATTGACACGAAATCTATTCGAAATTAATCCAATTTATTTTGTTAACATCAATAACCTCCTGAATAGTATCACGAGACAAATTAACATATTTATATATTCTCTTACACTATTGTGTAGATATTTGTGAATATCTTGTTGATCTTAGAGTACTAATCAAAATGCATTCGAATTATTATCATCAAATGTATTTGATTACAACAAAATTAAAAAGTTAAACTTATGAAATTTCGTTTGACATATTTATCACACAAAATAAATGTAAGTTCAATAACTAACAATCTTGCTTTTAAGTTTTGGAACAGATATTAAACTAATAATCCACCCGAAATGTAAAAGTTAATTCAATTTGTTTTGCTAACATACAACCACCTGAATACTCTAAGAAGACAAATGAGCATACTTTTCTCTCTTACATACATGTGCACATATTCGCAAATCTCTCGTTGATTCTTAGAAGTACCAAGCAAAAGGTATTCGAAATGTTGTCATTAGACTTATCTGTTGTACTAATGACTAAAGCACAAAGCACAGCACCTCTGACATTCTAACAGCAACTTTTTCGATTAGAGTCCACTGCATAGTGTTAAGAATGTATGGAACATTCTTAGATATGCAGTCACTCAAACTTGCACAAAAGAATGTTTTTGTAGGTAAAAAAAATTTACAAGTGATGTTGTAAGTAAAAGAAAATGTCGTCATCTTCTATTTTATGATATTTGAAACTAAAGCTTTTAATCTTTTAGAATTAAGGTATTTGTAACATATAGACCAGTTTTAAGGTTTATTTTAATAAGTTAAAAATATTCAATTTCAATTATAAATAAAAATCTACTCGAAATATTACATTTTAGAATCGATTCTGAGTTAATTTCCGGTAATTAATTTAAGACAATATTGTGATAAATAATTGATTATTCTATAGCTTACTTTAGGAAGGTTTGGGATAAAAATTAAACAAATAAATTAACTGATATCTCAAACACATATACTATCTTAGTAAAATAACAAGCCTCTGAAACTTTCGTACATTTCCTAATTAAAGTGAGCATTTAAATTTTCCAGTTTTAAAGATTATTTTGAAAATATTTTAATGTTACAGAATAATGAAACTACAATAAAATCTTATATTTTCAAGGAGTTAGCCTAGAATTAATTAACATTTCAAATTTTTAAGGTTTTAAAATTAGTAATCATCACTTCCGAAGTTTTTTTTTTAATCTTAAATTTACTTTTACGTAATCGTTGCTTCGTGTATTAATTACTAAATTCGAATAAATTTCAAACAGCAAGTATGTAATAACTTTTCAAACATTTCTTTATCTTATCAATTACACAATAGATAAGATATATAAATGTTTATGCTATCAACTATTTTTTTGGATAATTTTCAATCAAATATTTTTTGTTTAAATTACCTTTTTTTAAGAGATGCAAGCAAAAAAGAGAAAATTAAATTACAATTTTGGAGCAATTTTTGTATAAAGTAGAAAATTTGTTTGGAGATGAAATACCAGTTAGAACGGGATTGTATGTTTTTAGCAGATGTAAACATCGTGAGGAAAATCTGTTTCATATATTCATACAAATTAAAGAAAATACTGTTTTGCATTTAAAATACATTTCATAACTATAATCTTACAAAAGTATGAAAATCTGAAAGTATAAAGGTATATTAACATATATTCTGATCTTAATCGTAAGAGCAAAACTTTACTTTTATTTTACAAATTCTCTTTTAATAATATAAAACAATTATTTCCGTACTATCTTCAAATTAAGGTATTTGCATACGTAAGAGAGGATTTCCTAAATAACTCAAAAAATTAGTTCTCATATACGCGAGTATATCCATTATATTATAGAACATGATTAATAGCTTTAAATAACATGGAACATAGAGGTATATTTAAGAATTTTTTTGGATCAATATATACATAGAAATAGCAGTGAAATGATATTTATGCCTCGCATCAAAACTCCAATTTAAATTGCACCATTTCAATGCTGTACATTTCATTCTGTAGATTTACATCAATATTCAGGAGTATAACTCATATCTATGACTCAGCTATTTAAAAATTCAATAGAAATTGAAATTTTAACGCATGAAAAAATATTGAAAATTTACGGTAATGTAAGACTTGCATCAACAGTAAAATTTAAATAATAATAATAATTTAAGCATAATAGTAAAATTCAGTTAAGTATAATAGAAAAAAGTTTTAGTTCAATCTCTAAATTTACTCTTTCGGACATTTTATTAAAATTTCAAAGCATTACGCAAAATGTTAGAAAATTGATTTTTCGAGAAAAAGCTATGTTTCAAAAATTATTCAATGAATTGACTGACTGATATAAAAATGCTTGACTCATGTTCTAAGAAAAACAGAAATAAAATTAGTATTGTTCAAGAAAGCCAAGAAATTAAATTTCAATACTAAGTTGACTCCTCAAGAGCTTATCTTTTTTCCTCCATAGGGCTTACTGTTTTTGGAAAACACGGATGACATGTCCCCGGGATACCCTAGAGTTCCGTTTCTATTTACAACTCTTTTTCTTGTCAGCCAGTCTTTAGTTAGCTCCAATTTTTATGTTTAGATAAAAGACACGCAATTTTAGGCGCAGTTTAGCTTCATTTAGATCTTCCGTCATAAATCTCTACTTTCACTGACCCCATTGAAAAGAAAAATCCATTACTACACACTTTGAAAAGAAAAATTCAATTATTTATTACCAAAAAAAAACGCGCTTTAAAAGTAGGCTGATATATTAAAAATAATAAAATATTTAATAAAATTCATTAAAAATTTTTTTAAAAAAAAAATCTATTTAAACGAATCCCAAGCTCTTAAAATTACAACAATTCTTTAAAAAGTAAACTGAAAAGCGTTGAACCACAGGGGAAAAAATTTAAAAAAAAACATAGTTCTTTAATCCACCATTTTGCTATCAGTTCGAAATATTGTTCAAACATGACAGAATTTCTGTTTCAAGAAAGAAAGAAAAATGTAAATTAGGGAGAGGAAAAGAAAAAGAAATAAATCTTATCAATAAGTCTAACATATGAAATATATAAAATTTCTCTTATTTGTGCAAAAGAACTTGCATTTTGAATTTAAGTACCTAATTCTTTTCAATTTATCGAATTCCATGTACAAAATGTTTTATATTCCATTGCAATCTTTCCTTTTAGTTTATACACACTGAACTGATCTTTTACATTGTAGCAAGCCTATTATATTCATTGTTGATTTTATTTTCTGCTTTATTTATGCAAATATTTATTTCCTTTGTGTCACCGGATCAATTTATGTAAAAGCAGTTCGCGGTAAAATTCTATTTTTAAAGTTTTGTGTGTATTCTTTTCCAACAAATTATTAATACCATTTATAAAAACACGCATTTTAGCCATTCTCTTAAACAGCATATTAACTCTTCAACATTTATTAAATAATAATCCATTTTAATAAACAGCATGTGTAACTGGTACTGTTAGAAAATAGAATTTCTTCAAAATTAATATTTTCATTTCTTTCCATTAACATTGAAGCACACAAATTTGAACTCTAATATGAATCTGATAAAACTTCGTAACAAAATACTGCAATGAATTAAGCATACTCGTCATTACTTTAAAAATTTACTATAATTACAATAATTCCACGCTTTCGAACATGAAAATTCTACAGCTAATAAACAAATAGTTGTTTTTCTTTCACGTAATTATGTCTCCTTTAAACAGTAAAAGTCATCGGAAATAATTATTACGATGAAAAATATTTACTTACATAAGCCTTTCACAATAATTCTATTAATTTTATGACATCGAATGGAGATAATCTATAACTAATGAATCCCTGGTTGTTTATCTTTCATAACTATGTCTCTTTTATATAGTAAAAGTCATCGGAAATAATTATTATGATGAAAAATGTTTACAAATACGAGCCCTCTTCTATGAAGCATCAAATGAAATTATGTTTACTTCTGTAAAACCCATTAAAAACACACCAGCCTTATACCGAAACCTTTAATATTGGGACATGTTTTAAAGCAGCGAACACTTCTAGCGTTATCACCAATTAACCACCTGTTAGGCAAACACGCTTCTCAGAATAAAATTCGTAATGGAAGACAAAGCTAAGTCTTTCTCTCTTCCAAATTCATTTCATCCATCAAAGAGATTCATGCTACGACACCCCAGAAAATATTAGCCCGGCGTCAAAATTATCCATTACACACACCTGACTTGGGACTCCTTTTGATGACGAAGATCCTCTTTTCCCAGGGAAAAGGTGCTAAACCTATCAGGAGACGAAACATTACAAACAACTTAATGAAGATATGGAATTTAATTGGATATCAAGACACGCAACATTGCTAAGCCCTGTTTACCAGGATAAACGTGACGGCAGCATGTTGCAACATTTGATGTTCTGCATGGAATGCTCGGGCATATGAACACACTATTTTCTTGGCGAAAACCTCAGGGGATACCGTTCGGGAAATCTTGACTCTGGAAAACTGGAGAGGAAATCATAATTCAATTTTATTCCATTTCCACTCTTCGGGAAAAGGAATAGGAAGGGGGGATAGCTGCAGAAGGATTGATGCCTTCCCCGTCTGCGCCTTGTTAATGAAACGGCGCCTGAATGGAAACAAAGTTAAAATTACTGCATGGCTTTACTGCCACTGGGTTTGGCCTCTGTTGCAGGCACTGCAATTTAATAAGCTTTCCACTTAGCCAAGGGTGGAAATCTCTGGCACTGGAGATGAGGATTTTATACTTCAATGATGCAGACTGTGTGGGAGGGAGGGAAAGACAAGACCTATTTGCATAGCGCGCGTATTAAGAGGTCCCCTTTCTAAAACGACACTAATAACAGTGAAATGACTTTAATACTGCTTTCGTACCCACAGGGCTGCCGGGTCTGTGTGCGGAGGGTATTTGGCAGATCAAAATTCATCCTCTCGATTTTGGGAGCCTTTGTAAACGGCTGTGTGGAAGACTTTGAATTTGTATGGATGTCGCTGTGACGGTGACATCAAAAATAAAGATCGGCTGGATGGACAAAGGGGAATCGAGGTCGGGTAACCTATGGATATGACTGGATTTTCGTACTTGGTAATAGGACTGTCTTCGTTTAATGTCCGAATAAGATCCGGACTGGAAAACCCTTATTAGATTTAAAAAATTCATCGGTATTAATATAATATTCTGACTTCGCTTATAAGTAAACAGTGGCATATTTTGTGATTTTTTTTCTCCTTTATATTTAAAATCACCATTTTTTTTCCTTCTGTAGAATATATTTCGGAATTACATTTCTATACTTTAGCATTTTTAGTTAAAAATTAACTTTGTATCGTTTGGAGAACTATACATTTATTGAATATTTTTTAAATTAAAAAAAAAATGTATGTAGTAATATAAACTTTTATTTCCCGAATTATATAAAATTAATTTTATCTGAAAATGCGTTCTGAAATTTGCTTTTGTGCTTAAATATTTGGCGAATAAGGATTTTTTAGGACAAATTGTTATGATATTTCTTTGACTTACCAGATAAATATAACCTACAATTTTAAATTTTTAAAAAAAGTTATAGTAAAATTCTAATAAAAAAAATTGCTATTTACAAAAAAAAAAAAAAAAAAAAAAAAAAAAAACCTTTAGCAATCTTGAATCAAAATTACGAAAATTCATTTGAAAACAACTTGCATGATTTTAATTTTTACATTACTTCAGAAATTAAGAAACAATTGTACAGATATGGAGGTCATAATTTATAAAATCAGTGATCAATCATTTTCGCTATTGTCTATACATTTATCACCCTTTAGAATTTATAAGAAATAAGTTATAAGGATTTAAAGGTGTATTTTTTAAGAATGCTTATGATTTATCAATTCCTGCAACTGAAGGAAATGTTTGTTAGTAATAATTATGATAATACGAATCTCAGAATAATAATAAAAAATTTAAAACTGAACATTAAATTTGAAAAAAATAAAATTCATCAATCTTAAAGGAGAGAAAATATATTTTCGGAGGACGTCAGGAGGACTCTTATTATGTCAGAATTGATATTAAAGGGCATACCCTAAAAATGACAAAAATACCGAACACATTTTTCCCCTTATTTTAATTCCGTAACTTTTCTAAATATACGAAAAAAATTTCATAGCTCTAGAATAAATTATTTTGCAAGTTATTTAAAATATCCCCAAAATTAGATATAGCTGTTTTTGTAGATTTTTTGTAGTGTTGAATAAGGGGAAAAAATTGTCAAACTATAAAAAACTCTGATAGTACTAAACTCATGCACAGAAACACTTCAAAGTAATTGAGAAAAAAGTTGTTAAAATTTGTAGTAAGTAGTTGGAATCCTAAAATATTGGAATATTTTTTTTAAAAAAAAATTCTAAGTAACTGTGTAAATAATGTTATTTTCCTGTATGCATATTTTATGTGTACTCAAATATTTGAATAAAATTTTTTTGCTCTTATTTAATACCTACTTTAAAAAAGGTGCTCATAGAATACCGAGTTCTCTAAAGTATGTAACCACGGTAGCTAAGTGGTTAAGACATCGGGCTTGCAGATGGCGGTTTCGTTGAGTCATGGATTCGATCCTTGATGCCACTAAAAACCTGTAATGTAGCCGGAACTGATGCACGTTAAATATGTCGGGACTCAAAGTCCTCCCGTTGGTGTGATGTGGAAGTTAGGAGAGGAGGATGCCAGCTCAGGTGTCGTCCTCGTCACTTGAACGAGATTCAAAATTTCGAGGTCCGTCGCCAATAGCCCTCGTGTTGTTTCTAGAGTGATGCTAATAAAGCTAAACCAACCAACATCTCTAAAATATGAGAAAGATCATTATACAAATCCTTCAAAATCTACTTCTTTGCATTTGTCTTTTGATGTTTATCGTACAATATGTCGTGTATTTAAATTTATGTTTTAAATTAGGTTCGATACTTTTTTTTTTTATTGTAAGAACAGTGAGATATGAAACTGGTTGAAATAGTTTTCTTTTTTAAAAAAAAGTGCATATGGCTTCAAAAGAACATATGATGAAAATATGCAGTGAGTGATAGTGAAGTTTATTGGCGCAAGAGCCAGATGTGGCCATACTGCGCCAAACAAGGTAAATCTGTTATCTAGACGTTAAAACTATGAAAATAGATTAGTCGACCAAAAGTGTCAAGTGAGAAGGTAAAGTTAATTGGCGCAAGAGCCAGATATGGCTATGTTGCGCCAAAAATGATTTAACTGTGGTCTAGACGTGAAAAAAATGACACAAATTGGTGATGAAAAATATGTACTAAATGGAGATTAAAATCAATAAAATTTTAAAATGTATATGACAAAATTTTAAAGATAGTTATAAACGATGCTTATGTTTAATAGTGTAACGCCATTTTTAAATTAAAGCAGATTTTAAGATGCTAACATATATTTTAAATACTCTGAATTATTCATTTACTATGTTTACTTTAAAAAATGATATTCTGAATTTTTACACTATTAATACCATTAGCACACACACACACAAGAAGCATTTAATTCAATGACAAAAATAATCTCATAATGATTTATTTTCAATTTTTTAAAAAAAAATTATAGTTATAATTACTATTTTAAACGATTGAATCGATAATGTAAAACTGTTCGTTTTGAATCTGAATGCTCATTTTTTACAAATGTTACACGATTTCAACAAAGTTTCTTCTTACAAATTTCATTTGCAATAGTCTTTTTCCCCCCCTGTAATTATACAAATATGATAAGTGTTTTTAATCAGAAATACATTTGTAAACAAATTTAGTAAGATAAGTATTTAATTTTTGAAAAGGAATGTAATGTTTTAAAAGTGTAATTTTCCTATACTAATGATTTCAAAAGCTTTAAATTTTTTTGCCTAATTAATTGCTACATTAAAATGATTCATACATACAAGTTTCTTATAAATATTATTTCAACATATAAAATCATGTATTATTTTACTCATGTACTTATAATGTACGGTATTATAATTTTAACTTATTTATATACACAAACACACATATCTCTCAAAAACATTCTTTCGAAAAGGCCGGTTACTAAAAGTTGCCGGTTTGCATACCTTTACGGTGAGTATACAAAAACAGTTGGGGAGTAAAAGCTTTAGTGAGTTTTCTATTCTATTTAGTATTACTATTTTAAGTTTAAATTTATCATGAACACCTGGTTCTCGATTGTTAATCCGCGATGCGTTTCGGTATCAATCACTGAAACAGACTTTTTTGTTACTGAGATGATGTCATTATTGATCAATTCTTTTCAAACAAAAAGTAAAATTTATTGCTGCATTCGAACTTCAGGTAAAAGGCAAAGTTACAGTCGAGTAATAAAATGCGCTGTAGGTCGTATCTTTTCTGAAGATAGCAAGCCATCGTATAAGGGGATAAAAGTTCGATTTGAAAAGAACATAGCTGCAAGCGTGAAAGCAATGAATACGGTGTAATTTAAAGAAAGCGGAGCGAGTGAGTGATTGCGCGTTTTACGATGCAGAAGGTAAATGTGACTATGCTGGATCAGATATTTGCTTAGAATATCATTTTTGTAAAAAATAAAAGCACATTACGAACATATGACCCTAGTGGAAGGGAAGCTGAATTTGAAAATGCAAGGCGGATGTAACTAGAAGGGTTGGTTATGTGGTTAGAATGACGGAGAAGAGAGAATGTCTGGATCCTCAATTCAGAGATACAATGCCTGGATTCTGGATAAGGAGATTTTAATATGAAGAATTTCTCAGAGGAAATTAAATACAGTGAAATTGAGGGAGGCAAAATATTTTGTTGTTTTAAACGATGTATGTGGAAAGTTCATTACTCATTTGTTTTACAAGCTCGTCAGCTCTCACCAGCAATAAAGTTCCTGATATGGGTACAGTGTGATTATTTATTAACATCGCACTTAGAAGCTACTCGAGGGCAATTAATTGGCGACGGACCTCGTCGTTTCGAACCTCGATCAAGTGACGAGGTCAACACCTGAGCTGGCACCTCTCTGAAAACTTCAACACCTCGCCATTGAGACCTCAAACCCATTTAACGTGTATCACACGGTGACTCTTAAATGACATCAGGGCTCGAATCTTCCACTCGACGGAATCAACGCGAGTTCGCTGCCATGACCACAAGGCTATAGCGGCCTCGAGAGGAAAATAATGATGGGTTCCTAGAGTATCCCGGTGCACGCATCATCCGTGCTTACCAAGCACAGTAAACACCATGGGAATGAAAAATATCACTAAGAATTGATCATCGAATTGGGAATAATGTCTATATTACCTATCCCGCAAGTATCATAAAATTAACAAAGAACAGAACTTTTCCTTCCTACAGACTGTGAGAATTGCAATAAATAGCCCCTTAAATGTTTAAGTGATTTTCCGTTTGTTTTTCATATTGTTTCCTTAAAATACCTTTTCATTTATATATTCCCACGGGAATTTCTTGACAACCCTTTAAGACCTTTGAGTTTATCGGAAGCTTACTCTACACTATTAAATCACTATTTATGAATTAAAAAAAATAGCAATAAAAAATAAAAAAAAAAAAAAAAAACCCAAAAAAAAAAAAAAAAAAAAAAAAAAAAAAAAAAATTAAAAAAATTTCACCTAAAAGGTGAAATTTTAATGGATAAAATCCATTAAAATTCTTTTAATTTTGATGGACTTATCTGTCTTTTTGCTTTTCATATATTTCCTTAAAATCTTAGTTCATTTATTTATCTCCACAGGATGTTCTCGACTGCCAATTTAGGCCTTTTAGATTATCTAAAGCTTCCTTTGTATAATCTATGCGCATTTGATAACAACAAAATCACAATGTACGAATTTTAAAAAATCTCGATAAAAAATTAAACATAAGAAAAAAATCATGCTAAGACTAACCAAAATAAATATAAAATTTTAAAAACTATCAGCTTTTTTTTCCCTTTATAATTTCTCTAATTTTGATGGAATTTCTATATGCTTTTCATATTAGTTTATTAAAGTCTCTGTTCATTAATTCTTAAAGAAAAATCATGATAAAAATTTAGCATCCAAAGCATTTAACTAAGAAATAAACATTATTATGGTTCGATTGTGAATAAAAATCTTTGCTTTTAGAAGAAAAAAAAAGAGGGTGAGGAGGAAACTCTCACTTCCTTATCCTCTTTAAGGCCGTGGTAGCCTAGTGGTCATGGTTTCGGGTTCGTGGCCGGCGGTTTTTGTTCAGTTTTGGGTTCGATACTTTGCCGCTAAAGACCCTCCGTGTAACCGGGACTGATGCACGTTAAATCTGTCGGGGCCCAAAGTCCTCCCAATGGCGGGTTGTGGAAATTAGGAGAGGGGTGAGCCAGCTCAGGTGTCGTCCTCGTCACTTGACCGAGGTTCAAAATTACGAGATCCATCGCTAATAGCCTCGTGTTGCTTCAGTGCAACGTTAATAAAAACTACACTTAAAAAAACGCATCCATTTTGAAATTTCTCACTAATCTTTATGGATTCAAATGTGAAATTAAAAGTTTTTCATTTTTACTAATTGATCGAGGTATTATTTGTGCTTAAACGGGGCCCTCCTCCAGCCAAAATCAAGCGAAAATTGGAACAAATTAACATGGAACATAAGCAGTCCACATTTCTGTCTTGTGTGACCTTCCAAAATATTTCGTCTTTTCATGCTAAGAATTGAAAAAATGAAAAAAGTCTCTATTCATTCTCAACGATAAGAAAAAATATTTCAAAAATACCCCGTTCTCGTAATCCATTTCAATGAAATTCTTAGCCTATTTACCTTCTGGATTAAAAAAAAAGAACCCTTTTCATGTTTTAAGACGATAAACCTTTCACTAACGGAAAAGGCATCGGGAAGGATATATCACTTAAATCCCTTTGGGATTAAAATATTATGAAAAGCGAGATAAACACCTGCTTAATTTACACTTTCAGTTTAGCCGCGGTAGCCGAGTGGTCCAAGTCTCGAGATCGCGTCCAGCGTTATTTCTTTCGAGTTTGAGTCACTGAGGGCCCGCTATGTTATGAATCTGATGCATTTTAAATCTGGAGAAACTCCAAATCCTCTATTGGCGTTGAAATTTAGAACGGTATGTACCAGCACAAATCTCGTCTTCGTCACTTGACCGAGGTTCAAAATTACGAGGTCCTTCACCAATAGCCCCCGTGTATCTTCCGTGTGCTACGTAAACAAACAATCAATCAATGGATCAAGTGACTCGATACTAAAAATAAGTTTCAGATGCTAAGAGCTTGCATAATAAAAAATTAATACACTTTATTTTCACTGACGTTAATTAACTTCTCTTAACAATATTTGCAATAAAATTATAAAACTACTGTAGTACCAGTGAGTGTGGGTCGTCAAGACAAGTAAATGTAATCATCCCATTAACAAAGTCCTTTAAAAAATCAAATTTAACTTGATTTTATAAATATATATATAGTAAAGATTCCCCAACTGCAGTTAACACTTATTTAATGTAAAGAAAGTATCACATGCTTAACATATCACGCTTAATGTTACGTTAATTTTTTTTCAAAACGACTGATTTCGTTCATAATTTGATTTTATGGAAAAAAAGGTGCATAAAGATCGGTTTGATTATGTCACTCTGTTTACAAGTGGGCTGTTATAAACGCACGAGTACCTGGTAATAGTAAATCACTGAGAGGGACTGTGAATCACGTTTGACCACACACAGAAGACCACACACTGATGAAGGTGAAAGAATGTGGAAGTTTAGAAAGTTCAGGAAAAGAGAGGGGTTTGGGGACAAAAATGTTAATTGCCCCTCTTTTAAATATTTCCCAGGAATGTCGTGTTCCCTGGAAAGGAATGGTAAAATGTATTGCCTGACATGCGAACAAAAGTAAGTTTATGATGAGAAAAACAGTAAGAAGCCATTGGGGGGGGGGGGAGTATTTCTTGAAAATGTAGTGTTCACATCACAGAAAGAGAGGGGAGAGGCTGCAAAATAAACCTACCTTTGAGCTAGAAAAAAAAATGGAGTGAATATTAAGATACAATAGACAATGTATCGATATACGATGTGCGGTGCATGTCACATGTGAAAGTGAATGACAGCGAAGGCTTTAAGTCGCAAGAGCTAAATCTATATAAGCAGCACCAAGAATTTTCTTAAATTATGCCAAAAGTTTTTTTAAAGTACTATCAGATAAAATGATAAATTAAAAACAATGGCATATTAAATACAATGCAATATATGTCAAGGTTTAAAAATCTTAAATTTTACACGAACATTTAATTTCGAATAAATACTTCGTAAGCAATTTTGAAAAGATGGAACAAAAATTATGAAACACTGGACAATCATTTAAAATGTCATGAAAAGTCTATGAGACATGACCTGGGTGGTTGGTTGGTTTTATGAACGCCGCACTAGGACAACTTTAGGGCTATAGGCAACCGACCTCGTAAATTTGAACCTTGGTCTAATGACGAGGTTGTGTTGGTTAGTTTTATTAAAGTCTCACTAGAAACCACACGAGGGCTATTGGCAACGGACCTCGTAATTTTGAACTTCGGTCAAGTGACGAGGATGACACCTGAGCAGGCACCCCCTCTCCTAACTTCTCCACTACGCCAACGGGAGGACTTTGCGCCCCAACAGATTTAACGTGCATCAGCCCCGGCTACACGGCGGATCTTCAGTGGCATCAAGGCTCGAATCAACGAAAACCGCCGGCCGCGAGTCCGCTACCATGACGACGACCACTAGTCTACCATGGCCACAGGACCTAAGTGAATACGTGTGTGATGGGGAAGTCTAATGGTGCAAGAGTCAGATTTGGCTATGCTGTACAAAACAAGATGAAACCGTGATGAACGTGACAGGAGTGAGTAAGTGAAGTTTAAAGGAGCAAGGGCAAGATATAGCTGTGCTTGCGGCAAATAAGGTATGACTGTCATCTTGAAGTTTGAAAAAATGAGCAAAAAATTTGGTTAAGAAGAAGGAGGATCGATAATAGAAGAGGATTGCTAGGGTATCCCAGAGGCGTGCCTCCCGTGTTTACCAAGACAGTAAATCCCATGGGAAAGAAAAAAAATCACTAGGATATCTCGAGTGAGTAATATTCGGACAGGACATGACAGGAAGGGCTCTCGTGAGCACACAAATTGAACAGTAGATATTTGTGAGTAAGAAGAGTGAGTGAGTGAATGTAAAGTTTATTGGCACAAGAGCCAGATATGGCTATGCTGAGCCAAACAAAATTAAACTGTGGTCTAGACATGAAGTTGAAAAAAAAGATAAAGTGGTTGACAAGAAGGAGGGTCGAAAATAGAGAAGGATCGCTAGGGTATCCCGGGGAGTAAGAATAGTATGTCCAATGTCATGAGGGGATGGGGTGAGGGAAAATATGAAAAAGAATATAAACAAAATTATAACGTGAGCTCAATTGCGTTTCCCCCTTCGACTAACGCTTATTAGACTTTTATATGATGTTGTTTGTATTCAACAGAGTTTGAGTTGAAAGTCTCTCAATAATGCAGATTAATTTTAAAATGTAGAAATGAACTTATGTAGATAAGATTATGAAATGTGACTTGGGTAGATTATATTAAAATTATTGACGCGCAGTGAATAAATAAATTGAATTTATTAACAGCGATGAATTTGGTATGATATTAGTTCATTGGTGGTTTATAGATTAAGGTACAGGTAATGAGCTTAAATCATCAACGTAAGACATCTGTATTATACCTGCAGTGAATAAGGAAATTTAGGAGTGAATATCAAGATTATCTACAAAGAGGCAATGATTCGGACCCTCATCTATAAGTCTTTTAAGGACTCAAACCCAATAAAAAAAGTAATAAGTTTTCATTTTAAACGATAGATACTGGTGGACGTAATAAGGCATTTTCACAAATTTATTATAGGTTAGGGATTGCCCTTTAAATATTCATACATCTGATTAAAATAATTTAATTCTAATGAAATAACCGAATAAAATAACTTTTTATCCATTAGTGGAATGATTAGTGACTATTCAGAAAATTAGTAATGGAAAGTGAAGGAAATAATTAGAGGGGGTACATAATTAGGAAACATTTTTGCAAGTCATTTTACTGAATAGCAAGTGAGCGTCCGTTTTTCCTCTTTTCAGTTCAGTTACTTAATTTTTTTTAAAAAAAAAAAATTCCATAATAGACTTATTATGAAGAATAAATCTATATTTCCTATCCGTATCTTTTAAAAAAAAATTACACATTAATTTTGGATTTGAAAAAAAATTCAAAAACCAG
>BMAW01019133.1:100478-214860 GCA_019974015.1 Nephila pilipes
TACGTATTGTTCGACCCCATTGAAAAAAGAAAAAATCCATTTACTACACACCTTGAAAAGAAAATCTAAATTATTTAGATATCAAAAAAAAAAAAACGCGAAAAGTAGGCTGATATATTAAAAATAATAAAAATATTTAATAGTTCCATTAAAATTTTAAAAAAAATCTATTTAAAACGAATCCTAAAGCTCTTAAAATAACACCCTTAAAAAAAAGTAAAACTGAAAAGCGTTGAACCACAGGGGAAAAAAAATTTAAAAAAAAACATAGTCCTTTGTCCACCATTTTGCTATCAGTTCGAAAATATTGTTCAAACATGGCCATGAATTTCTGTTTCCAAGAAAGAAAGAAAATGTAAATTAGGGAGAAAAGAAAAATAAACTAAACTTATCAATGTTCAACATATGAAATATATAAATTTCTTTATTTGTGCAAAAGAACTTGCATTTTGAATTTAAGTACCTTAATTTTTCAATTTATCGAATTCCATGTACAAAATGTTTTATTATATTCATCATCTTTTCCTTTAGTTTATACACACTGAATCATTGACTTTTTACTGTAGTGTGTCTTATTATATTCATTGTTGATTTTATTTTCTAGTTTATTTATGCAAATATTTATTTCCTTTGTAGTCACTGATCTAATTTATGTAAAAGTAGTTCGCGGTAAAATTCTATTTTAAAGTTTTGTGTATTCTTTTTCCAACAAATTATTAATACCATTTATAAAAAATACCTATTTTGTTTCTCCTTCAAACAGCATATTAACTCTTCAACATTTATTAAATATTAACTTATTTTAATACAACTACATGTGTAACTGAAAATTGTTAGAAAATAATTTCAAAATTAATAGATTATTTCTTTTCCATTAACATTGGTACTACAACTTGAACTCTAATATGAATCTGATAAAAAAACTTGTAAACAAAAAATACTGCAATGAATTAAGATACCTGTCAATACTTTAAAATTTACCAGATTGTTATATTCCACGCTTTCGAACATGAAAATTCTATACAGCTATCAAAAACAAATAGTTGTTTTTCTTTCACGTAATTATGCTTTTAAACAGTAAACATCGGAAATAATTATTACGATGAAAATATATTTACATAAGCCTTCACATCTATTAATTTTATGACATCGAATCGAGATAATCAACTAATGAACTGGTTGTTTATCTTTCTGTAATCATGTCTCTTTTATATAGTAAAAAGTCATCGAAATAATTATATGATGAAAATGTTTACAACACGAGCCCTCTTCTATATAGCGCAATCAAATGAAATTATGTTTACTTAAAACCCATTAAAAATATTGCACCAGCCTTATAACGAACTTCATTATTAGATATGTTTTAAAGAACACTTCTTAGCGCTGTTATCACCAATTAACCAATTCGTTAGGCAAACACGCTTCTCAGAATAAAATTCGTAATGTAATATTAAAGCTAAGTTCTTTTCTTCCATTTCATCCACCAAAGAGATTCATGCTGTTGACACTTTGTGTTACAGTTCGGCGTCAAAATTATCCATTACACAATAACTTGACCTAACGATGATTCAGATCCTCTTTTCCCAGGAAAAGTAAACCTATCAGTAGAGACTTAAACATTACAAACAGAACTTTAAATGAAGATATGGAATTTAATTGGATATGACACGCAACATTAAGCAAGCCCTGCTTGATTGTGATAAAATGACGGCAAGTGGCGCGCAACATTTGATGTTTCTGCTGGAATGCTCGGGCAGCATGAACACACTTTTTGGCGAAAACCTCAGGATACCTTGTCGGGAAATTCTGACTGGAAAACTGGGAGAGGAAACTATATCTTAATTTTATTCCATTTCCAATTTCGGGAAAAGGAATAGAAGGGGATAGCTGCAGAAGGATTGGATGCCTTCTGTCCGCGCCTTTGTTAATGAAACGGTGCCTGAATGGAAACAAAGTTAAAATTACTGTAATACTGCCAATTGGTTGGCCTCTGTTGCAGGCACTGCACTTGTCATGCTTTTCCACTTAGCCAAGGAAATCTCTGGCAACTGAGACAGGGATTTTGTTCTCAAATGATGCATGTGAGGGAGGGAAAGACAAGAATCTGGTTTTATAGCGTATTAAAGAGGTCCCCTTCTAAAACGAGACACTAATAACAGTGAAATGACTTACTGCTTTTCACCACAGGGCTGGAGTGGTCTGTGGTGAGGGTATTTGGCAGATCAAAATTCATCCTCGATTTTGGAGCCTTGTAAACGGCTGTGTGTGGGAAGATTCCTGTATGGATACTGTGACGGGTGAGAGACATCAAAAAATAAGATCATTGATGGACAAAGGGAATCGGAGGTCAAATCATGGATATGACTGGGATTTTCTAACAATAGGACTTGTTCGTTTAATGTCCTGAATAAGATCCGACTGGAAAACTGTATTAGATTTAAAAAATTCATCTGTATTAATATAATATTCTGACTCGCTTTATAAGTAAACAGTATATTTTGTGATTTTTTTCTCCTTTTATATTTAAAATCACCATTTTTTTCCTTCTGTAGAATATTTCGAACATATTTATACTCTAGCATTTTTAGCGTTCAACTTTTGTAATTGATTGAGAACTATACATTTATTGAATATTTTTTAAATTAAAAAAAAATGTTGTGTAGTAATATAAACTTTTATTTCCCGAATAGAATATTGACCATCTAAAATGCGTTCTGAAATTTGCTTTGTGCTTAAATATTTATGAATAAGGATTTTAGGACAAATTGTTATGATATTTTCGACTTACCAGGATAAATATGAACCTACAATTTTAAATTTTAAAAAAAGTTATATAAAATTTAATAAAAATTATTATTTTACAAAAAAAAAAAAAAAAAAAAAAACCAACCTTTTAGCAATCTTGAATTACGAAAATTCATTTGAAAACAACTTGTATGATTTTTTAATTTTTGCTATTACTCTGTGAAATTAAGAAACAATTGTAAGCAGGATATGGAGGCTTGGTAATTTGAGAAAATCAGTGACTAATCATTTTGCTATTAGTCTACACAGTGACAATCTTTAGAATCTGAGGTGAAATAAGTTACAAGGATTTAAAGGTGTATTTTTTAAGAATGTTATGATTTAATTCCGCAACTGAAGGAAATGTTTGTTAGCCACTGGTGATAATAGAAT
This sequence comes from Nephila pilipes, assembly GCA_019974015.1. Classification (NCBI taxonomy): domain Eukaryota; kingdom Metazoa; phylum Arthropoda; class Arachnida; order Araneae; family Nephilidae; genus Nephila; species Nephila pilipes. The sequence goes on from BMAW01019133.1 coordinate 103,656, forward strand.
CTCAGAATAATAATAAAAATTTTAAACTCGAACATTAAATTTGAAAAATAAAATTAATCTAGTTGAGAAAATGAGATGTTTTCGGAGGACGGTCAGAGGACTCTTATTATGTCAGAATTGATATTAAATAAGTACACCAAAAGAGACAAAAAAATATCTATTTTTCCCCTTATTTAATTCTGTACTTTTTCAAGATATTTAAAAAAATTTCATAGTTTGAATAAATATTTTGTGTTATTAAAATATCCCCAAAATTAGATAGTTTAAGCTGGGATTTTTGTAGTGTTGAATATGTAAAAAATCTACAAACTATAAAAAACTCCTGATAGTACCAACCATGCAACAGAAACACTTCAAAAGTAAGTTATAAAAATTTCAGTAAGTAGTTGGAATCCTGTAATATTGAACATTTTTTTTTAAAAAAAATTCTTGGCAACTGTAAATAATGTTATTTTCCCATGCATATTTTTTGTGTACTCAAATATTTGAATAAAAATTTTTTGCTCTCTTATTTAATACCCACTTTAAAAAGTTCAGAATGAGTTTCTTGTAAAAGTTAAGGGCCATTTGCAGCAAGGGTTGGGTGACTTCGGCTTGCAGATGGCGGCTCTGCTGAGTCGTGATCTGACCTTGATGCCAATAAAAGACAACCCGTAATGCAGCCGAACCGATGCACGTTAAACATGTCGGGACTGCAAAACTCCTGCTGGTGTGGATGTAGTTAGAGCAGAGAAGGATGCCAGCTCAGGTGTCGTCCTCAATATTTGAATCAGATCTCAGAGTGTCCGTCGCCAATAGCCCTCAGAGGATGCCAATAAAGCCAAACCAACCAACATCTCTAAAAATATGAGAAAGATCACAAATCCTTCCAACCACTTTGCATTTGTCTTGATGTCAGATTCGTACAGTGTCGCAAAGTATTTTAACTCATGTTTTAAATTAGGTCTGATAATTTTTTTTTTCATTGAACAGCAGAGATAGTGAAACTGGTTGAAAATAGTTTTCTCTTTAAAAAAAAGTATATGGCTCAAAAGAACATACGATGAAACATGCAGTGAGTGTATAGTGAAGTTTTATTACGCAAGAGCCAGATGTAACAGCACTGCGCCAAACAAGGCAACGGTGATTCAGACGTTAAAAAAAAACTATGAAAACAGATTTAATGTATCAAAAAAGCGTCAAGAGAAGAAGCTGACTATAAGAGCCTGACATGGCCATAAGTTTAAAAGCCAAACATGACGAACGGTCCAGATGCGGAAAAAAATGACACAACTGGCGGATGAAAATATGTACCAAGGGAGATTAAAACCAATAAAATTTTAAAACGTATATGACAAAAAATTTAAAGATAGTTATAAATGATGCCATGTTTAATAGTATTTTAAAATTAAAGGATTTTAAGAGCAAATATATTTTAAAATACCTCTGAATTATCTGCATTTTACTATGTTTACTTTAAAAAAATGATATTCTTGAATCTCTTTACACTTGTTAATTATTGGGCACACACACACAGAAGAATAATCAATGACACAAAATAACTTCATAATGATTGAAGTTTTCTAATTTTTTAAAAAAATTATAGTTATAATTTCATTATTTTTAAACGATTGAATCGATAATGTAAAAAACTGTTCTGTTTTGAATCTGAATACCATTTTTACATAAATGTTGTTAATGATTTCAACAAAAGTTTCTTCTTACAAATTTCATTTGTTATACCTTTTCTTCCCAATATACAAAATATGATAACAAGTTATTTTAATCAGAAATACATTTGAACAAATTTAGTAAGATACATTTAATTTTTATGTTGAATGTAATGTTTTAAAAGTGGTAATTTTCCTATACTAATGATTTCCCAAAGCTTTAAATTTTTTTTGCCTTAAATTAATTGCTACATTAAAAGGATTCACAAGCATACAAGTTTTTTTTATAAATATTATTTCAACATGCTATAAAATCATGTATTATTTACCTATGTAATTATAATGTACGGTATTATAAATTAATTTATTTATATACTAATATCAAACACAACATTACTTCCTCAAAAACATTCTTTCGAAAAGGCCGAGTACAAAGCCGTTTATTTGTATACACTTTACGGTGAGTATACAAAAAAGTTGAAGTGGGGAGAAAGAGAGCTTTAGTGAGTTTTCTATTCTATTTAGTAGCGACGACAGCAGAATTCTTATCATGAACACCTGAGTTCTCAATTGTTATCCGCGATGCGTTTTGGTCAGAATCATCGAAAAGAGACTTTTTTTGTTACTAGATGATGTCATTATTGATTCACCTTCAACAAAAAAAGTAAATTTATTGCATTCGAACTTCAGTAAGTAAAAGGCAAAAGTCATAGCCGAGAATAAAATGCGCCAGGTCGTATCTTTCTGTAAAGATATGCTCATCGCATAAGGGGATAAAAGTTCGATCGAAAAGAACATAGTGCCGCGCGTGAAAGCTACGAATACGTAGTGTAATTAGAAGAAAGCGGATGAGTGAGTGATTGCAAGCGTTTTACGCCGATGGTAGTGTGACCATGCTGATTCAGATATTTGTTTAGAATATCATTTTGCAAAAAAATAAAAAGCCACACTACTTATTAATAAGACCCCAGTGGAAGGGAAGCTGGACTTAAAAATGCGCTATGGATGTAAATCCAGGAAGGGTCGGTATTGCGTGGTTAGAATGACGGAGAGAGAACTGGATCCTGGTTCAGACAATGCCCGGATCTCTGGATATGGAGAGATGTTTCAGAAGAATTTCCTCAGAGGAAATAAATACATGAAATTGAGGAGGCAAAATATCTTGTTGTTTTAAATGATGCATGTGGAAAGTTCTATTACCCATTTGTTTCACAAGCCCCGTCGCCTTCACCAGCAAGCAAAGTTCCTGATATGGCACAGTGATTATTTATCACATCGCACTTAGAAGCTACTGATGGTACCATCATGACGGACCCCGCCATTTCTGAACTCGATCAAGTGACAAACAGGTCAACACCTGAACTTGCACTTCTGAAAACTTCACACTCTCGCCATTGACCTCAAACCCATTAACGTACGCTAATGGTGACTCTTAAATGACATCAGGGCTCAAATTTTCCACTCGACTGAATCAACGCGAGTCTGTTGCCATGACCATAAAGGCTATAGCGGCCTTCGGGAGGAAAAGAATGATGGTTCGCAGAGTACCCCTGCACACATCAACTGGGTAAGCCAAGCACAGTGTAAACACTATGGGAAATGAAAATATCACTAAGAATTGATCATCGAACTTTGGAATACCGTCTATATTACCTATCCCGCAAGTATCAAAGTAAAATTCAAAGAATGAACTTTTTCCTTCCTAAGCGACCGTGAGAATTGCAATAACAGCTCCCTAAATGTTTAAGATTTTCCAGTTTATGTTTTTCATATTGCTCTTAAAATACTCTTTCATTTAGACTTACCGAATTTTTGACAACCCTCTTTAAGACCTTGAGTTTATCTGAAGCTTACTTCATACTATTAAATCTGTTTTATGAATTCAAAAAAAAATATAACAAAAAAGTTGTACATGAAAATATTCAGCAAAGACTAAAACCAAAAAAAAAAAAAAAATTAAAAAAATTTCACCGAAAAGCAGAAATTTTAATGGATAAAACTGTATTAAAATTTTTTTTAATTTTATGATCTATCTGTCTTTTTTGCTTTTCATACATTTCCTTAAAATTTTAGTTCATTTATTATCCTCCACAGGATGTTCAGATTCTGCTAATTTAGGCCTTTTTAGATTATTCAAAGTTTTCATGGAATCTATGGGGTATTTGATGAACAACAACTAACAATGAATTTGAAAAAACTGATAAAAAAAAATTAAACATAAGAAAATGCTAAGATCTAACCAAAGAATATAAATTTTAAAAAACTATCAGCTTCTTTTTTTTCCCTTTATAATTTCTAATTTTGATGAATTTCTCATATTATTAGTTTATTAAAGTTCCCTGTCTATTGAATTCTAAAGAAAAATCATGATAAAAATTTAGCATCCAAAAGCATTTAACTGGAAATAAATGATTATTATACCTGATTGTGAATTGCAATCTTGCTTTTAGAAGAAAAAAAAGAGGGTGAGAGTGAAACTCCTCTACTCTTTATCCTCTTTGCTGGTAGCTTCAGTGGTCAGCTTTGCCCGGCTGGTGGTTTTGTTCTGAAGTCTTGTCTTTGATACTTTGCTGCTAAAGACCCACTGTGTAACTGGACTTCTATTTTAATGTTAAATCTGTTTCACCCAAAGTCCTCCCAATGGCGGTTGTGGAAATTAGGAGAGGCGGAGCTTACTCAGGTGTCGTCCTCTCGTCACTTGGACCGATAAAATTACGAGATCCATCGCTAATAGCTCTGTTTCTGCCAGTAACGTTAATAAAAACCACACTAAAAAAACGCGATCCATTTTGGAATTTCACAATCTTTATGGATTCAAATGTGAAATTAAAAGTTACTTACTAATTGATCGAGGTATTATTTGTGCTAAACGGGGCCCTCTAGAAATCAAGCTGCAGTGTTGGAACAACATGGAAACATGGCAACCACATTGTCTTGTGACCTTCCAAAATATTTCTGTCTTTCATGCTAAGAATTGAAAAATGAAAAAGTCTCTATTCATTCTCAACGATAAGAAAAAAAATATTTCAAAAATACCCCGTTCTCGTAATCCATTTCAATGAAATTCTTAGCTCCAGTCTATTTACCTTCGGATTAAAAAAAAAAAGAACCCTTTTCATGTTTTAAGACGATAAACCTTTCACTAACGGAAAAGGCATCGGGAAGGATATATCACTTAAATCCCTTTGGGATTAAAATATTATGAAAAGCGAGATAAACACCTGCTTAATTTACACTTTCAGTTTAGCCGCGGTAGCCGAGTGGTCCAAGTCTCGAGATCGCGTCCAGCGTTATTTCTTTCGAGTTTGAGTCACTGAGGGCCCGCTATGTTATGAATCTGATGCATTTTAAATCTGGAGAAACTCCAAATCCTCTATTGGCGTTGAAATTTAGAACGGTATGTACCAGCACAAATCTCGTCTTCGTCACTTGACCGAGGTTCAAAATTACGAGGTCCTTCACCAATAGCCCCCGTGTATCTTCCGTGTGCTACGTAAACAAACAATCAATCAATGGATCAAGTGACTCGATACTAAAAATAAGTTTCAGATGCTAAGAGCTTGCATAATAAAAAATTAATACACTTTATTTTCACTGACGTTAATTAACTTCTCTTAACAATATTTGCAATAAAATTATAAAACTACTGTAGTACCAGTGAGTGTGGGACGTCAAGACAAGTAAATGTAATCATCCCATTAACAAAGTCCTTTAAAAAATAAAATTTAACTTGATTTTATAAATATATATATAGTAAAGATTCCCCAGCTGCAGTTAACACTTATTTAATGTAAAGAAAGTATCACATGCTTAACATATCACGCTTAATGTTACGTTAATTTTTTTTCAAAACGACTGATTTCGTTCATAATTTGATTTTATGGAAAAAAAAGGTGCATAAAGATCGGTTTGATTATGTCACTCTGTTTACAAGTGGGCTGTTATAAACGCACGAGTACCTGGTAATAGTAAATCACTGAGAGGGACTGTGAATCACGTTTGACCACACACAGAAGACCACACACTGATGAAGGTGAAAGAATGTGGAAGTTTAGAAAGTTCAGGAAAAGAGAGGGGTTTGGGGACAAAAATGTTAATTGCCCCTCTTTTAAATATTTCCCAGGAATGTCGTGTTCCCTGGAAAGGAATGGTAAAATGTATTGCCTGACATGCGAACAAAAGTAAGTTTATGATGAGAAAAACAGTAAGAAGCCATTGGGGGGGGGGGGCGTATTTCTTGAAAATGTAGTGTTCACATCACAGAAAGAGAGGGGAGAGGCTGCAAAATAAACCTACCTTTGAGCTAGAAAAAAAAAATGGAGTGAATATTAAGATACAATAGACAATGTATCGATATACGATGTGCGGTGCATGTCACATGTGAAAGTGAATGACAGCGAAGGCTTTAAGTCGCAAGAGCTAAATCTATATAAGCAGCACCAAGAATTTTCTTAAATTATGCCAAAAGTTTTTTAAAGTACAATCAGATAAAATGATAAATTAAAAACAATGGCATATTAAATACAATGCAATATATGTCAAGGTTTAAAAATCTTAAATTTTACACGAACATTTAATTTCGAATAAATACTTCGTAAGCAATTTTGAAAAGATGGAACAAAAATTATGAAACACTGGACAATCATTTAAAATGTCATGAAAAGTCTATGAGATATGACCTGGGTGGTTGGTTGGTTTTATGAACGCCGCACTAGGACAACTTTAGGGCTATAGGCAACCGACCTCGTAAATTTGAACCTTGGTCTAATGACGAGGTTGTGTTGGTTAGTTTTATTAAAGTCTCACTAGAAACCACACGAGGGCTATTGGCAACGGACCTCGTCATTTTGAACTTCGGTCAAGTGACGAGGATGACACCTGAGCAGGCACCCCCTCTCCTAACTTCTCCACTACGCCAACGGGAGGACTTTGCGCCCCAACAGATTTAACGTGCATCAGCCCCGGCTACACGGCGGATCTTCAGTGGCATCAAGGCTCGAACCTACGACTCAACGAAAACCGCCGGCCGCGAGTCCGCTACCATGACGACGACCACTAGTCTACCATGGCCACAGGACCTAAGTGAATACGTGTGTGATGGGGAAGTCTAATGGTGCAAGAGTCAGATTTGGCTATGCTGTACAAAACAAGATGAAACCGTGATGAACGTGACAGGAGTGAGTAAGTGAAGTTTAAAGGAGCAAGAAGTTTAAAGGAGCAAGGGCAAGATATAGCTGTGCTTGCGGCAAATAAGGTATGACTGTCATCTTGAAGTTTGAAAAAATGAGCAAAAAATTTGGTTAAGAAGAAGGAGGATCGATAATAGAAGAGGATTGCTAGGGTATCCCAGAGGCGTGCCTCCCGTGTTTACCAAGACAGTAAATCCCATGGGAAAGAAAAAAAATCACTAGGATATCTCGAGTGAGTAATATTCGGACAGGACATGACAGGAAGGGCTCTCGTGAGCACACAAATTGAACAGTAGATATTTGTGAGTAAGAAGAGTGAGTGAGTGAGTGAATGTAAAGTTTATTGGCACAAGAGCCAGATATGGCTATGCTGAGCCAAACAAAATTAAATTGTGGTCTAGACATGAAGTTGAAAAAAAAGATAAAGTGGTTGACAAGAAGGAGGGTCGAAAATAGAGAAGGATCGCTAGGGTATCCCGGGGAGTAAGAATAGTATGTCCAATGTCATGAGGGGATGGGGTGAGGGAAAATATGAAAAAGAATATAAACAAAATTATAACGTGAGCTCAATTGCGTTTCCCCCTTCGACTAACGCTTATTAGACTTTTATATGATGTTGTTTGTATTCAACAGAGTTTGAGTTGAAAGTCTCTCAATAATGCAGATTAATTTTAAAATGTAGAAATGAACTTATGTAGATAAGATTATGAAATGTGACTTGGGTAGATTATATTAAAATTATTGACGCGCAGTGAATAAATAAATTGAATTTATTAACAGCGATGAATTTGGTATGATATTAGTTCATTGGTGGTTTATAGATTAAGGTACAGGTAATGAGCTTAAATCATCAACGTAAGACATCTGTATTATACCTGCAGTGAATAAGGAAATTTAGGAGTGAATATCAAGATTATCTACAAAGAGGCAATGATTCGGACCCTCATCTATAAGTCTTTTAAGGACTCAAACCCAATAAAAAAAGTAATAAGTTTTCATTTTAAACGATAGATACTGGTGGACGTAATAAGGCATTTTCACAAATTTATTATAGGTTAGGGATTGCCCTTTAAATATTCATACATCTGATTAAAATAATTTAATTCTAATGAAATAACCGAATAAAATAACTTTTTATCCATTAGTGGAATGATTAGTGACTATTCAGAAAATTAGTAATGGAAAGTGAAGGAAATAATTAGAGGGGGTACATAATTAGGAAACATTTTTGCAAGTCATTTTACTGAATAGCAAGTGAGCGTCCGTTTTTCCTCTTTTCAGTGCAGTTACTTAATTTTTTTAAAAAAAAAAAAAATTCCATAATAGACTTATTATGAAGAATAAATCTATATTTCCTATCCGTATCTTTTAAAAAAAAATTACACATTAATTTTGGATTTGAAAAAAAATTCAAAAACCAGTTTGCCTGTTCATGTATGAATCAAACAGAAATTTATTGCACGTTTTACTCTATTTGTCTATATACATGCGGTTCTTCAAAAATTACAAAAAAAAAAAAAAAAAAAAAACCGAATGACATCTAGCACATCAAATTTAGAGTCCTACTAAAAAAAATGATGGGTGAAAAACACAATGTAGTCCTCCAAATAAAGGGTTATACTATGTCCCATCCAAATTCACGCCTCATATAACTAACCGTAGCTCTTTGCTAGTTAATTTATGGCATATTTAACCCCTTTCCCAGCGAAGGCTAATAAAAGGGAAAAGGGACAAAGAATATAAATATAATTAAAAAAAGGGAGTTACACATTTTACATACGAACAAAGAACGCAACGTTTGTACAGGAGCTAGCCAGGACCTAAATCTTTTATTCCCCCTTTTTTTTTTTTTTTCGCTCTCAACCAGGTGTCCAAAGGGGGTTACACCTCCTTTCCCCTCTTCCCCAATTTGGGGTGCTCCCGACTGTCTAACCCCCTACCAATTATCAGTCATCATCACTTAGGAAGAGGGGGAATGAAGGTTTGTTCTTGTACGGGCTCTGTGAACGGAAACTGATTTGCCCCAAGTTGAAATAATCTAGTTTTTTTTTAAAAGCAGGAGCCACCAAATGAGGTGTTTTACATTAGAATAACGCCATCTGTCATATTGTAACTTGAATAAAATTACGGTAAAAAAAAACGTGAAGATGCAACAAGTCGAAAGTTTCTTCCGAATTTTCATGTCGATATTCATCCCAAATTTTGAAAACTTTTTTTTTTAAATCTAACACTAATATATGGCTGCAAATAAAAAGAGAGAAATTAGAATTAAAAGAAACAATAATATATTGATATTTCCAATGTACAATCTTAGAAATCAGTAAAAACACACACACGCATGTTTGTGTATAATATCTCTACTTTTTCCTGAATATTTGACATTCAGTATTTATGTAATGGTCTCTGTAATTGAGCTAACTGCCAGCGTTATTTATTTATTTCATGATTTCGAGTCCAGACGTTCCTGAAGACAGATCGTGTATCGGGGCTTATGCACGTTTAATCTGTAAGAGTTCACATTTGTGTTGGAGAATGGAGCAGCAGTTCAAGTGACGCCCTTATCACTTGACCGAGGTCCATTGTCAATAGCCCTCCTGTTGCTTCTGAAGCTACAGTTTCCAAAGATCTGTAGACCACGTATGAACGGTAAGGTGGTGTTATCTAGGGAACGTAAAAGCATGGTGTCGTTATTTAGCGTCCGTAGTAGTATGGTGGATGACGTCACCCGAACGTTGTTGACGCAAACAAATGGCGTGGATTCTTTGCATTCAACGTTCTACAGAAGACCACGCAATCTGGTTTACATAAAAACGTTTTAGTGACGTCATTCATCGCAATATGGAGACCGTTACATAACGGCTCCGCTTTCATAGGAATTCTTAGCTAAAGGACAAGTCTTTAGAGGAATCAGGACCAGAACACACGGCTAGACCGAAACGAAATATAGAAGATACCTCTCAATCGGCTACGATTGAAAAAAAAACCACTTCATTGAGAAAACAAATAATTTTTTTGAATTTTTTTTCATCTTTTTTTAAAGTATAAAACTGCGAGTATAACTAGTTTTGCAGTTATACTTTAAACATAAGTAACAGTGGTTAACACTACTATTTTGAAAACTGAAAATAGTATATTGAAAAAGTATTATTAGTATAGAAATAGATGATTAATTTCTATACTCGTAATTGACTTTTAGGCATATAATGAATATTTTTTTAAATAGTAGGTTAATTTTAGTGCCATGATTCGTCAGTCGTAGCATTTGCTTCGTTTTCACTTTCACTTAATTTTAAATTTATAACGATTGCTACGAAATATAAATTCCTATTTTGCAAAATTCATATGTGTAGATACTTAAATGTACAGCCTTTATTTTTTCATACTCCAAAAATCAAAGGAAAAGTGCTATCCTAGACTCTTCCTCATGAAACACGTGACTTCAACCGATGTTTTATTTCAAAGAATTAAAAATTAACCTATGAGGTTGAAAAAATATTGGCTCTATGAAAACGGCTAAGAATCATTTCCTGTGATAAAAGGTAAAAAACGTTGAAAATGCGGACAAAAAGGATATATATATATATTTGATACCAAAATATGTATATTTTACGAGAGCACAGCGTCTTTATTGAATGAAACACGTGATATCAACTGACGAATCAGAGTACATTTTTTTTTTTATTTATTTCAGAGTATTAAAATTAGCCTATGATATCTTAAAAAATTATTTGCTATCTCTTTGGCCATGAGTCATTTCCTATACTCGTACAGTTAATATAACGGAGTAAGATAAAGAAGGTAGAAGAACTCGACGAAAAAAGTTAGCTATACTATATGAGTATTTGTTATTACAGCTTTTAGAATCATAGTATAAAATTAGGGATTTAAAATTTAACACTTATTCACTAGAAACAAGCAGATTATCTCGGCTTCCCTTTCTTTTTCTATTTCATTTACTTATCAGTAATTGCTAGTTTAATACTTTAGTTAGCCTTTGCTGGAGAGATGTGATTTCGAAACAAAAATATTCATATTTAAGTATCAGTTTTCGGACAAAAGTTTATTGCTAGTGAAAAACATAGTCCATCCTTCAAAAATGTGTCACATCAGTTGAAATTGAAAGCAAATTTCTTGCTTGAATACTTACTTATATTAATATCTTCAAAAACAATACCATTCAATAAAGGAATTTTAAACCGAAAAAAAAAAAAAAAACCAACTTCAAGTAGCAACACTGTGTGGTGTATAAATGATGTATAAACTTAATATAAATGTCAGAAGGATTAAATTTTATAAATATTCTATTGTATTGAATGGACACTATACAATCTCTCGATAATTTCTGAGTACAATACAAACAAAAAAGACTTACCTATCCCAAATTCATCGCACAAGTACAAATTATACCTCTTAATTTAAAAATAGTATCATAAAAAACTCTACAATCACTTGCACATTATGTTGATGCACATAACTGAAAATATGTCATATTTGAAATTTTTGCATTAAAATAGTAAAGGAATTTTTTTTAATGTATAAAAAATCTCCATTAAACCATTTGTGTGTTCTGACAATAAAAAAACACCACTTTTATCATTTAATCGATACTCAAAACGAAATAACTTGTTCACGTAAACAATTTTAAGTTAAGCAATTTTTATAAATTAAAATAAAAAACGATGCAGTTTTCAAAATGTTTAAGCATGCTTTTTATATTGGGTAGGGATATGTAATTGGCATTCAGCTGGGTTTTCTTTAACAACGAAAAAAGCAAACTAAGAAATGTATTTAAAAAATAGCAAATAAATAAACGCAAAATAAAAACAAAAACAAGCATAAATTCAATTGTAACAACTTTATTTTACACATCCATGTTAAAGCGTTGATTACAATGAAATAAAAAGTATGCGAAAAATACGCACAAATATTTACATGTTGCATGGCACAGTTATCCTTCTATTAAAAAAAAAGAAAGAAAATATAGAAGGAAATTAGCTGCAGCCATTCGTTTAAATTATGAAGAGCAAAAGAAATTAATTCACTACATAAACAAATGGAACGAAATGCCCGGATGTCGTCAGTCAAAAACTAACAGCGTTTCGTCCACATGATACAATGACACATTTAAACATAACAAATCACATTCAACACTTTTGCACATTAAACAAAAGTAAAGGTTCTAACACTACAAAGGAAGGCACCTTACCATGCACTAAAATGAACATGCACATACACACATCATGCACAAAATGATAGTAAATTAAAAGTGTTTATTTCACACACCAGGATTATAATTCAAAATCTAACAGTGGTTTTGAAGAAAAATTTAAATTTCATATCGTTCTTTCTAGTCCTAGATAAGATATAAGGCACAAATTAAAGTTTGATTATTTGTCATCAGAAACACCTGAGTAAAAGAAACGATTTTACCGTTTCTAAAAAAAAAAGTAAAAAACCAAACCCAAAATGGCATTTAAAAAGATAAGCTGGTAAAAGAATGTTCGAAGATTTAATGAATTGATTATTGTGGTTCACAATTTAAAATTTTTTAAAAACATGAAAGGAAAAACAAGATGTTTTTTTTCTTTAAAAAAATCGAAATGGGGTTCTTGAGAAATCTCAAAATAAATGCTTTAAGAATCTCAAACATAATCTTTTAGTATTCTTGGAATTCTTTAAATGTTAAAGCTGGCCGAAAAATAATTTTTAATTATTTGAACCTTAACAGGTTTCTATTTTTTTAAAAAAAAAAAATAAAAAAATAAAAGTGATTTCGTAATGCGACTTTAAAATACATTTCTGATTAAACTGCAGAAAGAATAATGTTGCTATTTGTTTGACAAGATGACGAGCAGAAAACATAAAAATAAAAAAAATATTGTGGGGGAAGCAGCACACGATATAAATGATACTTAGGAGCTGAATTCTATTTTTTCTTTCCAATCTAAATTTTTTTTCCCAACGAAGAAAGTTTTGCTCTGAATAAAGCAGTAAAAACACAACATATAAAGCGAACTTTGGTACAGTGGATTTAAAATATTTATCATTGAAATTTTTTTTGCACTGATTACAAAGTGAAAACGAATATACAACATATAAAGCAAACAGTGGTACAATGGAATCTTTTTTTCCTTAATGTATTTTTTTTTCTTTAAAAAAGGTTTAGTACTGATTACAGAAGCAAAAGCGAATGTATAACGTACATATGATGCTTAGAACTTTCATATAAAATCCTTCCTCTCCAAACTAAAAAAATTTTTATCGAAAAAAAAAATTACTTGTGGAATATAAAAGCAAAAACGAATATACAACATAAAAGACGAGCAATGGTACAGTAGAATCTTTTTTTTTAAAAAAAAAAAAAAAAAAAAAAAAAATTAAAAAGCGAAAGAAAAAAAAAAGAATCGATTTGAATACAGAAGCAAAAACGAATACATAACTAACATATATATACAAACATACATAACTCTATTCAGGAATTCTATTAGGAACAACGATTCAAAGTTTTAGAAGAGGTTGTACAGCACTTTGATACATAAAATTTCACGAAAATAAATAACGAAAAAATGGAATGATGGGGAGGGGGAGGACAAAAATCGCTTGTACATTTTTTCTTCTTTTTTTTAATAACACAATTACAAAGAAAAATATCACAATTACATCATTATGCGAATAATGACTCAAAAATTTTGAGACGCTGCTGTACAGCAACTGGCGCACACAATTTGACAAAAATAAAATAACACTATTTTAAAAATAAATTTAAAAAAAAAAAAAAAATTAGAGTCGGATATGTCTGTTCTTTCTTTAATATAAGAATATTTTTATAATTTTTTTTTTTTTTTTTTAGAGTAGACAACGGCGCCAGTCGTTTATTCAAAACATGAAACTAAAGATATGGGTTAAAGACATGAAAAATCTGAACAGTAATGGAATTGTGGAGGGAGGGAGGGGGCAAAAAATTGTTTGTATTTTTTTTTTTTTTACGAAATTTGATTAAGCATATAATTGTTTACGTTTTTTATATTTCATTTATTGTCCCCACAGAATAAAGCCATCTTTTGAATAAAATCTGGAATGGGAAAATAGACTTCTGAAAACACACTATACAGTAAATTAAAAAAAAAAGCACTGAAATCAATCCATTTTATCATTATTAATAATCAGTTGCTGAATTGAATTAAAAAATGTCTTTTTCATTAGAATAAAATATGCCATTTTGGGTGTGATTTCTCATAGAGCCAATGTTACTCAAACATTTATAAAAATTTTTCTTAGATTCAAAATATTACACATACAACACAGTGAAATAATTTCTTAAGCACAGTTTTTTCATCACCATTTTGGCACATGTGTAAAGTTCCTCCGACCATTTTCGCCAAACCAGAAAAATATTGCCAAACAATGATTGAGTTGATACTGACTAAATTCACAGACGGGAGTGCCAAATCAGAACTATGTGATGCTTATAATAACACATGCAAAATTTTATTGTACGAAATCATTTCCAATGCTGTTGATATTTTGTGCTTCAGTTTTATTTCCATATATTTAAGTCAGGAAGTAATCTCAGTATATTTTAGTAATTTTTCTAATTCTAGTTTATTTGTGTAATTAAGATTTAGTGTGATAAGCCTCTTAATAATTTATTTTAGCGTTCATTAGCATACTTGTGAAATAAGTCAAAAATTATTATTTACTCTGAACAAAATAATTTTGTTTTATATAAATATTATTTACCATTGGACTATGAGTTGATTCTAAAAAAAACTCGCCATGCAACGATAATAGTTAAAATAAAGGCATTAATATTTATTCAAATATAGTAATAATATAAACCATCTGGAAAAGAAATGAAAATAGTTAAACTGCTATTAAGTATTTCTGAATAAATAGTACTCTTTATAAGTTTTTTCAAATTTATCATAGGTTAAATTTAATGTTTTAAAAATAAAAGCAACATTTGATTTAATTTTGGATTAAATTATTGGTTTACGATTAAAACTATTATACTTTTTAAAGCAAGCAAGGTTGTTGCTTACTTCGGAAGGCGACACGAGAGTTCATTCCCATGTGAAGAGTTGTCATTGGATAAGAAATTATTTGTGTAAATTTGTCAGGAATTGCACGACTTTCCAAGATCGAAAGAATTTTACACATGCACCAAAACTTCAGACAGAATTTTCGTCCCAGCATTTTTACTTTTGGAATTTAGCTTTCACATACAACTGAATACATTTATTCTTCATTCTCTTCGAGTAATATATAAGGTCCTATTCTATCACAATTTATTTACTAAAATTCTTTATATATATATAATCAAAACAATTATTTACAGCAATTTGAAGCGGTTTTCTTTCCTCCTTTTTCGCACATACATGTCAGAAAATATGAATTTTAATGAATGTTAATTTACAGTGAATTGGTAAGTTTTGCTTCTTTTTCTAAGAGAAGTCTATATGCATATTAAATACATACAAAATCATGGTATTCAAATACGTTTGGTCTAATGTATGTACGTTACTTACTCGAGGAATTAGGGCAAAGACAAAGCAGTTTTCCTAAAAAAATTATTAATCAAAACCGTAAAAGAAAATTTAAATGCCCTTTTTCGTTATTTCTCTTTATCTTCTAAAAATAAAGCTTTTAAAAGTTAAAATGAATAAGATATTCGTCTTAAAGTCGAATATTAAGGGAATTCCAAGAAATGAGATTGTTAACTGCAATATTTTTATTCAATATAAATGATTTTTTTTTTCTTTCATATCACAGATGTTTTAAAGTTCAAATTACACTTTAAAAATAATTTCTAGAGAAAAATTCATTAGTACTAACTAATATCTATGTCTTTAAGCTTCCATCAATTCTTCCAAGTATCTTATATTGAATAATAATGCCTTTTTAAAAATATATTACTCATTCAAATGGTAAAAATATTTAAAAGAGAAATAAATTGTAATAGAAAAAAACTGTTTCAAGGCAGTAAATTTTGAGTGATGAAATATGGATTTCTTAAAAAAAAATTAAAACGTGATGTATATAAATTTTACAGTTGATAATAAAAAAAAAAAAAAATTCCACTTCGTTTTTAGAGCGAATTCCAACATGCAAGTAAACTGTAACTAAATAAACAATGATAAAATCAACAGACAATGGAAGTTTAAGCAATATTTTTTCCATCACAATTTTCAAATTCCTGAGTGTAACTTATAGTCTCAAAATCTAATCCAGTGGTACAAAAAGGGGGAGGGGGGTAACACTATGAGGGATAATGTTAAAATATCAAGGGAAGTCTGTTTACTAAAATTTACAGTTATTAAAAGAAGTAAATCTGTCATTTACAAAATACTGAATATGTACAGAAAATGGTGTTATCATTTTTTAAAAAAAATAATTGAAAATAACCAATCAGTGCTTCACATATTTACCACCCTCTTATAAAATTAATTTTTTTTTTCAAAATAAGCTGCTTTTCTAATTTATCTATGAAAAAAGTATTTAAAACAATACAAATTATCATATTTATAATAAACTTAAAATAGTCAGCTGCATTTACAAAAATAAAAATCTTTGGAGATCACCAAAAACACAAGTTGTAATAATAAGGAGGGATACACAAAAATGAAACATGTACAAATACACAAAAAACATTAACAAATAAAGGTAAACAAAACACAAAGGAAAAATAAAGCACGAATTATACGAAAGCACGACTTACATACAATAACATGCATAGATGTCTTATCCCATTGATATCGAAAAGCAGTTCGAAAGCACACAATCGTCTATGATTAATAAATTATGAACTCAAAAGGCACCACTTTTGCGTTTAGATCTTTTCAGATCTGAATCTTTGGACTAACATTAATTTACATTAAAAAAAATAGAGGAAACAGGATTACTAGGCCTAGAGGGGGGAATTCCCGTTTCCTTTAGTCTTCTGCTCAAGGTAATGTCATTTGTTCACCTTAAAATGAAGTTTTTCTTCTGCAATCCAATTAAACATGCGCACAATTAAAGAAGAAAAAAAACTGAAAGATATTTGAGCCGTATGAACACATTTGCCCAGGAGTATTTAAATTTACAAGTCTCGTCTCTATTCGAGACAAAATTAGGAACTTTAGTCACCCTCAGATGAAGGCTATCAAGAGAAGATATATTATGGCAGTCCATTTATCTGCAAATTAACTATCATCATGCGATATTAGAGTTTTGTCCTACCTGGATACATAGCATGATGAATGAAAGCTCCAGGCATACCACTATAGTAACCAGGGAATGGAGAATACATGTAAGGAAATAGTCCGGCCGCCGAAGACGGTGTAGAAGAAGTCTCTGAGGACGTCGATGGCGGAGCGAAGTCACTTAAGTTGTGATTCTCCTGCGAAGAATTTTGAGTTTGCACGAAACTGTCCTCTTTGTCGTCTTGCTTGTCTTTACCTGATGAGGTTCCCAACTCCCCGTTGGCCATGGTCTCTTTCCTCTGGCTAGCGGGAGAGTCGAAACTAGGTTCACTTTTGGTTCGGTCTGGGTTGCTTGCGAAGCTGGAGAGTCCACCTGTCAATCCCGACAAGCTAGTGGACACCGCCTGCTTCGGGGTCGAGTTCGTGATGGACAGCGACGAAGCGTTGCTGCAGTTGGAGACGTGATTGGGCGTCATGGCGGAATCAAAACTCGGCGCCGTGTCCGAATCATGGCCATCAGTTAACTTCTTCAGACTATCAATGTGAGTCTTCAAGTTCTCTATATGCTTCTTGGAGAAAATGTGCTCCTGGAGAGTAGATGGAGAGTACTTTATGTTATATTTCACGCTGCACAGTGTGCATTCTTCACTCACTTTAGGTGGCTCCATCTCGTGGCCAAACGTTTTGACGAATGCCAGTCTTGCTTTCTTCTCTTTCGCCCTAGCGTTTTGAAACCATACTTGTACAACTCTTTTCGGGAGTCCGATTTCTTTACCCAGCGATTCACATTCACACATAGATGGTGTTTTGTAATCTACAAAGATGGATTTCATCACCTTCAGCTGGATCGTTGTCATTTGAGTCCTAAAACGTTTATTGGAGCTGGATGAATATCGACTGGAAGGGGAAGTCGGATTACTTTCCTCCCCATCCATATTATCCGTGGACTCAGAGTATGTTTCAGAACGTGCATCATCCATAAGCCCACCTCTTGATGTTCCATCTTCCAAATTGAACTTCTCAACTAGCCCTCCATTACTCTTCTCCATCAAAGCCTTCAGAGGTTTACTGAGGTCAAGAGGAGATTCCTTAATTGGACTGTCAGAGGATCCCTTATCGACAGATTTACCCAAGGACAAGTCTGCAATTGCAGAAGTATCCTTGTTGTTTTCTTTAGCACTAACCAATTCATCAAAATATTTCTTCAATGAGTCTTCGTAGTATCTCTTCATTTGAGTATTGAGATCAGTGGGATTGGTTGGGAAACTTTGGGATGGCGAGGCAGCAGAGTTAGAAACTTTATCTTCACCAGGACTTTCTGGATCTTCTGAATCTCCCTCGCCATCTGGCAAAGCATCGATGTTGATGTCACCTTTTGTGTATTGATCAGCATGCCTAGTAGCCAAGTGAGATTCTAAGGCAGATCTCGCTTTAAAGAGAGCGCGACAGAAAGGGCATCTTTTATGGATCACTTGTTGATGCGCTCGAAACTGTCCTTTTCTTTCACGAGCTCTAGTGTTTTGAAACCAAACTTGAACTACTCGCTTTTTAAGTCCTACTTCTCTAGCTATGTTTTCTAACATTTTTCGACTAGGATTACTTTCTAATTGATATTGCTGATACAAGTAATCTAGCTGCTCAGGCAAAATGGTTGTTCTGAGTCTTTTATCTCTAGGATGCTCGCTTTGCGATTCTTCATCATCCGATAACTTACGTTTCATTTGTGATAGTTGAAGTGAGTTGGGATTTGAAGAGGAATCATATTGCTGAAGGACGGGAAAAGATGAAGGTTGGTAACTAGGAAAAAGAGTAGGATTCATCATGTGTACCAGTTGATGTTCTCTCCAGAGATCAAATCTTGAGAAAGCTAAGCTACACTTATCACATCGATAGGTACCATTCTGATTATTAGACGAGACTGGTAATTTTTCTGCAGGTCGAGTTCCAACAGGAATACTGGGCGTTGGAAGGGTAGGGGTTGCAGGTTGTGATGATCTCTCATCACCAGACATTACTTTAATTTGACCCGCAAGGGGATTTTCATCTTTAAAACACGAACTTTTTTGGTGTTTGATCAATTCATAGTACCTTTGAAAAACTTGCAAGCATTTCTTACATTGATAATTTAATCCTGGAGTACGCTGAAACCTTCCGGCATTCTCATCTTCTGTAGTAATAGGCGGTTGATTTTCGTAAACTTTCCGGGCTTTTTGACGGGCGTTCTGAAACCAAACAACAATCACTCTGGGACTCAAGTTTAAGAGCTTAGACAAATATTCCAAATCGTCATCTTTAGGATAAGCATTCGTTTCAAAAAACTCTTGTAAAACTTTAATCTGATAGTCCGTGAATCTAGTGCGATTTGCACGTTTACCAGATGAAGAGCACGAAGGTGTAGGTGTGCCACTTGGTGTGCCAGTGGAATGGGGAGATTCTGAGGTGGGTGGTGAGACGGATCCTGGTGGCATAAATGACATTATCGATGACGCCGCGCTTGAAAATGGATTATTGCTGTAATTTGCGGCAAAACTGTCTGCAAGAGATGTTCTCAGATCCATCGATAACAAGGCATTTGAAGAAGGAGGACCACCGGACACCGAACAGTTGATAGCATCGGACATAGCAAGCATTTCTTGAGCAGATGAGGTCATACAGGAGTTGAACGAGATATTATTTTCAGGACGTTTATTTTGTGATGGTGGTTCTGATTTTTGACAATCATTTGTAGTATATTTCTCAAGCTTAATATCCTTGGAACTGATGTCGGAAAAGTCCTCGTTTTTTTCTACTTCAGTTTTAGGAATTGATATGGTCTCTTTTTTCTGTGTAGTGTTTTCGGGACTTTTTTGATCGTCCTGTTTATCTGTTGCAACAAGTGGTGTTATCTTGGCTTCTCCGGTTTTCTCATACTCCTCGAGATTCAAGTACGTAGATGGTGGGTTGTTGAAATTGTAAGGAGAATCTTTATTTCTTTGTCTTTCTTTAAACAAGGTGTTTCTAAACCAGTGCTTGATGACTTTCAGAGGCAGCCCGGATTTGTCTGACATTTCAAGAAGTTGATCTTCTGTTGGTGAATTGTTGATGTCGAAATATGCCCTAAGTATCTTTAATTGGTCATCGTTAATTCTAGTCCTAGCTCTTTTCTGCTGTTGGGAGAGTTGCTGTTGTTGAAGCATCTTCTGCTGAGCAGCGAAAAAGTTGGGATCGACGGCTGCCCCTGGCATCATAGGATGACCAAATGCAGAAGCCATCAAAGGATCTAGAGGTGGAGGCATCATGAGCGGAATAAGAGGCGGATGCATATTCATGGCGGCAGCAAATGGCAAGTTCATATTCATGCCCATGTTCATTGGCATGGGTAATCCCATGCCAAGGCCCATGCTCATAAGAATTTGGTTGAACTGCATCTGGGCCATGTGGTTGGCTGTCACCGAAGATGCCATATCAGGCATTTGAGAACCAAGAGAAGTGACAGGAGGCGTCACAGCATTAGGTAAGGACAGGGGCGTTGCACCAGATGGCGTAGCCGGGGTGGACGATGGACCAGCACTTAACTCCCCGCTTGAAGAAGGCGATGGTGCTTCTGCCAAATTACTGGCATCATCGATGACAGGTACAGATGCGTTTCGCCGCTCATAGTCCTCACGGAAGTCCTCGGCAAACTTTTCGACATTCTCAATGGGTACGATATCTTTATGCATTTCTTCCTGGTGAGCTTTCAAGACCCAGATACTTGAAAACCCTTTACCGCACTTACTACATGTAGATCTATTAATTTCTGGCAAGTCCAGTTTCTTCTGACCGTCTTTTTCATCGGCAACCTTATTTTCAGGTATCTCTTTCTGCTCCTCCTTTTTGTCATTTTCTTTTTTGTGTCGTCTCTGAGAGTTTTCATTGAACTGCATTACTACATCAAAACCGAAGCTCTCTAAAAGGTGCCTAAAAATTAAAGGTTTGGGTCTGAGAAAGGGAAATCTGTTTTTAAACATCTGCTGCCCTGGTGTAGGACTTCGAGTGTTCGAGATATGCATTGCAGGAGATGGTGACGATTCCGACATACCACAAGTCATTCTAGACTGCTTCTCCGGAACTTCTTCTCGGTCATTTTGTTGCCTCTGCTGTACCTGAGACATTGGCAGCATTGGTGCTTGTGGATTCGTAGGAGCTGCATTTAGAAGTGGGGGCAAAGGGGTTTGTGCAAAGAAGCAATATAATTGCTGATGTTGTATAAGAGCCTCTTGAGATGAACACATAGAACCACAGCGAGAACACTGAAAGGGAGGAGTTTGTCCTTGCATCATTGATGGCTGCATTAAATTTAGGGCTTGTTGCATGATATTATTATGATCTGGATGTAAAGGAAATGAAAACTGAGGAGAAGATGTTACTGGTGTGATGATAGAAGATGATGTTGTGGCTGCTTGTGAAATGGGTACATCAGATGTCTTCACTGCTTGAGGAGTGGAAGTAGGTAAGTTATTTTGCGAGTTTTCTGAGGAAGTGTTATTTTCTGTCTTAACAGGGACCTGTTCAGCAGAGGGACCCGAATCTGGCCGTTCTACAAGAGGTGTGCTAAAATCGAATTCACCAGATAAGACAAGTTCCTGTATTCTTGAAGCCTTAGATTGGTGAAGAACTGATCGTACGTGAATATCTAAAGTTGAGGCCTGACTATACGATAACTTACACAGGTTACATTTGTAAGGTTTTTTCTCATTTTCTGATGTACTGGTTGTTTGCGTCGTAAGACTTGTAGTACTGACTGTCGTAGTACTAGAATTAGGGGTATTAACAACAGTTGGAGAGGCTGGTGATCCTACACTAGTAGATGAAACAGGAGTAGATGTTGCTGAATTGGGAGCGTTATTTTCTTTCATACTCAATTTCAATTTGTGAAGATGTGATACAGAATTATAATGGACTAGAAGTATGTTCTTTTGGGTGAATGATTCTTTACAGACTTCACATTTAAATGGCCTGTTAGGATCTAAGTATTTTTCCATTGGATAGCTCATCTTTTCACCTTTCCTATGTAATAAGGTTTTATTATGGCTAGTTAAATAGCTTTGCCTGGTAAAAGCCACCTTGCAACGATGACATTTATATTTTCGGTTTGGGTCTGTATAACTGTCCTCGGCGATAGCTTGACTATTAATGTAATCTTCTAGAACCTGCTGTTCTTTATTTTCATTACCATCATCCATGATTTCCTCGATATTATCTGAATCATCCGGAAGACTAATCGTTTCATCAGGAATATCATCATCCAGATCTTCCCTATTCGTTTCTTTCTTAAGAAGTTCTGTAGCTTGAGATTCTAAGATACCTCCACTCGTGCTGCCATTACCTGTTAGCAAAGGATTATTCATCAAACTGGACCGGTATTGTTCCAATTGCTCTTTTGTCATGTCAGCGTGAGACATTTCAACATGTTTTTGAAGGGCCGAAACTGTTCTGAAAGACTTTCCACAAAGGACACATTTGGTTGCTGCTCGAATAAGATGATACTGCATGTGTACTTTTAACTTATCAGAGGTTTTGAAGGCAAGGCTACACTGTGTGCATCTAAATTTATACACGTGTCTTTCTGAAACAGGTACATTGAATTTCAAAGCATGCATTTCTTTGAAATGAAATTGAGTGGCAGTCATGGTCGCGAAGTAAAGGCCGCAACCCTTCTTCCAGCAAAAGAATCCATTACCCTTTGGAGTATTTTTATATTCCAGATGACCCATCTCATTCTGGTGGCAGAAAAGATCTTCTACTTGCACGAACATTCGTCCGCAACTGGCGCATGTATAATCTTCGTCATCCTTTCCTTCGCTACTGTCGCTTCGACAGTCCAGTTCCAGTATTTCTTGCTTCACTTCCATTGGTTCATCCATGTCGTTATTGGAAACTGCTGTCATACTGAGATCCGTGGCAGTGCTTGGACCATTCATCAGCTGTTTCTGCTGGGGATAAGTCTCAGAAGCCTCAGTTTTGATTTCATTTTTTATTGGATGTTTATCATTTTGTTTACTCGTTTCCATTTCAGCCATCCACTCCGTCTTGTCCACCAACGCCAGAAGTCGCTTTACGCCTTCTTTGTTGACATGATGGGTATCTATAAGGTGGTTTTCAAGAACACCCCACTCTCTGAAACCATCTTGGCACAGAGGACATGCTAAGGTGGATGGTTTTTGAGAATGTTGGGAAACAACATGCATCTGTATGTGCACTTCATTGCTACTGGTGTAGTTGCAGAAAGGGCAAGTGTGTTGAGGGGCATCGCTATTTGGATGATCAACATTGACGTTTCTGTCTAGTAAAGCTTGTTTCAGCATGGACGAATCAGAATTTTTAAATGTCTTATCTTCCCTCAGTTCTTCGTTTAAGGTTTTTACTTCAGCACTATTATCTCCATTATTCAATTCTGAAATAAAAGAAAATACCACGATAAATTACAATCAATGAGTGTTATAGTTATGCAATACATTGATTATGCAACGATTCAAACTTATATATCAAGCTTTTAAGCTGTCTCGCAGCACGTTATTAAATTCATTTTTAAAGGGGTATAAAGTAAAGGGATGAAAATATTTAATGTTGTGAGAAAAGCAAAAAATAAATTTTGAATTATAAGCATTAAGTATGAAAACACTTTCGTTGTGCATATGTTTGCTGATCAACGAGAGTAAAAAAAAAATCAATATTCTAGTGAATCTATTCCTTTTCAAATTCTCAAAATCCGAAAAAAATGAACTAATAATTAATAATTTAAAAATGTAAATGAGGACGATCTTATTCAACTTTATATTGTAAATAAATCGTCTTCAAAATGTGCTTATTTTATATAAGGCAAAGAGCACAGAATTAAAAATAATCTAAGAACGTACATCAAATCCAAATCTCCATATAACGATGGCAATTCATTGAATAAGCATTCGAGTTGAATTTTGCAACCTTATTTTAAACTAAACAAAACTCATTTTTTATAGTAGCTGAGACTCATAAATATTTGAAAAATATCTGTGAAATCAAAATCTCTAACCAGTGATGACAATATAATGGATAAAAATAAGAGCCGAGAGCCTGATTTTAAACTAAAACAAAATTCGATTTTTTTTTTCCCCTTGAAAAAGCCAGATTAATCGAAAATGATAAATATATACCACGCATTATTGAATTTCATCTAAAAATTTTATTTGTGAGTGAATAAGACTTTTGTAGTCGAAGTGAAACAGGAGGAGGGGAAATCAAAATTTATCGAGACGAATCAGGTTTAGATTAATTGTTCATTTCATGAAGGCTCACCTAGGTTGAGCAAACCCATATAACTTCTGCACTGGTTGTCCGCCACAGAAAACAAGACTAAATGCCTCACTCAAATAGCGTACATCACACAGCGGGAACTAAATTATGTTGGGTACATGCATCTTCAAGTATCGATTCGACTTCATTTGCACATGAATCGCATTAAAAGCTCACGTTTGATTTGCAAATTGCTCGGTCACAATTATGCATGGAAAGGTGCTGCAGACACCTTTGCGTGCGGTGGCGCGGAAGAGTCATTGACATAACTCACCGAATCCTAGCCATTCAGAGTCAAGGCGAGACTCAAATTATAGACAGCCGTTCAGTTTTTGCATTTGTTCGGTCAGAAGTTAACTCTCGACTCCTGACAGCTGAATTTATGGAATAATAATAAAAAGAAGACACAATCGCGATTTTTGACCCGAACACCCAACGCTTTTCCGTTCCGAATGAGCACGACTGCGTTTTGTCGCTCTCTCAGAAACGCAAGATTTAAACAATTACAGATAAAAGAATAAGCTCGGTTACCAGCGGTTGGGTTAAATGAAAACAGGTACCAATGATTTCTATGACTTATATGTCACAGTTCAAATATCCAGTTTCCCCTTTCAAACTTTTTTTTGATCCACTTTCAAAATAATAATAATAATAATAATAATAATCATAGAACCTATAAAAATTTTAAAAGGGGGGGGGAATTCATGCATTAGTAAATATGAGCTAAAACAATACAGAAAAATTTCTTTGCAAGAAACTCAATTCATTCGCCAGCTCTATTGAAATAGTCTCTGTATGTAATAAAATTTATATCACACGTATTCATTTTTAATTATTTTTCCGTTTCGAAATGCATTAATGAAATAAGTTTTTTTTTTGTTACATTCTTAATACATTTTGGCTCGAAACAATATACAAAAATCAAGATGAATTACAGAGAATTAAAGATATGTTAAGAGATAGTAAAGAAATATAACTTTTCCAATTATGCCCATTTTTTAAGTGAGGTAAATTCAGTTGGAACCCAAATAAGGGGCAAACAAAATATACATTGAAATATATTAGTAATAATAAACTTAAAACTTTTTAGAATTAATTTAATGTTAAATAACTTTGATTCCATACACAAGCAATTCTTGTTTTTAGAGGTAAACGTGATTGATTAAAAAAAAAAAAAAAAAAAAAAAAATCCAAGATTTACCTTTCTCTTCTTCAATCATTTTTAAGGTGTCGCTAGTAGCTTGTTTCGCTTCTTTCACAATGAAGATATCTCTCATATCCGGCTCACTTTCACCCTGCATCTGGCGCAAGTTTTCAGCTCTCAAATGAGCTAAGGAATTGACATGCTGTATTAGGTTAACTTTAGTCCTTACTGATACATTGCACATCGCGCAATGGTAAGATTTCAATTCTGTCCGTATAACAGATTCAGATCGTTCAAGAAATAAGAATAATCTAGCATTGCTTTCATGTCTTGGATTGGTGTTATGAATTTGCAATTTGTGTAAAGAATTGGTGTAGTACTCACAAGCATTGCAACGCACTTGAATTGGATTGCTTACATTGACGTATTTAAGTTTCCAGTCGTTCCTAGGCCCTCCTTCTTTAACATGGTTAACATGATGCAATCTTTGCAAATGCTTGTCAGTTTTGCAGTGCAGTTGGAAATTGGCTTTCAAGTTGGTCTTGTAAGTACATAGCTTGCAAATGGAAGTTCCAGCTACAACAGTTAATACCTCATCTTCTCGTAATCTGCTGCGGTCCAACTGAACATGCTGACTTAAGGCTTCCAAGGAATCCGAAGAATAGATAGTACACACGCAGCACTGGTACATCTTGAAAGTATCTTCATAAGGGATATCTGGCCTTAATGTTGGATCAGGATGGTCTAAATCCAATGATGGTGGGCAAGACAAATTTAAAGGTGCTGGAGTACTTAAATGATGGGGTTTGACATTAGCAGCTGCAGCAGCTGCGGCGGCGGCCATTACTCTTTGTTGTTGTTGCTGTTGCTGCTGTTGTTGTTGTTGCTGCTGCTGTTGATGTTGTTGTTGTTGACTTGCCATCATCAGCAAAGCATGGTTATATGCCATATCTGCAATAGCTGCTTCTGGTTGCAACTGAGCATCCGCAGGCATCAACAATCCGGGATGAAATTGGAAAACTGGATCAATTTGAGCTTGCTGCATTGCTGACAAATGGTGTATATGTTTCATATTCTGTTGGATAACCATCATATTATGAGTATGCTTTTCACTAGTCATGTGAATTCTCAAGTTGCGAGCCACATTGGTTTCATAATTACACACATCACACCGCCAGTTGGCTTTGGGTTTAGGCGTCAGTTGAGCTTTCTTCAACGCTTCAGAAGCAGAGTTGGAAGACGGCACACCAAGTCCTGCCGAAGAAGGCGAGGCTACTCCAGCTTGGGAATGCTGCTGCTGCTGCTGCTGTTGTTGTTGTTGTGATTGCTGTTGCAGCGCAGCTAAATGCTCCTGTGTCAAACTGCCATTTTGAAGCTCTTGTACATTATTGATGTGCTTATCCGACTGCATGTGAATGCTAAGATTGCCTTTGGTAGTGGTAGAATAGTTACAGACTTCGCACCTGTAAGGTTTGTAGCCGCAAGTGTACGTCTCTCCACGAGCCAGTCGTGGGTGAGGTTGATTTGTGACACAATAGAGACAGGTCATTTCATTCTCTGGGTGTTTCTCTTTCATGTGAATTTCTAGGGTTTCTTGATATTTGTAGTGCCAATTACATTTTGGACATTTTAATGTTTTGCAAGAGTTCCTGGAATGCATCATAGTCATATGACCACCCAAAGACCTTGATGAGCCCAGAACCATGTCACATTTTGGACATTCTACTCCATTCATCTTCCCTTCCGGATGATGCGAACAGGTGGTCATGGACATGGGATTTGCAGGGATTGCCATAGGCGATGGACTTTTATTCTGAGAAGTGGTGCTCTTTGGTGAAATATTTTCTGCACTATCCTCAAGCATGTTATTAGTGGAAAGAGGACTCGTTTGTAGCTGGTGATGATTGTTGATTGATGAGCTTTTGATGGGAGACAGAGAATTTGGCATCCGCTCTGTGTTACTTTGGTTTATGTTTGAGATATGCGTTGTCGTGTCGTAGGATCCATTTGTGATGGGTGGAGATGGTGAGGACTTAGATGATTCAGGAACCGACACGACAGCAGCTGCAGCAGCCACCGCAGCCTCAGCCATCTTTTCTATATTCGCCAGGTCTTCCAGTTCGGCCACAAGCGAATTGTCACCAAAGCTGGACGTAGACGAGTTGAATGCTGAAGATGTTGAGGTTGCAAGCAATGCCGCCTCGCTGCTGGGAGGTACAACTGTAAATTCAGGAACTGATGCCACCGGGCACATGTTAGCAGAAACCACTGTTGTGGTGGCTGCACTGGACGACGCCACTTGTGGGTCGTCTCGCTGCCGGGTGGCAGGTTGGACGACGTGAGAAGAGGAACTTGAGACTGAGCCATGCGCTAAGGAGGCAGTGCCATCGCCCATGCAATTGTTACCACCGCCTACCATCTGAGCACTTGACGGAGACGAGGTGGCGATATTAGTAGGAGGAATAGGCTCTAGGAACGAGAGCAGGGGCTCGGCACTCACCCCTTGAATCACAGCCGAAATATTCTTTCGCGAGACCAGCTCTTTCTCGGCGTCATTCAGAGATAGAGAATGTTCGCCAGTAGCGTGGGCCACAAACGATTTAGTGAACCCGAAGGACAGTTTGCAAATGAAACACATGAGTATGGGCTTGACCGGCACGGTTCCACAGTCCCACATAGAATATGACGGAGTGTCCGACGGCACATTAGCTGTTGAAGAGGATGGAGACGATGTCCCTTCCGCGTCAGTCCTTTCTTTGAGAGTGAACACACGATAGCTGTGCATCACTGGGATTTCAGGAACTTTGTGGTTATTCTCCCGCAGGAAATTGTTGTAGGCCTGTCCGCACATCGCACTGAACAAGGCTGGGTGTCTGGCTATGTGCAGGGCATTGACCAGCTGGGGCTGAGTCTCGACGGGGCTCTGGGCAGTAGCCCGTGGTGAGGAGGAAGACGCACGGACGTTGCCCTTCTTCCCAGCTGGTAAGAAAGAAAGCAAGTCCCGACCGCCGTACTCATCGTCGCTAAGCTCGGAATCCACCCCCTCGATGATGTAGGCTGAACCGTCAGGATTATAGACGATTTTGCCATTGAAGGTCTCGACATCGCTGGCAGAACTATTATTTGAGGCTTCCCCTTCATCTTCAAGTAAGTCTTGACCTGAACCTTCTGGTGGAGGTATCGTGATGGAAGGTGGAAAGTCTCCGCTACCCTCTTCCATTTCTTCTTCAACCTCTCCTTTCTTCTTTTTCGTGGTATTCTGGGGGAGAGGTTCGTTCACGCCAGCAGTCATCACAGTGAGCTGTGACGGCCCTGAATCGACCGTAGGCTCCTCCCGTTGCTGGCCCGTGTCGTTGCCGGGAACAACGTCCATCGATGGACAGGATTTACCGATGCATCATTCAAATTGGATCCTGCAATGCAAACAGAAGTATAAGTACCTCGCAAACACATATTCAGAATCACCGCAAGAGATATTAAAAAGAAAACTCTTAAACCTGTAAACGTCTATACAATTCTTGAACAGTGCATTAGAAGATACCAATGGAGAAATTACACTGTCAGGAATAAAATTCCAATTATATCAGCTTAACAGATATTTTTTTCAATACAACTTCTAGACAGGGAAGTCATTTGCATAAGACATAAAATTTAACTTAAAATTACAAAACGAAATTTGTATCTGCTAATCAAGTGATCATAAATGATTTCTCAAGTACTATGTCGAAATTTAAGATTCAGGAATATAAACAAGAGACAATTTTATTACAACAAAGATGATGTAAACGATTTAATATGGAACACAAGAATTTTAAAATTGTGTGATATGAATAAAAACAGAAAGCAAATTTTTTGTCGAAACCAAATAACAATTTAAAAATTCTATACAGTGACAACACAAGAAGAATTTCGAAAAATAAATAAAAAGTCAAGACGATGCAATGATAATTTAAATGTTTAAAATAAACTGTTTAAATGTTACATCGTATTATCAGCAATTATTTTTGAATGTTCTTAATGAATTAAAATAATTATTCAAAACGAGAAAAATTAATAAAAAACGTACCCGCATTTCTCTATATTATATAATCTGGCGAGCCAAAATGATACTATTTCAACAAACAGCTGAGCAGGAAGAAAGTTCAGTTCATTTCAAACAATCCCTAGCATCCACTCTTAATAGAGACAGGAACGACAGTCGGCTTCCGGCACGTTCAACACACAGAAGCCAAAGACCGCGTTCAGAAACGAATGAAACGCATAAGAGAAACTACCAACCTCATCACCCAATAAGCTTATCCGCTATTGTCTCGGTTTGGGCCCTCGCCGATTCGATTTGGATTAAGGGCCCAAGCGGGAACAAACGTCCTGTGGTGAGAAAGGGGCTCCAAAGGGTTCCGTGGAAGCAACAGATTTGGAAGACCCGGCACCCCTCCCCACTCTAAAAAGGTTCTGGGGAGGGGAGATTTCACGTCACCAACTCATCAATGGAGTTACCCCTTTTGTCCTCATAATTACTCTTGTAAGCAGAGCGTGAAATCCCTGCCAGTGACAAGGGGTGGTATGGATTCTTCTTTGTGAGGACAGAAAGGAGATTTGAAAGTATACGTCATTACTTACAAACAAAATTAAGGCCTATCAAAAATAATTACTATAACTTTTATACTCTAGAGGTAAACCCCAGCTCCATTTTTTTTTTACTTTTATCTAGAAACCTTTTCTTAACTCCCCCTCCCCCACACTAAGGCCATGATTTCAACTTCAAGTTAAACGTTGATCTAAAATGACCGATTCAGATATTAACTGAATCAGTCATTTTGAAAGAGGATCATCTTCACTTTAACAGAAAAAGCAAAAAAATCATTTCATAATATTTCCAAAAAATTTTAATTGGTAATTTTCTATTATTAAAGGGGAATAACACAAGATGTAAATATACCTTAATAATTATATATGATCCTTATTTTGAAGGACCCCCAAGAAAATTTCTTTTGCGGAGATTATTAATTTTCAAAATAAACCTGAGTTTGAGAAAGATTTGAGAAGACCATTTTAACTTACTACAAAAGCATATATTTTTTATGAAATCCAAACGATAAAAAACAAATATCTTAGCCAAACTTGTGAATTTAATTACGAACAAATTTACGAATTGTTGACAAGATGAATGTGAGAAGAAGCTACAGGTGTTCAAGTGCTTCGTTTGTTGCAAATTGTGGGATACGCATCAATTTAATATAGAAATATTAGTAGTTATCCGGTATACACAGGTAGAACTTACCAGTATATTCCAAATAGCTTACTATGGTTCCTTAATAAGGGGGGGGGGGAAGGGACTTCGGATGAAAAGTGGGGTACCATCTTGCTGTTTCTGCTATAATAGAAATCATTCTTCATATTGATTAGAGCAAATAGCCTTTGTTACTCTATATCTCATAAAAACAAACAGATTCTTCATATAGTTATATAGGGCTTAGCTATCACAACTCCTGGTTCACCACTGGCAAAATGAATTCGTAATAGTCGTATTCATAGTAACCTTTCTTAGCACCAACAATAATATAAATATTAATATTGCACATATCTTAAATAGATAGATGATTAAAAAGAAACAACCAATGAACGATGGCATTAGGTGAGAAAATTAGTTCAGTTAATATATATAACAATGAAAACATGAAAGGTAGTCAGCGCATGCGAGGCGGAGGAGATTAAGGCCACGCTCCAGTTTTGTCCGGATTCGCTATTTACTAACGTCATATTTGGAAACAAAAGAGTTACTGGCGACGGACTCGTAATTTTGAACCTCGATCAAGTGACGAGGACAACATTTAAGCTAGCGTCCATTCTCCAAGCTTTCACACCACGCCTTCCAGAGGACTTGGAGACTCAGCAGATTAAGAGTGCATAATCCGTGCTATACGGTGGATCTTTGGTGGCATCAGGACTCGAAACCACGGCGTCTCTTCTTTTCTCATCGACGTAGCGTGGAAGTTTGTAAAGGGAGGCGCCAGCTCATATGTCGTCAGTACCACTTGACCGACATTCAAAATTACAAGGTTCCTCGCCAATAGTCATCGAGAGAGAGAGAGAAAAAGTGAAATGAATAGAATCGAGTAAATCCATATATAAGATATTAAAACATTTAATAAGCGGTTAGGTAGTTTAATGCGTGACAAAGAAAATGAACGGAAGTTATCAAATGAAACATTGGTATTTGACCTGTGGTGAGTAAGAAACGATAGAAGTAATTTCAGATGCATCTACAGTGGGTTAGTGACTCGAGCCCTCATCTTCAGTTAGTCCAAGGCCTCTAGCCCACGCGGTTGGAAATAGAATAATTTATTTTTCCTTTTAATCATAAAATCAGACAAGTTTTGAAATTACTAGTAGTTAAAGTAGATTAAGGATCAATATTGAATATACTTTGATCTGAATAAAACAGCTTTATCATTATTACTGTGTGGATTTCTATTTATTGAACTATTAGTGATTATAAAAATATGATTTAAAATGGAAAGCGAAAGAAATAAGAATGGGGCGTTACAATTTTAAATTTAAAATCTCTGGATGCAATTTTTTTCTTTTCTCCTCACTTTCATGCAGGCACTTTTTCAAGGCTGTAGCGAGATATTACAATATCTGCTGCAAAATCTGACTAAGAAGCTATAAAATGCTATTTATTAAATTGTTACGAACAAAAATATCTGCCTCTCATACTTCGTAAAACTTTTTTTTCAATAAAATATTTCAATATTTTCAAAGAAGGATGCGCATCTTTGCAACAATAATTGTTTTATAGCCTTATTGTATTATTGCAGATGTTACCCATTTCATTAAAGAACGAAAACATCAGCAGGATATATCAAAAGTAATTACTGAAAAGTTATTCGTATCGGATAATAATTCAAATGAGTTGAATTATTCAAAAGATTATAGAAATCAGTCATTATTTTATATCTTTATTTTATGACTTCAATCACAGCTGTTGTCCATTAATTTATGCACTTAACTTTTTTTTTATATTATCACCAACTATAAACCCAAAAAGATGAGTCAAATTAATGTATAAATATTCAAATGGCAATATTACAGATGGAAAAATTCAATATCAACAGGATGAAGGAAATAGTAACTACACGTTGCTTCACAAAAAGATTTTTTTTCACCCCCATTTTAAAGAGAAGCACAAACCCATACACAGTGTGTAGAGAATCTTTTTGTCTTCTTTTTAATGCAAGGAATAGAGGGTAAATACACTTTCTTAATTTCTCAACGCTGCTAACTCTTCGAATTTTAAGACACAGCGTACACCGTTTTAACTTATCGTTTGATTGCCAATCCATGACGATTTGAAGTATCATATGATTACTCATTTCAAATTATTTCTCAGGTTCACCATAGTCAAACAATTCCAGAAATTAATTTTTCAATATTTAGAATCTCTTCAAAGTAATGCATCGAAACTAATTACATAATGCTCATCAAATATCCAGGAAATATACAAAAACTAAAATGAGACGGACAAACGACAATTTTTCTTATCGAGGCAAAAGAGGGGGAGGGATTAAATTGGCATTCAAACTTAACCAAATGTTTTTTCACTGTCAAGCTGTCGAGAAAATATAATTATTCAAAATGAATATTAATTAGCGTTAAGTAAGCGTACTTCCAAGCCCCAGGCTCTACAGAAGCAATTACTATCAGGGAAAGAAAATAGCTTCTTCATATTCTAATGCATTTTTATTTCCACAAGCAAAATATTCCAAAGTACAAGAACTTTGGCAATGTCAACAACAACAAAAATAAAGGAAAACGATTTTGTTATAAAAATATATTATTAATTATTAAAAAAAAATAAGAGAGAAAACGGTAAATTATTAAAGTAGACAATAATATTCTGCTCGGATATTAAAATAAAAACAGACGATAAAATATTCAATGAAATATATTTTAGCAATGTAAATAAGCAAACTAAAAGTAATTATTATAATCATTATGTATTATAATGTCAATCTTTTGAACCTAACACCGTGTATCATTCATTTCACACTCACACTTTTATGTGTTGACGCCCTTTTCTCAAAACAACATGTTAACCCGTGTTTTAAAAAAAGGTGGTCCAAAAGGAATACGCACCTCCCACCGATGTATATTGTTGAAGGAGGCGAATAAGGGGGAATTTTGGGTCTACGGAAAGTTTGGGGGGGGGGGTACCAACTGTCACTCCCTTGGAATCGTAAGAACGTGCTGCAAAACTTGTGCTGCAAAAGTCATTGCATCCGATGTTCGAACAAATAGTTCTAAATGTCTTTGAAGCAAGATCAGCCTATATTAAAAGTATAAGCACATTATAGGTTTAATTCCAGGATTTTTTTTGGCTAGTACATGAACAAATGGCCATGTGCACAGTCCACCACAGTGTTTGCGCATATATTCCAACTGGGTCAACTAAGTTTACGTTAACCAGTTTGCATGCAAGTCAGGACAAGTTTACGGATCCCGACCACACACAAACTTCCAAGCGCAGTACTCATGGAGTTTCCTTCTCACAGATATATTGCTTTTAATTATACAAAATAAAATGCCTTGGAAAGAGTGAAAAAATAATTGGAAAACTATGGGTTACATTATATATTGAATTTAAGAACGAGAATAAAGTTCCCCTCCCCCATAAGAAGGAGAGATGAATAATAGTATTTTTTTTTTTTTTTTGAGAAGAGACTGGTAAGTCAAAAATAGATTATATACCAATGGTTAGCTAAATTAAAATTGACATTTCATTCGTAAAAGACATTTAATCACATTACACATGGCATATACCATAGAATTTATCTTTCTAAGAAATCTTAAGAATGTTCGGCTATTTGAATTAATTAAAAAATCATTTTTTGGAGGATGAGGGGGGGAGGGGTGCTTCGATAAGAAAATTGTTTTATATTCATCTAAGTTTAATCTCTGCAGTAAATTTTCTAACAGAATTAAAAGAAGAAAAAAGAATGATGGGCGTGGAAGAGGAGTTTTTATCGAAAAGGTGAAGTTTTCGAAAAAAATCTGTTTAAAAAGAGGTCAAAATTCGATTTAAAAAAAGAAAAAAAAAGTCAATGCAAACACAAAAGGCTCGAAGCGCGAAGAATTTATGGATACATTGCCGCCACGCAATATAGCTCGCGAATTTCATTATCATGTGATTTATGGATTCGATGGCCCGGTGTAATGATTTTGACCTTCAGGTGGTAGCCAGAATTTGCGCGAAATGATCAGTTAAATTTCGAATCCACAATCATCGTGCGATACAAGAGTTCTTTTGTGCAAAAAAAAAAAAAAAAAAAGACGAAAGTACACACAGAAATAGCAGTTACGGAGATAACGAATCAATAACAAGAATAATGCATTTATTCGAGTCGGAAAACATGCAGTGAACTTTATCTTTAAATAATTTAAAGGATACTCTGTGAGCAATTTTTTTATAACTAGATTTATAAGTTTATATTCACCATTTTTGAACAAACGTAAAAAGGCATTTCAGAAAAAACTTCATTTTCAAACAATAATTTAGAGGATTTAAATTTTTTTCAAAATATTTAAAATATTCCTACTAATTTTAGAAATTTCAATATTTTTTTAAGTAATTTTTTCTTCTATTTCTAAGAAGTGTTTTCGCAGTTCTGTTACATTGATTTGGTTATACTAATGCTATTAACAAGAGTATAATTTTTTTTAAATATGATACTGCGAAAAAACGAATAAAAAGGTTTTATCTAATTTTGTGGATTAAAAAGTATTACATAAATTCTTATTCCATGCACTGAGCTATCAAAAGTATTATATGAAACAATCAGAAAAATTTCAAAATTTTAAAAGGGCTACCAGAAGAAAAAAAAAGCTTAGCATTTTAAATACGTGACTGTCATGAACAATAAAAAGATGAGATAAACGAGCTTAAAATTTTTAAGATCAAAGAAATTATTTGCCCACTGTTATAAAAAAAAAATTAAACCATCTCGCTAAATAAAAACAGATAAAACTATGAAATTTTGTACACATGTTTAAAAAAGTTGCACAATTGAAATAAGGTAATTTATTTTTCCCCATATTTTGACTTTTTTAGGACCTTAATATTTGAAACTTTTATCGATTATTTTTAAAAAAATTAGTAAAAAAGACATTTTTAATCATCAATAATAATTGGAAAATGTCTGAACATTTTGATGTTGACAAATACTTAAGGATTAGACGTTGCAAAAAAAAAAAAAAAAAAAAAAAAAAAAACCGATTTATTATTGTAACAATAATTGAAATTCGTTTTTTTTTTCATTGCAAATTTGTTTTTAAACCATGTATTGATTCACTGTTGTATTATTCTGCAAAGAGGAAGTATATATTTAAAACAATAATTCCACTTGCTTCATCGTTATATCAACAGAAACATGTTTTAAGCAGAAAGACTTGAAATGTGTTACATTTTCAGTTAGATTAGTGCTGAAATTTTACAATGAATATTTCAACTTACATATTTTACTTTAAGAAATAGTGTAAGTAAAAATCATATACCGAAGATAAAGTATATATTTTTTTAAAAAAATCACATATGCATTACCATAAAATACAATTATCATTTTTTGAGAGGAAAAAGAATAAAATACCTTTTAATTTCAATTTCCCCATTTTTCCATAAGGAATAATGTAAATGAAAAAAATCGCGTTGTGGAAATGAAGGATGCCTTTGAAAAATAAACATATTTGTTGTCATTATCGTTATACCATAAAAATACGTTTGGAGAGAGAAATCTTGAAATGTGTTAGATTGTCAGTTAAATTACAGTTTAAATTTTGAACTGAATTTTTCAGCTTACCTATTTTTCTTTGAGAAATAATGTAAATAAATAATTGAACAGTTTGTTAATAAATAGTTAGAGAACATAAATAGTTAGAGAATGTAATTACTATTACAGAAAAAACCAAATTTTTTTATGGTCAAATTATAAGCACAGAAATTGAAAAACAAAAAACTACAGCATGTAATTGCATTATACCAATGGGATGATATACATTAGGATGGTATATTACTTTTTCAAGAGCAAATTTGTACCAATGTACAATGTGAAACATCTAAATCACTTTAAAATACAAAAAAAAAATTATAAATACTGTAAAAATGATAAATTTTCTACTTGTTCCACTTTTTCTGGTGTAAGTTAGGAGAGTTTTTTTTTTTTTTTTTAAATGTTTTCGTAAAACATTTAACATACAATTTTTGCAAAACAGACGCAACTTTTTACACAGAAAAACTGGCTTAAAAGTTGGAGTGCATCTTATTATCCAACAAATTAACACAAGATTAACAGAAATTGGAAAAGTTTTTTAGTATTTTTAAAGATAATGAATATATTCGAATACTTTGATTCAATTTTATCCATGCGGAATCTTCTTATCCTTATTCCCCCCCCCCTTTTTTTATAGTTGAAATATAAATTAATTTATATATCAACAATTATTTATGTAATAAAATGTCCTTTTAAAAATCGCTCCATAAACTTAGGATACGGTAATAAACAAATTTATTTTCTAATATTTTTAATTTAAGGTCATTTTCGCAAACTGTTAAAGAATGAAATTAAAATTTTGAATAGAATTTACAAAAAAGAAAAATTTCCCAACATGTATGTTATATTTGTGCGATACCTATTTCAATCATATTATATCCTCAAAGCATAAACATTTCATAAATACAGAATTTTTCTCCTTAATATATAAATTTAAAAATCCATTTACATTAAGGAATATGAAAATAAATTACATTACATATTTTTTCGTAAAATGTATCAACATTTCCTAAACATGTAATTTTTATACCTTTACATGTTAAGTTAAAAATTCGTTTAGTATTAAGAAGTAAGAGAAACAAAATAAGCATGTTTTATTTAAGAAAAAAATTGATTCCTTAAAATTAAAATAGACATATTCTTACAATGTACTTATTCCTCTATGCTTGTGATACCAAAATATGATTAATAACGGATAATAATACAAAATTTTAAAAAATTACCTAGTATTGGATATAAGTTTATACGATTGCAACTCCAAAGTATTTTAATTATGCTATAATCTCAAAATATATAAATATTTCAAAAATCAGCATTTTTTTTATTTTAAAATGCACGCAAAGTAAAAAATCCGTTTAACAATAAAACGTAAAAAGACAAACATAGATATAAAGTCAGAGTGGGAAATGCAACTATGTAGCGAGACTGTAGCTGAAGATTATAATAAAATTACTTTATTTAAAAAAACTAATTTAGGGCTTTTTTACCGAATAACTAACTTAATAAAAACTTAAAGAAAATTGTTAACTATCTAATTTCACTTTTGGTACAATCTTACTGTGAAACTTCAAACTTCACAACACAGATAGCAAAGTCGCAAAATTGCATGATCTCACAGAATTGCTTGCGAACGGTTTCATTAAATTTTATGCCAAACTACAAAAATATAACCAAAACTCATAGTTAAATTTTATACTTTTTATTAACGCATTTATTATAGCTTATTTTTATTATTAAAATTTTGAAATGATTATTTTGTTTCCCTTTTTTAATATTTTCTTATATATGTATACTTTACACAGCACTACAGATTTGTGTAGAATTAAGTAAATGAAATTAAATTTCAATTTGCGTATTTAATTCTATGAAACGATGGTGAGGATCTTTATTACATTTGAAAGCTGCATGCGGTTGTCATTGATTTCATGCGTGTTTATACCCATGATGTAAATTAAGTAAAAACTCAAGTAATAATTGATTCATTAAAGCCGGAATATAGGTAGCACTTATAGATATGATACTTTCCCTAAATGTTTTACCAAAATATTTTAAATGCAAATAATATCTTAAACTCGAAATAACATTTTAATTTCCTATTTTTCAACACGAGGCAAATACAATCACATAAGATATAGAAATCAATTCTAATAGAATTATAATTTATTATATTATCAATAAATTTATATGTAAAAATAAAAAGGAAATAAGATGTTACAAGTAAAAATAACTAGAAAATTTTATCAACCGAAAAATAAATTGATATTACGAAGAAAGCACCTCAAATTGCATCATTCGATTACACTTCTTAACATCTTGAAATGCAAAATTTAAAAAGAAAAAAAAAGAAATTATGAATTAAAATGTATATAAAGAAAGGCATATTAGACCTTCGTTTATAAAATAAAACATATAGTTAAATTAGTACAACTTTAAGAATGAAACAAAAATCAGTTTAAAGAATTTTATTTCTGATTCGCTGTTTTAAACATTTTTTTCCTTTACAATTTTTTTAAATGTAGTTTTGCTTTAATAATATTTGTTCTGCTAATTATTGGAGAGAAATAAAACGTTGAAGAAATATTTTTGTTTCTCAATGACATTTCTTAAACTTGGTTCATTCAGTTGCAGTAATAAAATATATGTACTTGAATTAGCAAGAACATCAAACTTCAAAATAGCAAAAATATTCAAAAACTCTAAGAAATTTTGAAAATCAACACATTTCAAGTTGTGAGAAATTCAAATTGATAAATGATAATACGATGAACAGTGATGCGATTTTCAAGGCGATAATACACAATAATTATTTTGGTGCTAAGCAAATTATCAGGATCAAATGATGTAAAATTCATGAAACATTTTTGTCAAATTGATGGATTCAAAAATGAAATGAAAATCAATACAAATTATAAAAATAACATATATAATGCAAAGCAACAATAATCAGTAAAAAAGCCGAAATAAATTATGACTGAATGTCGCAAATTGATGATTGTTGTAATTAGAATAGTAAATGTGAGGGGAATGAACACAAAAAATATGCCAATTGATAAATTTATCAAATTTTATAAAAATCATAAATACGTGTATTTTTTTTAAAAAAAATACATTGAACTGATGAAGAATATCTATGTACTAGCTGATACCCGCCCGCTTCGCTGGACAGGCGATAATATAATATTTTCGAGCCTATAAGTAAGATATAAAAAAAAAATTCAATTTTTAAAACTTTAATGATAATCTAAAATTAAAATATTAAGCAATTGATTGTCTGTAATAATGGTTATCATCGACATTCAAATATATGAGAAAAATAAAAAACTTCAGTAAAAAGTCACCCCATATATATATATATTGTGGATAAAATTCATTCCGCCGTATACATGTTTTACCCAGTATTGATAAAGATGAAACCTTTTATCAGAATATTCATCATGTCCTTAACTTTCAAATGAATGAATGACATCGTGTGTATCATAAGATTTTTGTCCTTGCCTCAAGACATTTTGATTTAAAAAACCGACGGCTAAAAGTAGATTAATGAATGAAAATTACATTTTGGTTAAGAGTTCCGTAAAATCCGTTCTTAGTGAGCGTCTACATCACAAAATGAGTAAATATGCTAAATTTCAAGTCAATCGGTTGTATAGTCTTTGAGATCTCGTGATGAGTCAGTCAGTGGTATTTCGCTTATATATATATAGATTTTATAAATGAATGAAATAACATTATTCAAGCACATGATTCAGGAATTTCTATACTACACAAAATTCTACAAATGAAAACATAGAGCAAATAACTAATCATAATTCTATTAACAAATTTCTCTCCCATTGGAAAAATGGAAAAAGAGTGTTTTATAATTTATACTATATAAAAAATTCATCAACATTTTCCAGTAATTCAGAGAGAGCTTAAAGACTACAATAATCACAATATCACCAAGAAAAATAATACAGGATGTAATTCTTTTCTTCCCAACCGTAAGGTAAATAAACAGGCATTTCTTACGTTTCAAAATCGAATTTCAACAAATAAAAAATCATGTGCAAAAAAGAAATTATCAGTATATGATTAGAAATCGTGCATTTTTTTCTTTATATATCTCAATTTCACATAGCATTGAAAAGGAATCCAAAATTGCACAATGTAATCCAAACCTTTTTCATTTTATGCCAGAATTATATAATTCTGATCTAGTAATTAAAAATCAATAAAACGATAGAGCAATTTTGGTAGGAAAATTTCAGCTACCTGGATACAAAAAGTATATTTCATAATATACATAAAAAATTTTACCGATTCGCAGAAATTTCAAAAACAGTTAACGGCTTAAAAACGACAATAATCACATATTACAAAGAAAAATTATCCTACATGATTCTCTTTAGCCTTATGACAAATATACAGGTATTTTTTAAGTTTCAAAATCGAATTATTGCAGATTGAAATTTTAAAAAAAATCTTCCATAATCAGAAATTTAGTTTCCCCCCCCTTACATTTGAGATTTGCACAATATCACATTTTTTTTTTTTTTTTACAAATATTTATCAAACCGTTTTTACTACTTGCTAAAATCATGCTATCCTAATTTAGCAATTCCAAACCAATGAGAAAAAGATAGATCATTTTCAATGGAAAGTTTTGCTTACTTGATTTTACATAACATTTCCAAGCAATTTAACTTTATTCTAATGAATTTTTTTTTAATTACTGGCTTTGGGATTTTGTGGTGAAAACTTGTTTCGGTTAAATTAGATTAATTCTGCAAGAAATTACAACTCTATCATGTGTCCTCAAGGCGCATTTTTTACACTTTGAAGTCAATGCTACAACATATTCTCATCGGAATTTATGAAAATATATTCTTTGGAAAATGAATTACACATATAATAGCATTCCATCTTTTTTAAAAAAAATACTTCATAAACAGTGGAAGAGGAGGGGGGAGAAATTCCCCAAAGAAATAAAACATAACACATATTTAAAAAAAAATCTAATCAATCTAAAGGAAATAATACCACACATACAATTACAATTGCATGCCAAGTAAGCAAAACTAGCAATTATTACTATTCGAATTGATCTTAATGAAGACGAAGACCTTGAAACGAGTTTCAGCCGTTTTTAATTTGAATCATTAACGGATAATTATTTTTATTTTTCCTCCATCTGATCCGGAATGTCTAGGTGTATATTTCGTCAGACTTCGCTGGCTTTGCACGGAACTAGAAATTACAAATATAATTGCTAGATGAGCGCAAGGGACTGGATAGACAAATAAAATTCACATTACAGGAACAGATAAGAAAATGTCCGTTTTCTTCCCTCATGGTAATTCAGGAAATATGTCTCGTGCATTTATAGTGCGGAATATGCAAGATGTGCACATAATAAATATATATAAAAACCATTAATTCAATTACAAATTTTTTTCTTGAATTTCATCCAAAAAAAATGCTCAATTTTTCAATGCATACTCTAGTTC
Source organism: Nephila pilipes (assembly GCA_019974015.1). NCBI lineage: Eukaryota > Metazoa > Arthropoda > Arachnida > Araneae > Nephilidae > Nephila > Nephila pilipes. The sequence continues at coordinate 145,430 of BMAW01019133.1, forward strand.
ATTCTACATTTCTAAGCAGGAAAATATTCAAATTAATATTTATGATAATTTTAAGCATTCATAACAACTTTTTTTACAGCAAACAAAACAATTTTTCCCTGGAAGTAATCCTTTCTTCCAATATGAATGCTTAAAAGCTGAATGTACAGTAAAAAAAAAAAGATACATTTAATTTACAACTATTTTCTATTACAATTACAACAATCACATTTACTTACTATTGCATGAATGTACTTATCTTGTAACGTCTTCTTTTCAATAGTTTAAGTTGTTTCTCAAATTGCCGCTTAATTGCAAAAGCAAATGCAGGGAAAGATAGATGATAAACCAAATTATTTTCTTCTAACAGATTGCTCTCTATCAGTTTTCGTTCCTTCAACGCTCCAGATTCTAATTTAGAAAGAATATCAAAGCACTTGGTTAAAAGCCCACTCAGATTCGTCCGAGTTCGATGAAAGATTTTAAGGCACGAGTAATTTTTCTTTGATACGATTATGTTATTTTTCTTTTTTTAGAAGTCTAGTATTCCATACACGAATTATTAACACCCACGAATTTTGAATCTTCACAGAATTTTTAGTTAAGTTATTCCTTTTAATGTAAATATCTTTAAGAATACATTCAAAGAAATATTGCAATTGGTTTGAAACCATACAAACGTAACAATGCTTTCCGTAATTGACTTTGAAACCGAGACTGTTAAAAAATACCACCAAATCTTTCACTAATTCGAGTAAGCTGACAAAAATAATGAATGCAGTTGTAAACACACATAGATTCTCAAATTGATAAAATCTTTCCTCGTGCAGAGCAATGCAACTTAATAAGTAAGTTTCCAGATAGCTGGTCATTTCTTTAATAGCTAAATGAGGCATGACTATTCCAGCAATAAGTCACACAGAGGAATGAATTGGAAATTTTGGAAGATGCCATGAATTGTGCAACTGTTGGAGGAGGATCGGTTCGCAAAGGAATCTTGAGCTAATATTTCATAAGATATTAGTTCGAGATTGATAAAATAATATTGTCACAGCAATCACATGCTTCTTGGGTGTCAGCCCAAAATAGCACTTTGGTCCGAATAAATCTTCCAATTTAAACCGCGGTAGGAGAAAAGCTAAATGAAAAGGAAAAAAAGACTACGTAAAATTAGATAACATTGGACACAAGTCAGATGGATGCTCAAGTCTAATACAAAAATTCAAAGATTACAAGCAGAAAAGAGCAACTTATAGACGGTTCTTAGCTACTCCATAGCCAATCACAACTCAAACTCCAATAGCTAATTTTGAATTCGACTTTGAATAATAGTAAAGGAGGGGACAAGCGAGGAGGAACGGACGAATTGAATAGAATCGTAATCACGGCATGTTCCAGGTAAGTGTCTATCTTTACCCTGATGTCTCTAATTTGACCAATTCCCCATCTATCTTTTTGATACTTAAATTTATCCTATACTAGAAATATTGAAATAGTATTACTTTTATTTTTAAGTATTGTGGAAAAAAAATTAAATATTTGACTGAGTACTTCAGGGGAGGGGAAGGAAGGTGTGATCATTATCAGATGGTAGGTAAGAGGTCAATTTCTCAAAACGGTGGAATGGTTGGAAAAGATTGTAAAGCTCAAGTAAGGAATGTTGTCTTTCGGGATTCCAATACGTATTAGATGAATTACTCTTATAAAACCGGGAAACTTACAGAATTTTAGTTCACTGTTAGTGAACTATTTTCTTAGAAATTCCCTACTAGCACTTAAAATGACATGAAATAAATAAAATTCGATTGGAACCACTAAAAACGTTTGGTATAACCGATAGTTCATTATATCCCGGCTTCACTATAGCGGGGCTCGACTGTATTATTATTTATTTAATATACTATATTATGTATTCATTAATCATACATGTAACAAACTTTTTTTATGCAATAAAAGTTCTACTAATCGCATAATTTCTCGATTAAAGAAAATAGAAACAACTCTTTGGATTGAAAGAGGACAGAGTTTTTATCTTATTTTTGGCCAACAACAATCAAATTATTTGCGAATATCAGTCCAGGACACATTTTTTTAAATTCATGGCATTAATATGATGAAATGCCATGAATTAAAAAAAAGTCAATATATTAAAATTGGGTATAAGCACATTTAATTTCGCCATGATACTAAAGAATAGATAGAAGAAAGATAAGAGGAAATTAATTAAATTTATATATATATATATATATATATATGGTATAAAATTTCTGATCCAATGGGTGTCCCTTATAAGGAGGTATTACTTATACATATATTTTTAAATATTTTACCTCCCATACAACAGACTACCTACACGCAGTACTGCTAAAAGGCGCTGTTCGGATAAATGTTTCGGTTGTAGAAGAATTATGTTTCTGCGATTTAAAAAAAAAAAAAATTATTATTTTACTGGATAAAATATATATTTTAATGATTTTAACAATTTTTTATTTTAAGAAAATGAAAGAAGTTAAGTCAGGTTCTCTATTTTCAGTTTTAAAGCTGTATTTGGGCCTAGCCCACTACTTTATGAACTTTATTTTGTCCAACCATTGTTTCTCTTTTCTCCTACGACTCAATCTCTTTGCTTATGTATTTTTTGAGGAAACGCACCAGCTGTCTTAAAACAGTTAAGCAACATAATGAATTAAAAGCTATATGTAATAATAGTATCACACCTAATATTACAATAACATTCCTGTTGCTAGTGGCATTTAAAATGTTGTCTTCAACATTGCTTCAAAATATAAAAGGAGTTAACTAAAATACACTAAACTAAAAAAAAAAAAAAAAAAAAAAAAAAAAAAAAAAAAAAAAAAAAGAGTCATGAATAGCAGTTTCATCTCTCATGGGTCTTAAACAGAACATGCTAAGTTCTCGTAATTAATGTTTTTTGCGGTTATATATATATATATATATGGTGTCTTTTTAATAGTTATTATTTTAACCAATATCCTAAACTTTATATTAATAATCTTAACTCATACTTTTATTTCATGTAGAAAACACACAAAACTTATACAAAAACACTTCTTACTATGAGGAAATCTTCCTATCATTGTTGTGATATTTTTTTTTTAGTTTTGTTTACTTTAAACCCTACTCAATATTTTTAATTGACTTATGGTTGGAGAAATATTTTTCAACCTTTACATTACATTGGTTTCACACAATACGTACAATATTATTAAATTTCATTTTATTTTCTATCCTGACTTTCAAACTTAAATTGTTTCAATTTAAAAAAATATTAGTAACATCTTCACTTTGTGTTCGGCATAATACAGGTATGTCCAATGAAGATTCTGTGCCAGAAATTAGACACAACCAAAAGACCTTGTATTTTAACTTAATTCGTGAATAAAACTTGATTTAGAGGAATTACCGCAAGATCAGACTGTCTCCTACAACACACCAACTCCGACAATACAACAGGAACATAGGAGAAAAGAATTAAATAATCTATCTATATTTGCCGAAGAGAGCAATAATCGTAGTTTTAAGCATAAGAAAAGTATAAACAGTTTTCTTGGTTGTACTATTCTGTTTTAAAAGACACTGCTTTTTCTTATGCCAACATGTAAACTGGAAAACTTAAAAAAAAAAAAAAAAAGGTACAACATCCAATTGAATTAAATTATGCACACACGTATAGGTAACGTAATTACTGTTTTTAGTCTTATATATTGAATTCAATTAGTCTAGAAATTTAAGTGAAAAAACATTTAAATCAAGCTTTTATTTAAAGATAAGCTAAAAGGTATGAAAAAAACTTTTAAAAATAAATTACTGTATAATTTACAAAAATATGAGGCGTTAATACTTCTGTGAATCTCATATATAGCTATGGTATTGCATTTATCGGTAATTACTTAGATATCTTAATTAAGCGTCTCAAGCTTTCATAAACTTTAACCCATCTTTAAATAAAAGATTGATTTGAAAATGTTTTTTTAAATATATTTATTTATTTAAAAAGTAACAAAAACTATTATTGTTATTATGTTTGTATCATTATTCAGCAATATGTTCAAATACACACAAAAAATATACATAATAAACATATAAACATTTTTAAGGTATGTAATTAGTTATTTGTTAACTGTAGAAGTGTTTCATATAAATCTCGTATCATAAAATAAAAAAAAAAAAAAAAAGAAAAAAGAAAAAAAAGAAAGAAAAAGCATGTCGAATGAAAATATTGCAGTTTTTGTCCATTAAATGAGTTTTAGAAATTTTGCGACATTTTTCGGTGTTTATTACATATTTTTATACTTGACAATCACAAAAATTTTCATTTTATTTTTTTTAAAAAAAAAAACATATGAAATGAATACTAAAAACAAAAGTCTTTTCATTACTTAGGTATATAAAACATATAAATGCAAAGTGTTATTACGATTTATACTTTTTTAGCTTTAGAAGATTTTAGCATGATTACCTGAAGCAACTCGACGTTTTAAATGCATGAATGGTATGTAAATTTTAGTAGAAGGTAACAAAGGGTTATTGTAAATTGTAATTTTTTCAAAATAATACCTAAATAATAATTTTAAGCCCTTCCTAACACCATGAAATGCTCGTAACAATTTAAAATCAATTTTAAAAGACGTACGATAAACGTAAGAAAAAAAAAAATCATAAATCAATTAAAAGACAAAAGACAAGAGAAATTATTTAAGGCTTAGTTTATAATGAAAAAGGTCGGGGGGGGAAATAATTGTAAGGTACTAATAAAGATACCTGAACAAAAATGAAACTAAAAGCTTCTCATATGGGGAAGAGGGATGCGCGGTTGACAAATTATTAACACTGCACTTGGCGGAAGAGAACAGTCTTCGTAATTCTGAGTCACAGTCAAGTCATGAGAACGATATTCAAAGCTGGCATCCAATTCTCCAAAGCTCCACATCATACGAACGTGGTGACTTGGAAACTATACAAAATTAACGTGTATCAATCCCATTATACAACGAGTTTTTAATAGCACCAGGACTCGAGCCCACGGCTGTACGGAAATTACGCCGACCGCAAGTCCGCGACATAACCATTATGCCACCGCAGTCACATATCAGACTTCAAGAAAAAAGCGATATCCTAGATAAGGGATATTCGATGAAAATCACACAGAGGTTTTCTAAGCCTCAACCACCTCAGTGTTAAATAATTCGATATAAAAACCAACGTTTTTAAAAACAACGTTTTTATATGGTGGCAAAGTTTATTAGAGAAAATTATTGAAATATTAGTTAAAACTGTTAGTTATTTTTAACTTTAAAATTTACTTAAAAAGAGACATTTGTGACAGTATTAAAAAATTCATAATACTCATAAAATCAAAACATGCATTTGAAAGTTTGTAAGTCATTCTATTAAAAAAAGAATGGGAACCAGAATGCAGAAAAAATTATTGTGATAAGACACGGCGCCAAATATTGGAAACTTTCTTTCTTGCGAATGATTACTGACTAAAAGTCAGCAACCCTTATTTTCTCGGAGATAGTAAAGGGGAGATAGTATCTCCCCTTTGTGAGTACAAAAGGTTTACGATACCTCATGCGGTGTGGGGAGTGCCCGGTGCTCCTAGAGGGGGAAAGAAATTTTTTCCTCAATCCTAAAAGCGCCGAGAGGAAAGAATATTTTGACTTATTAATACTATTGAAATATTAGTTAAAACTTGTTGCAAACGTCTAAATATTGCATTGTTAGGCGAGTACGAACGATTCCCAAAATTTCAAAGCTCTAGCTTGATGGGAAGTTGGTTTAATTAACGATCGAAAATTTGATGACACACACACTCACCAAGTGAAATTCAGAAAAACGTTGTAAAAAGACCCGTACCATGTCCAACTCATAATTCTCCGTTGTCCAAGAACACCCAGTGCGACAACCATTGACAAAAAAGGGCGGTGCAACAACGTCATAAGTTCCACCCCTTGAGTGGCCACCTCAATGCTACTGGTGCCCAGGTCGCATTGTTAAAATCCAAAATTCGCATGACATTGAAAGCTAGAAATATTTTCTTAGTTGTTTAGCTCGCGAATAGTTGTTTTCATGAACTAATATTCCTCCCATATTTCATTCATCAGTAAGCAAAATGGTAACCTTTCTCAAAACAAAACACTATTTTTCAAACCTAAATAAATCATTATTTATATTATAAAATGTTTAAAATGGGAGAAACGATGATTTTTTTGGAGTGTGTAGCCCTGATCTCCGGTCTGAACTATATAAGAGATAATACGAATATTTGTTTCAACACTCGCCCAGAAGCTAAAGATATGAAGATATTTGTTTTTTACTCCATAAGCAGAAAATTTTTTAAAGGATAGCATGGATTTTAAACATTATAAGATGAAGAGGTAAGAATATATAATTAAAAAAAAAAAAAAAAAAACACCAACACTTCTATAAGGCAAAATAGTGAATGGAAATGTACTGAAAATGAGACTTGTCATTATCATACATAAAAAAAAAATTAAAAAATCAATCCAACTGAAAATTTTGGACTAAAAGTGGTAGTGTTGTGTGCAATTGTATGTTAGATAGTTGAAGTGCGAACAACACTTCAATTTTTTAAGTCAAAAAAAAAAAAATCTTCATCTGGATTGAAAAAAAATCTTCATTACTTTTTTGACGATGATAAACTATCATTTTCAGTACATTTTCTATTTATTTCTTATCGGCGGAAAAAAATTTTTAAAACTTTTTAGTACTTTTTTTTTACACTTTTGTCACATAGAAGTTTTTTTTTTTTTTTTTTAATTACATACATTTTTTTTCCTACTCTTTTTGGTCTTTATTTTCAAAAGAATATGTAGTAAATTTTTTAGTTTTTTTATTTGCAATTTTATATTTTGGTATCGCATTGTCATCAAACTGAGCTTATGTGCAAAATTTCTATGTTCTAACTTACTGAGAAGAGGGAGAAAAATTGTAGAAAAGATCTTTGGAAAATTGATACACAATGCAAGGTAATAAGAAATGCTAAGGAAAAAAAAAAGGTTAATGGAGTTGCCGTAGATTAAAGTACAATTAAGTTTCATGAGATTTCTCAGTGTGAAAATTTCGCCAACCAGATAGGGTTGCAGCATTTCTATAACCGATTGAATTTTCGGAACGAGGATGTGGGAGAATGAACAAATCAAAATCAAGGCATAAGCAACAGAAGACATACGAGAGAGAAAAAAAATTTACTTTCCATGGGAAGTGATTGGGCCCCAAATAAAGGGGAAGGTAGGGGATAAAGTGCTATAGAATATGTAATAGAGTTCTAAGGGGGTCCTGCAGGGTACAGAAAACCGTAATAAAGGTGAAAGGCATTAAGAGCTTTCATTCAGATATTATACCCCTTAAACGAATTGAATGGGTTGGAATCCTATGGTGGGAACTGATTTTCAATCGAACTATACAGAATTGTTCGAATAATGTGTTCAGCAGGGCGACAATATGTTCGAATTAGATGTTTTTCAATGCTATGCTGTTAGAAACGTTACGTTATCTTGTAATGCACTTGTACACCTACGAGCTCTGATCGAAAGGTAATGCATCCCTGGATATAACTTTTTATTTATTTATTTCTCACCCAATTTTCACAATTCATATTGTACATGAAAGCTACGTACGTCATCTATCAATACACTTATTTCCTTCATTTCCAAGATTATAATCCACATGGAAATGAGGTTGATTGTGTGTGATTGGGTAGTTTAATAGTGCAAGGGCTAGGTATGGCTATGCTGCGCCAAACAAGGTGCAATTGTATTTCTAGACGTTTGAAAAAATGGAAACAAAAAGGTAAAAAATTGGTTGACAAGAAGAAGGGTCGAAAATAGAGAATCGCTAGGGTGTCCTGGGTTTTGTCACCCTTGTTTATCTCACTGGAAAGAAAAACATCAATAGGATGCCTAGGGTTCTGGTTGTCGTACCTACCTAAAGAAAACAAGCACCTGAAGGCGGAGAAGAGGTTGAAGCAGTGTTTTTGAACATTTGAGAGTTACAAACCTATTCTATTTCATATGCTCTTCCTTCTCCCAAAAGATGACAGAAGACCTTTCGGGTCACCAACTAGTTGCCTTACAAGGACGCGTTAACGCAAATGAATGGAAAAGGTTGTGACAAGAATTGTGAAAATCCGATAGCAAATGTGAAAGTTGTATTTAAAGAGGCTTCTCTTTTCTAGGATCTACAAAAGGAGGAGTGGTTACCTCGCATGGTTAAGGAGTGGTACCCTCATCTATAAATCTACTAAGGACTCGTATCCGATTGGTTCGGTAAGGTAAGTTCTAAGTTATTATATTGAACGCGTTTGGGGTGCTTTTCCCCAAATACATTAGGTTAAAGATTGAATTTTTTTGATTATTCATAGATCTGAATGAAATACTTCGGTTATAATCTCTGTGTGACTTTCAATTAATTCGAATACCAATTTGCGATCATTTTAAATAATTAATAATGACAGTTTAAAATATAAATATCAGGCGTTGCAATTTAATCATTTATATCACAGCAAAAACCCTTCAATTCCCACTTTTCTTGGAAATACGTTTAGTTTTGATAATACCCTGTTTCTATAAATTCATTTTATTTATTAGGGACTAAAAGCAGACAAATAGTCACTAACAACAACAACAAAAATAATAATAATAAAACTAGCCCTCCCCCCTTGAACTGTAACTTACCTGACAGAGAATAAATACACAAATTAGTAAGTATCATGTAAGTAAACTCATTTTCTTATTTTCTAAAAGTAGAATATTTGAAGTTAAGAAAAGAAATAGAAAACTTAATGGCATTATTTTATTATAGTCTGCTAAAAAACTCTTTGTGGGAGAAAGGGTCCTTTGATTCAATACTAGTTGTAGTTCAATGACGGAAAGTTGGAGGCTCGTTTTTTATCAGTTATATATTTTAAATAATTAGATACTTTAAATTAGGCTACTCTATTTTTAGTAAAATATTTGTTACATCCTGTTATGCTGGTTAGGCCGCTAGGATATTCTTTACAGGAAGAGAATTTGACACCCTCGCATCAAGGTTTCAATTTTCATTAGTGTTTTTCCATTTAGCTTGCGTTAAATATTATTCAGAGATTATTAAAAAAAATTTCTTTTTTTGTAAACAGATATTGCTCTTGCTGGTACTTAATAGCTAAAAATATATACAATATAGAATTAATAATAAAATTTACAATGTAGAACTGTTCATAAAAATTACTATTGACTAAAGAAAGTCCTCCCGATTTCCTTCAACGTAGTGAAAAACGTTTTAAATACTATAAATTATACAAACATAAGCGAATTCAATCGACACTAATTCACTTCTTTAATTTTAAAAATTAAGAGATTTAATTTAACAATACTTGCTTGATAAACCAATTTAAAAAAAATTACAGAATTTTAACTTCAGTATAACAATCTCCTAATTTGGAAAAAAAAAAGTTAATTAAAATTTTAAAAAATCATCCCCTATAAAGAGTATAAAATTTTAGCACTAATCAATAAATAAAACTAAAACCACATCAAAACTATTTCAAATTACAAAATTCTCCTAAAATCATAGGGTATACAAAAGTTTTTTTTTTTTTTTTTTTTTTTTGTATTTTGAAAGTATAAAAATAAACAAAATAAAAGCGACAGATAAAAAGTAACAGCTATTGCAGCAATAGATTAAATATTTTAAATACATAAAGTATGGAAGAGAATCGCATTGAAAGGATGCTTCCTAATCGGATGAATAATTTAATATTTATTTATATGTAACTATAAAATAACAGGTGAGGAATGGGGGGAAATTACGGTTAGTTATAGCAGCTACACAGAAAAAAAAAGTTTCTGTACATCAATAATCAAAATTCATACTAAAATCTTAAAATGTTTCGAATTTTGCACTTCTTTAAAAAAAAAATGAGAGTATTTTGTTGATTCCATAGATGCATATTATTCATGAGAACATAATAAATAGAATGCAAGAAAATTAAATCTTAAAATAGTACACAAACGTGTGACGCCATAGAGAAAGATATATGTATTTGCACTTTTCTTAAAGCGTTGTATTTTAAATAAGTTTACATATTTTTCAATATTGAAACCTGGCTTCTACAAATTGCTTTTAATTTTAAAAAAGTGAGAATTATTTAAAACTTGGTATAAAAATAAGCTCAGTTTTCGTTGTCTAAGACGTCTGAGCGATCTTAACCACTAACAGTCGAAATTTTTAGGAATAGAGTGAATCTAGAATGTACGTTAAATTTTGAAAAATAAAGTTACAAAATACATTTAGCATTTGGAAAATTTACTACAAATATATCAATGACAGGTAAGGGCGATAGGATCCTACTGGCCTTTATAAAATACGTAGTCCAATTGGCAAATTCACACAAAATGTATTAGTAATAGGATCGCACGTTTGGACTATTCAAATATTTTTCAACAAATTCTCGGAATGGCCTAGAATCTTCAGGTCCTTTTATCACTTCCTGATTCATAAACCAAGAATTCTTCATCAGTATCATGTGTTTCGGCAATAACTCTTTTTCACAAATAAAGCAAGCAATTTTTTTTTAAAAAAAAAATTATATTTTAGACTGCCCTCGAGACACACATATCAACGATCGGTGCCACTAAATACAACCTTCTAAATGCAGCCATCGCAGTAAAGTATAAGTGAGAAATGTCCCTTAATGTCGCTCGAGTTAAATAGTTCAGTGGTTAAAGAGTTAAATTCATTTAAATCAATAATAAGCAATAATCAAAATTACCAACTTATTTTACAAATCAAATAAATACATAAAAATACCAATGATAAAATCGTTAAGAGATAACGGATTTATAGGAAATCAACTCACCGGTAGTAATCGTTACGATCCTACCTTTTTAAAAAGCGTGATTACTATTCCAGCATCAGTTGCGTTCTACTTAAAACACGGAGAAGCGGATAACGCGCCCAGATACAAACCAGGTGTTGGAACGAGCCTCGAGGACAAAGCGATATCCCCCTAAAAATACTAAAACCAAAAACCCATATTACAGAATAGAAGACTATGTATAAAAAAAAAACTATATCTCTATAGTTTTCATGAATCGACACGAGGGGCCGCAGTAGTCGTTAATGCAAGCAACTCTACTTCTCCCATGCCCTTAGATGAGGTATGTTTTTGTACAGGGCCCATTGTCATTGGGACAACAAGAGGTCTGGGACAGAGGACAAATTCAGTTGGGACAAAAGCGACAGGGGGAATCTTTTTTTTTCTCTCGCTCCAACCCTCTTTAATGCTGGTATTTTATATGTATCAACGATATTATTTTTGGGCTTCTTGTTTTCTCTGTAACTTGGGAACAAAACTACCCAATGACTAACATGAATTGACGAGGTAAGGAGAGAGGGAGGGGGAAGCAAGTTAAAAAAAAAACTTAAGAGGGTCGAAAAAAAGGGATGGGGACTGGGATTCTTGAAGAAAAGAAAAGTGGAGCCGAACGTGGGAAAATCGGTGTCTGATTAGCATCGGCTGACATTTGCCGATTGTGTCTCGAGGACCCTAAGGTTGGGGGGGGGGAGACCAAGTCCATCAACCCCTCCGGAACCTTTTCTTCTAGAAAATGGGATAAAGTATAGAGCGAAAGGTGACACGTCTGCGCTTTGGATATATCTTTTAAACAAAAGCCATATATCCCCCCAAACAAAAAAATATACGTATAAGGAAATTCCCCCAAACCAAAATATCCAGGTGTTCCTTTAGAAGTATTTTTTGGATACAAGGGGAGGGGGAGAGAAATCAGGGATATGTACATACACACTCCCCCCCCCTTCACGGAAAAAAGTGCGGTTAGGCGCAGACATAAGATGCAAGTACAAAATAAAAAGAATGCAAGTAAAACATGCAAATATACGAGGCGAATAGAGTAAAAGAATTAAAAATGGATTTTCTTTATGGAATCTGTTTTCCTTTCTGCAGCATTCAGACAATCTGTTTATTGGTCAACCCATGGAAAACTCAGCCCCCACCCTTCCTTGATATTTAAGAACACAAAGAAGGCGGGGAAAACAGTCCTATGAGCCAGAGAAAAGAAAAAATACTTTTTATTGTTCCTTAAGAATGACCATATTGAGCAAATAAGCTGTAAGGAAGGGTGAATAACCCTTAGGAAGTTCTCGAGATACCCGACCTTTTCAAAACCATATCCCGCCTAACTTTGGTTGCCCAATCATCTGTCTCCAAATGGTTCCTCCTTCAAGAATATTGAATGGGTCACTAGTTGAATATTGAATGGGTCAAGAATATTGAATGAAGATTACGGATTTCAATGAAACCAAGTGACCAGATTGGCCCATTGTAGTACAAAGCTTGACCTTAGGCCTATTCTTATAGGCCATCGAACTCCAGTTTAAAGGTTCAGTTAAGGACCAAGGTGTAAACCTTCATGGCCGGACTATATATATATAGTTATGAGGAGGTTTAGAGCCAGTTATATTGAACGTAATACGACCACTCGCAATAAGTTAGTCTTGGCTGCCTAAAACAGTTGGTGTTTCAGCTATGATAGGAAAGGTTACCATAGTATTCTTCATTTACCATCGTAAAAAGAACACAGGTACTTGTTTGAATTCCCGCATAGTGCTTATGCTGTTTTTAATGACATTACATTACCTGCGATTATGTTGAGCTAATAATCTCATTTCAATATAAAACAGATTATTTTATCTTTTACGTCGGAGCAAAGATACTCGCTTCCCACTTTCCTTGGAAATATTGATGATCGCTAGCAATTTTTCCGTTAGTTTTTCTAGCACTTGATTGATTATCATAAAATGATAAAAAAAAAATTATTAATTCTAATATATTAATTTAACAGACACCGAATAATTGTGTGCAAGTTAATAAGCGTAACGTAAATAAACTTATTGATCTTGTTCTCTGAAAGCCTAATATTAAATGCTACGCACACAATAGAATTTTTTAACTTATAATCTTTATTGGCAACGGAACTCGTAATTTGACGAGTTCCTCCGTCAAGCTGACAACTGAGCAGGCACCTTCTTCTCCAAACTTTCATACTTCTCCCACAGGATTTGGCAGCCCTGCTACACGGCGGGTCTTAGGTGGCATCAGGATTCGAATCCATGACTCCACAGAAACATCGGTTGGAAGCTCGTGACCATGACCACTCAGAAACTGCGGTCACCACCGTACAAGGCAGGAGAAGAATAATTGAGTGGTAAGCATTATTTAACTATATTCGCTGCTATTGGTAAGAGAAATGGTGCGTCGAATCAACACCAGTAGTAGTTCATTGGAAAAGATTGTGGTTCATAATCAATTAGAAATTTTAAGAATTAAGTTGCAATATTTTTTAAAAGAAATTTTGTTTACACTTTATTTTGGATGGGTTGCAAATATATCCGTTTTGTGTCACATGCGGTCCGCGAGTTTGACATTCTTACTGTAGGTACTAGGTATCAGATCTATCGTTTTTCTAAATAATGGCTTAGAAGACAAGGATATTTGATTGGACAACAAACGTTAACAATTTAATCAATAATACATGGTTTGGCGAGAAATTTTTTTTATATGCATCACTATGATAAAGGGGGAAATCTAGACCACATTGGCCTTCTCCATATAAACAAAGCAGTTCGCAGTCCTTTTTTGAATAAGCGAGTATAGTTAAGATCTCTTCCGAAGCAGCCAAATCTGGCTTAGTTACCCCAAATAATTGTTCAAAATGTATCAATTTTTGAAACCAATTATATTGCTAGACAAAACATAAAAAGTACGAAACAAAATCTTAAAGGCTGTGTTTAAATTTGTAAAGGAAAAAAAATACAAGTTTTCGTTGGGGGTTTTCACCCATCATGCCAAGTCTTGTTTAAAACATATGAATGATTAAGGGAAATGAAACTATAACCTCTTTTTTGAAACTGACTGTAAACAGTATTTCTCGTTTTCCTAGATAATCGATTCGGTGACGAGGACGACACCCGAGCTGTGAACAAACTCAACCCCTAGCTACATGAAACATAATATCGTTAGTCAAGCGGAAATCTCTACTAGTCCATACAAAAATAAATTGATATAAAGACCCGATTTCTGACCCTATGATGTAAATATCGCCCATCCCCCTCTCAGAGATATATTGAGACCAGATAAGTGAAATGATTGAAGAATAATGAATTAACTTTCATCAAATAATTCACTTCAGTTGCATAAAACACGGTTATGGCATTGTATTTGCAAATATTTTGAAATATTGGGTGAGGGGGAGATTATGAAAAATGACGTGTTTGACAAACGCAAATCTGGAACGTTTTACTAAATCATTGCGATCATTATCAGCCCTTTCTAAAGGGCATTATTTCAGGTAATATCAAGTACCGACTATTTCAAGAGAGCTGTGGTCACTTTTTTTTATTTTAATGATGATCGCCAGGGGACAATGAGGGGGAGGGGGAGAGATGGAAAGGCGCGACTGGAAAAAGAAGACCCCATTGCTATAATTGCTCTGCCTAATCGTTTTCGACCGGAAAAATTCTACAAATAATTTGGCTAATAAAAACGATTTTTTTTTTAATACCGTGACCACTGCTCTTTAAAGGGCTCAGTGCAGACGCGTGGCTTTGAATAGTTCTGAACGCGCAATAAACGTTCTCTTCATTCCTATAGTAAATGAAAATTTTCCTCTGAAAGGGGGGGGGGATTGTTCCTCAATGAAGGGGGCAGAACAGTGAAAGAAAAATTATAAAAATAACGACGGCGGGCTAAAAAAAAAAAAGGAGGAAAAAACTAGCCACACACTAAAATCAACATACCTGTCTCACATTTATACATACACGCAGTATGTCGTATCATTATAATGTACTGGCACTTAAGCTAATGAACTGTAGCCAATTGCAGTTTCTGTTCTCTTCTCCCCCCCCTCGCTTCTTCCGCCCACTTTTCGCAGAATTCACCTGTACAATAAACAGTGGTTGTCATGGATACGATAAAGCAAACATTATTATATAGTGCGAGAGTGAAAAGAACAAAAGAGTGTGGAAAAAGAGAGGGAGAAAAAAAGTGGAAAGAAAAAATAAAATAAAAAAAAAACAACCGAATTTGTATTTTGCTGCTTTTCTGTGATGTGTGCCGTCAAATGAAATCAAATAGATACTCAGGTAAGTTCTGGGTATTTTTTTTAACTCTCTGAATCCCCTCCCCCACTCCTTTCTCTTTCACTCTGCGTTTTATTTCTGTTTATAGAAGTGAAGGTAAATAATAAGCAGGTAAAAATCGAATTCATCCGACCATGATCAACGTCAGAAGACAGGTTTTTGTTCTCCACCCTCACTTTTCTTTCTGAAGAAAAAGAAAATTATTTTCCAGCGGAATTTCGCCCTCCCCCTTCTTTCATTACTCAGAAGAAAATAATATTTAATGTGAAGTTCTGCATCAGACAAATTACTTTAACTATAAATTTTTGTATATTTATTTATTTTAATGAAAATATGTATACAAGACACATGTTGTGAAATTTGAAAAGGTATGTTGATAACCCCAAAAGAGGGGAAATTAGTAGTTAGGTAAGGTTAATATCGCAATGCAGAAAGCGATTTTAAATCAAAGCCAAGGAGATATCAAAAAAGGTCTGGACATAGCTCCCTCCCCTCCAAAGAATGTTTTTAAATGTATTTACAACTAGAACATTTACAATTACTAAAAAATAAACGCTATATCATTTCTTAAACTGATATTTATATGATTTAGATATTCAAAAATTGGTTCAAAATTTGTTTAGTTTTCAATTTTTGAGGCCTTTAAAGTTGAGTCTAAATTTAATCTTCATGTCGAAATTAGCCAAAATGTCTAATAAGACCATATTCAATTTTTATTATTGTATGTAGAAAGCAATTTAATACAAATAGTTCTCACTTCGATAGTATCGATTTATTTTTCCAGGACACGTTAAGTTCATGTTAAGAAATATTTTACTTGATCAACGAGATTAGCGATCACAAACTTACCGACTTTTCATATTACCGGTAATTAGGCTAAATGTATCAAGCAAAAACAGTATGCCGCTTAATTTACCTGGAATTATTTAAGCCATTAATATAAAAATAAAAAAATTAGTAAAAATAAAATAATCCATCATAGTGGGACATTTTATTTGATTCTTGCATACTGTGACCATAGTATATGTGAAAATAAATTGTATTCTCTGGACATAAATAATAAAAATAAATTCAAATTTTTTACAACAAATTATAAACATTAATATGCTGTTCTTTAAAGGATAGATGAATCAGAATTTCAATTAAATTTCGAGCGCTTTTTTTAATGGGAAAGTGTTCCAATTTCAGATCCTGTTATTTAATATTACGCGATGACAGCCGTAAATACAATCCGAAAAAGTCACAATTCAAAATTTTTAGATAACTCCCAAAACTTGTGCATTTGGAAATGCCATCGCAAACTTGACGATAAATAATGAAAATACTAAAAAAAAAACCTTAACCTCCTGATCTTTACACCCCAGATATTGATTAAAACAGCAGATCACGCAATCGAAAACGACTCTTCGAGATAAATCACAGCACTTTCGCAGATCTTAAAACAATTAACCCTGACATCGCCAGACGATGGGTCAATTGCTAAACATAAATATTTCGGTTATAATGGGCTTAAAAAGCGCTGAGCAAATGACGCGCGCGACTTTTTTTTTCCCTTCCTTCCCCCTCCCCTCTATTCCAAAGATAAATGAATTCTAAACATTTATTTCATTCGAAAAGAAATCAAAAGTAAACACAAGCTTACATCATTTGAAAAATTCAAACTTAGTTAGATTACTAATATTGTTTTGCCATACGACATTCTACACCTTGTTTATTTAATTTGCTCACAAAGGATGAAAAAAGGAAAGTGTCTGCGAAAACACCAAGCGATAAAAAAGACTGGAGATCGTCTGCTCTTTTAACAGTTCTATTACGCAAGTTACATGTGGGTTTTAATTTTTTTATACGCCACAATTATTTCAAAACCGGCAAAAGGAAGCAAGATTAACTCATCTTTTTTTCACGGACTTTGGAATTTTTTTTTTTAAAATAGGAAATAATACACGCATTCTTGCCTCAAATCTCGAAAGGCAGACGATTTTCGAGTGAAGGTTTGTTGCACAGAAATGTAAACCGTGACGCAACTGTCGTTAATCGCAACGCGTCACATTCGCCATCAGATTCACTTTCTACGCGAACTTGAAAACTGATCAGCATTATTTTATCGCTCAGATCTCTAACTAGAAATAACTTTCCTAATGCCTAAACTTGCTTTATTAGAACCAGACAACAGTTTCCTTTTCAATATTGGAATGCATTCTTTGCAAAACAAAAATAGATGTGCAAATGAAGAAATTAGGCGGTTATGTTTTACTAAACACATCTTTGTTTTAACACCTAAAAATCAAACCTTTGTCATTTTCAAGGTTACCGATTGATACAGGTGATACTTTGAACTTTTAACTGTTACTCATTATGGAAGATAAGCCGAAGAATTTTTTTTTTAAAATTACCATTTTGTTAATTTTTAATTTCGCTAAGAACCTTCTTTTGTTCAGGTTCTTTTAGAATTCATAAAAAAAAAGGTTAAAATGCAATCAAAAGATACGTAAAAATGATTTTGTGTTGAATCTGCCAATTTATAGCAACCATGTCTCTTTTGACTGTATTTTAAATGCTTCGAAGATAGATGAGGGATAAAAAAAAAATCATTTTTTTCATAGAACTTATTGATTAAAAATAAACAATGTTTCGTACGCACTGTGTTCATTTTTAAAAAAAAATTCCTTTTTTTTTACTTATTTTAGAGATCAAGATTAAACATGGGGCGATCCTCTCCAGCAATTCGTAACTAACTTTCAGATTAGATCATTTATCAAAGTCACATTCTCTCAGAAACAACGCGAGGGTTATTGCCGATGGAGCTAGTAATTTCGAACCTAAATCAAGTGACGAGGATGACACTTGAGCAGCTCCTGCCCCTCTCCGAATTTCCATACCAAGCCAACGGGTTAAATAGGTGCCTCGACAGATTTAACGTTCATGAGCCCCTACACGGCGGGTCTTTACCGGAATCATGAGTTAAACCCTCCACTAGACGAAAAAACGTTCTAATCGCGAGCTCGCGACCATAACCACTTGGCTACTGCAGTGGAATGACGGACCTGCAGTTATCGAGACCCGAAGTTGAATGTTAAGTGAGTTGAGGGACCGTGAACTGGTACAGAACATTTAACCTTAATAGCGTAGAAAAAGAAATGCTTTGATGGATACATTGAATTGAAGGATTTAATGCATTTGTGTAAGATCTTAAGTTGTAATTTATGATGACGGGAAGGATTATAAATAAAGAGACTCTGCAACCTTAGCTTTAAGCAGGGATATAGCGATAAATTTTTCGTAGAGAGGGTCTCTCCTGCTTCAACTCGTATTTTAAAATAATTTTCATTGTTGAATTTCAAGGTGAAAAGAATATTTATGTGGAGTACGGGAATTCGTTTATTAATTTTTTTCTGAAAAATATGAAAAAGATCAGTATAATGCAGTTTTAGTGTTAAAATTTCAGTGTAGAGCAATTCTTATGCAGTGGGGTTAAACCCCCCTATTTCCCTTTACCCCGTCGCTATGCAAGATACAGAGAATTTTTCCAAGGGCAAAGAATGGAATCATTGCGATCTACCAATCAAAGGGTTTGGGAAGAGGGAGTGTTCTGACCATTGTAACAGGTCTACTTGTGATTGTGGTGATAACAATCCTCCAGTGACAAGTGACAAAGAATGTACGACCACAAATGGATCCCCCAGGCAGAAATTGTAGTGACCTCTCTTCGAAAACTGTTCAATAGCTGTCGGAGTGTTTACTGCTCAGGTCTAATCTGGCAATAAGTTGCCTCGGCCACATATTTGCCCAGGAAATTAATTTAAATTTAAAATCGAAGAATATTCAGAATTATTATATAAGCCGAAAACTATTTAATAATTCTGAATATTCTTCGGTGAAAAAGTGAGTGATAGTCTGAGAATTTAACATGCAAGAGCCAACTGTGGCGCCAAACAAGGTGATACGATGAAACCCTTAATCAGGATTATATAATTACATAGAGGTAAGATAAAATTTCTAAAAATCATGTTGTTTGAAGTATAAAGTTTCTTAAAACATTTTCTGTGATAAGAATTAAAAACTGTGATGCATGGGTTAAAGTATTCGAATTGTTTTTTAAATCAAAATTTTCTCTCGAGCCCATCCTCCCGTGATGAGTTTCTGAGAGGAAGAACAAGGGAGTAAAAAAAAAAAAAATGGTACTCGGTAAGGTGAATCGAAAGGATCGCCAGGATATTTTAGAGAGACAAGATATGTTAATCTACTTAATAAAGACGGCAAACCTCCATGTGAAAGAAGAAAAAAAAATCACTAATATACCTAGGAATACCCAAGCAAGCACTAGGTACCTAAAGAAGGTAAACGCCAGAAGGAATTATTGAGAAACGAAGGGCATCATCATATAGTATCTGGGGATCGAAATTCATGAAACTACAAAAACTGAAGTTCAAAAATGTTCTGAACTATATTACAAGTATATTTGCGACCAACTTATGAATAGGAACATGACGTAAACTTATAATAGTGTATCAGAAATCACACCCAGCAATTTAGTATCTAATATTTGAAAAGGAGAAACATTTAAGTCTCTTGAAACCGAATGGAGGGCAGGTTTAAAACTAGAGATATCTTTAAAATTTTAACGACAGTAAAGTAACTCGGAAATGCTAGGTAGCAGAAATATTCAAAATAAGTGTAGCTATAATAGCTTTATACATAAATAACAATGAAAAATGAAATTTCCAGCGTAAGAATATTACATAAATTTAGGTAAGAATTTCATCCAAGATTTTTTTTTCCATAAAAAAAAAAGAACCATTTTTAGAGTATTTAAACTCCACTTCCTAAAAAAAGTACAACGTGCAATACAATAAAAGCTTTTTAATTTTGCATGCTCTATTTTTGCAAAAAGTAATTAATACCACCATAATTATTCACAAACCTGGTATAAATTTCATTATGATTCAAACAATTAAATATATGCGTAATCAAGTACTGTAATACTATTACATGGTAATTATAATGACTGTTGCTGAACATTAAAAGTAGATGTTCTTGGAAAATAATTGTGACTTAAATCCTCCAAATCAATTTAATGAGAAAAAAAATGCAACATTCATTCCAATCGCAACACTTTTAAAATCAAAAACTCCAGCTCCACGAATTGTGCACTAAGGGATGAGCACCAAACAGTCAATTTAAAACCAAATATTCATTAATCGAACATTCGGATTCATACTCATTAGCTTTTTTTCCAATTTTAATAATTGGTATTAAGTCCAACCCCTGTGCCACATATTATACTCTACGGACAGTGTTTCAAATACCCAGTGTAACATCAAAACATACAGTTATTCCAACTCGGATTTATACTCAATTTTTTGTTGTTGTTATGAATTGTAATTGGTATCAGGTTTAACCCCACTACCGCATTAAGCTCCAAAGAATTAATGCAACGCCAAATGTACAAAGATCCAAAATTTGGATTTATACTCATTGTTTTTTGTTGTTGTCATTGTTATATATCAATTATAATTGGAATTAGGTCCAATCCCTATGCTCTACGGATACTGCTCCTAATAAATCAGTGTAACGCCAAATATTTCATTAACTCAAAATAAAATTTTATGCTTTTTGTTTTTTGACAATTATAATTGGTATTAAGTCCAACCCCTGTACTGCATATTGAGATCAAGGATAGTGCCCAAAATAATCAAAGTATCTCCTTGCAGTCATCGATTCAAATTCCGGACTTGCATTAATTTTTGCTGTTAATTATATTTGGTATACATTTGTTATTAGTTTCTTAAGTATGTATGATGCAGACCTCAAAACATATGACCCGAGAAAAATTTTGCACAGCATATTTGAATTTGTGCAGAAAAAGAATAAGTAAATTCTAAGGAGAAGTATGTGACATAGTATTCAGTCTAAACCATGAAGATTACAAAACAAAGCATGTAGTTTGTTCTTCTACTTCACACATTTTCTTCTTAAATTCTTCGATATTTTAGCTACTTTGGCTATAAATTTATGAATAGAGAAATAGAATCTGCAGAGATATATACAATTCTGATTATTAAAGACTCTAAAGTTTCATTTCATATGTTTAAATGAGACCTGACAAATACAGTCGAAACAATCAAACACATATAAATGTAATTCATTTTAGTGAGATTACTGAACAGTTTACAAATACATTAGAAATTAATATTTTGAACTTGGTTTGTGTAAACTATTTTTAATTCAAATCGGAGCTCAAATAAGAGATTCAATTTATTTTTGAAATGGCAACAAACTAATCTATTTAGCGAAATTTCAGCGATACTTATTTATGTTTGAGATATCCTCTGCTAGATCATATGTTGTTTGATTTAATGTTAAAGCAGTGTAGAGTGGGTAAAATTTGTTCGACATAGAGCTTGCTTATTATTGTTGAAGTACAAAAACGTCAAAACATTCAGTTTGCAAGAAATCACTAACTAAATTTGATGTAAAAACTAATGAACTAATAAGTGTTATTAAAATGCACCGATTTCTGTTCATAACAATAATAATATTGAAGAATAATAACAGCATACTTATAGCTTAAAAATAATTTAATAAGCCCACAAAAAATTACAAACGCACGCTAATTTAAAAATTTTAATCAGAAACAAGAACAATTAATATTTTTTTTTTTAAAAAAAAAAAAGTCTTTCTAAGGGCCTCCTTAAAAAAGCCCTTTCAAAATAAATAAGTGTTTTTTTTTTGTCGCATATAAAGCATTCAAACTGGATCCACCAATGAATATAATTAACTAATAATTTGAATACATCTAAATAAATTCAGATCATATCAGTTCTATAAAAAGTTGAAAAAAAATTTTTCTTTTGCAATATGAAGCGTTATACCGCACTTAAAAATCATAACTTACCCCAATTAGATTTGAAAATTATTCAGCTGGGGTCAACCGAAGCAAGATTCAAAACAACACAAGCAATTA
Source organism: Nephila pilipes (assembly GCA_019974015.1). Classification (NCBI taxonomy): domain Eukaryota; kingdom Metazoa; phylum Arthropoda; class Arachnida; order Araneae; family Nephilidae; genus Nephila; species Nephila pilipes. Next base: position 167,559 of record BMAW01019133.1, read on the forward strand.
CGTACAGTGAGACTTAGATAAAGTTTCAGTGAAAACGAAACAATCCGGAAAACCTCAAACGCCACCAACTATTAAATCCAAAAGATATACAAAAATGCCGTATAACTTTTTGCCATCTACCTGATGAAAATCTTTTAAAAAAAAGCATTAAAAAACTGCAAATGATGAAATGCAGACATATTAATAAAAAGAATATCATATACGATGGAAATACCGCAATTTCGCTGGCAATATACCGAAATCGAAAAATATATTTGTCCTCAGTTGCAAAGATAATTGCCAATTATGCCAATTATACAAGACACGGCAGCGAAATCTACACCTGACAAGTTACATACATAGTTGAGATTTTTAACCACTAATCATGTTTCCAACACGCTTCTATCTGATAACGGATAAGTGCTGTAGTCATGCTTTTGAAATATATCTACTATAATAAGAAGTGAAATATTAATTAGTTTTTTTTAAAAGAATCACGAATAGTGCTCCGTCACTGTCGTTTGGCTGGAAGATTTTGTAAATAAGCCATTATAAATGAAAAGTAGAGGAAATGAAAAGTCAAAGAAATATGCAAATTATATGCATAACACACTAACTATAAAGATAACTGCAAAGTAAAATATGTCACTGGAAAAAAAGTACACAGAAAGATGCAGAGATAAATATATATACTTAAATCAACGTAGAAAACCTCATAATAAACTAAACAACAAAATTAGCCGTAGCCTTAATCTGGGTCAATTCTCTAATTCAAAAAAGCTATTAAAATTTGTTCAACTTTGACAAATTAAAAGTTCTATCCTATCTTTTGATAACGGCTTGAAACATAACTGACTACGTAGTGGAGGCCAATAGACTAATTGTTGGGGGGGGGGGGCAGGTGTTCTTTCAATAATAGAATAATGTCTCGATTACATAAAATTGAATAACTCAGTCTAATTGGGAAAGCAGAGTTTTATTTTAATAAAGTTTCAGTTTTAAACAAGCGTTTGGGCCTGGTCAACATCATAAGACGATATTTTGTCTACACATTTTCTTTGCATCTCTCTCAATATAGTGACTATATCTGATGATGTTCTAAAAATAATAAATAAAAATTACATTTATCTATTCCAATTATTTTTATTCATGGTTTAAACTTTACGATACCTTGGTATAATAATTTAAACTTTAAGATACTGCAGATTACTTTTATCTATGGCTACCTGAAACTAAACAAATCAGCATGAATAGCTGTAATTTACAACATTACGTACAAAAGGATTAATTAATATGCAGAATAAATTTTATCCCGATATCTCTGTTATTTTTTAGTAATAATTAAAACTTTACAATATCTCCTTGCATATGTTTCAATGGTATTTCAGTTACATATATATTTCCAGCAGCGCCACCTGTTGTGAAGGCAGAACACCTTTATCAGTATAATCCCCATTCTTCTAATCAGGGCCATGCACTGGGTTTCTTGGATTATTAAATGATTCGTTGGTCCACCGATATAGAAAAGAATAATAGTTAATTCATCTTCTCATTTTACAGATCTCTTTATTTTTATAAAAAGAGAGAGTTTTCTACTGAAATCAGTTATCTTCAATTTACCGATCATCTCGACTGTAATCCCGGCAAAATATTTAGTGGCTTTGGCAACAAGTTTTTTTTGCAGTATTTTGGAAAAATTGCCTTATTTTCTCGACAATTCTTTTTCAAGTTTATAATTTTTTTTTAGGAAAGCAGGGTATTAAAAAATATTTAATCGCACATTATTTGCATAACACACAGGTTCGAAAAAGAAAGAAACATGGGTTTCGTAACCATCTCATGAACATCTAAAGTGTGATGCGACCGTTGCAGTTAGGGAAATGGGCCTTTTTAATACAAAAGTTGCAGATGTTTGAAATTAAAATTCTTTCTTCCTCCTTCAAGGAGGAGGAAGGCATTGAATAAATAAATTCGTAAATGATCAAGAGAGGTAAAAAAAAAAAAAAAAAAAAAAAAAAAAAAATCAAAAAAAAAATAAAATAAAAAAAAAAAAAAAAATTATAAAATTAAAAAAAAAAAATAAAAAAAAAAAAAAAAAAAAAAAACTAAAGGCCCTTTCAAACACACTTTTCAGTATAATAAAAATGTTATTTCAGAATTTAAAAAAAAAATTGAAACAAGAGACAAAATAAATACAAAACAGATCGGATAAAATAAAAGGAGGGGGGGGGAACTAATCTCCTTCAAAGTTTAGCTTATCTCAAAAATGGAAATTTAATTTTTTAAGTATGTTAACTAATCGGAATTAAAAATATCAGTGATGTTAAAATTTACTATCGTTTTATACAAACATGTTACGCAAATGACTAAATAACAAAAAAATCGTGTTAGTTCGATATTACAATTGTGTCTAATTGTTTATAAATTTTCAACATTCACTTCCGTAGCATTTCTTAAAGGAAAAAAACAACAAAGGTTAGGTGCTCTAACAAACAGGAGGGGGGTGTAGGTTAGGAGGTGAAGCGAGGGAAAGGAAAAAAAAAGAGAGAGGGGAAAAAATAGCCGATAAGATATTCCAACAAAATAGCAGACGACTTTTCCCTTTCATACGTTAGTATTTTTATTCCTTTTTTACTAGCTGCGCCTTCGGCTAAAATGTAGACTTACAGAATGATCAGCTGAGTCCTGGTGACGTCACGATACAAACAGCGCATGCGTCGCATCTAGTCTGTCAAAGTAAAGGAGCGAAAAATGTGGCGGTAAGTGATTTTTTTTTCGCACAAGGCTTTTCCAAAGATACAATGTTTTTCAACAAATAAGGAAGAGCAAAGAGATCTTTTCGAAAAAGTGATTCTGAAAAGATCAAATTACTTGACTGTTTCCGTTTCTTCTTACTCCCAGTATATTGTGTGGGAAGGATTTATTAGGTAATTTATAAAGATCTCAAATTTCTCTGTTTACAGATTGTGTTGATACTTTTTGTCTATTGTGAAGCGATAATTTTAATTTTGCTTTTACATTCCTGTTAAGAGTTTTTTTTTTTTTTAAAAAAAATGTTTGAAGTGGGTTTTTTTAAAGTTCATGTCAGCGAATTTCACGCATTTCAATGTAAATCAATTATAGAATTACAATCTTTAATTTTTCAAATACAAATATCATAGATTTCAGTTTATAATACAAATTTAAATGTTGGGATAAAATTGATGAATTTTTTATCACAAAGTAGTAATGTAAAAATATTATACTAAAAAAACCAGTTCCTCTAATATCATTATAGCAAAGACTATTAATCACCATAATCTTCAAAAAATATTTAAATATTCTTTTTTTTCACATTTGTAAGAATATATTTCACTTTCATTACATTAAAAGTAGAAAATCGATCTTTTTAAGATACAATTAATAGCTAATATAACTTATTTTGTATTATTTTTAAATGTAATTATAACACTGGTTATTTATACAAATAATTTATACTTATAACTACTTATTCATACAAACTTTACGTAATTGGTTTAAAAAGAATTATTCTTTGTATTTTGAAAATAAGATGACCAGGTAATTTAATTTTTGTTTCATTTTAATAAATCCTTATCTCTTTCTTTTATGACTTTTATTTTTTTATTATTAAAAAAAAGGACTATGTTTTGTTTTCTTATGTTAACTTTTTAGGACGCTGAGCTAGTTTTTAATTTAAGATAGATGCTGTTTTACGTTTTTAGAAATATAAATAATATCAGTTGCAGCAATGCATTTAATTCCTAATTTGGTTTTTTTTTTTTTGGAATAACTAATGTTCCCTTTTTAAAAAAAATGGCCACTAAAAAAATTGTTTATTTTATCTTTCAAGCTTGAAATGCCTTTAATTAAATATTTCTGTCACATTAACATGATATTTAATCTCTGTAAAAGCATTATTATTTCAAAGCATGTACTTAAGGCTGTCTTTTGCCTGCTATTTTGATTTCGTGAATTTAATGTTAATCCTATGGAATTCCAACTTACCCTCTCAATTCTAGGCTATTTAATCTGTTTGAATGAAATATGGTACATTCTTAAGAACAAAAATAATGAAAGTTTTCTGTGAAATTTTGCCTTTTTCCAGACTTTTAAAAATATTTTGACATCTATTTTAACTATCCATTTGTGGAAGTTTTTAGTACTTTAAGAAATATTGTAAGAAATTTCAAAAATCGGGAAGAAAATACAATTCTGTAGAAACCATGTTCCCCCTCCCCTTCATCTTTTTTTTTAATTCTACCGAATGCATTTTATTGTATTCAAACAAATACTATAGTCTAAATTTGAGGACGAAAGGATAACATTACGTTCATGAAATCAAAATGCCTGGTAAATTGGGGCCTTTGTATTCAGTTTCATTTTACATAATAGTTTTCTTTAAAAAAAAAAAGTAACAGAAAATATTTTTTTTGTCACCAACAAATTAAATTTATTTTCAGAAGTCGACTCCCAAAACTTGACACAAACGTATTTGATATTGAAAAATCCAGTAACTGGCATCAACATATTATAAATACATTCTTACAAGTAAGAATGACATTTAAAAAAAAAGGAGGAGGAAAAAAACAATTCTTCCCATTGTTATTCAAGTATAATAATTTGGGGATTACATTTTTACACCTTGCGTGACAGAAAAAGAATCTAGCTAAATCACACAGATTCAACTCTAAGAGGCCATAACACTAGTTTATTTAATTGCCAGAACATTAAATTAGTTTACTCAAGTCAGCTCCCAAAACTTACCACAAACGAATTCGACTTTGAAAAATCATGTAAGTAACATCAATATATTGTCAAATAATTCTTACAAATACATACAAAAATTTTGAAAGAGAAAAAAAAAAAAAAAACACTTCCTATTATTTTTAAAAAAATAATTTGGCGATTAAATTTTTACGCCCGGCGCGACCAAGGGGGGGAAAAACACCAAATCCCACAGACACAATGCCAAAAGGCTTTGGCTTTGATCAATCCCGGCGACCAGTCGATGCTTATCGAGAGGGCCTCTAATATATATCCAGCTATCTAATAACAAGAAACAAAATGCGGCAGAAATGCAGACAGTTCGACTGTTAATAAGTTGACGTCACTAAGCCCAGTGATGCGAATGGGGTCGTCAAGCGGTTACCATGGATACGGGTATGGAACATATTTCGATGACGTCCCAACTTATGACCACTACTGGACGCTGCTTCAAGCCTGGAGGGCCCAAAAGCGAGAAAGGGTTCAGTGCTATCAATTAATTGGGGGTGAACTATTTTATTGAAGGCTTTAATATGGAGGTCGGCGCGGAGGCAGTTGCAGTTACGGAACGTGGCAGATTGTTAATAACGGCGGTTCAAGACAGGATGGGTATAAACAGGAACGCGCTGGACTTCTCCTTATAGTATCATGTGATTTTCATTTCGATGCTTAAAAAAGCGGTGTGATTTACTCATTCCTATAATTTCATATGTGATGAATAATTGAAATTGTTAAAGAGTGTGAATAACCTTCGATGGGTTTTTTTTTTATTGATTGTCAATAAAGATTTTTTGATAAACGTGCTTATTACTTTGTGCTAATTATTTTTTTCTTTTGATTATAGGTAAAACAATGTTGTAAAGTGGCGCAGAAACGGCAATGGACCTCACAACTCTGAACCGTCTTAGTTGACAAAAACCACTTCAACTTTATGCATTTTTTTTCTTCTGTTCAGAGATTTTTAGGGGAATTCCCCATTGAAATTATCAATTTGTTTTCAGGTTTTAAATGCTTCCTTCAGGATTTAGCCTTATACATAATGAAGAATTCTGGAAATAACGTCATAAAGTGCGTGTTTTGCTTCCCATAAACAAGTTACGTAAAAAAGATCGATATGTTCTAGCAGCAAAAAACAGCCTAAAATACATCAATGCCTTACGACCGTTAAATCTCCGAATTCACCAAGTAACAAACAGTCAACCCACTGGGCTCTTGTAATTTTAAGTATTGTCAAGGCTAAGTAACAACAGGGATTATCTTCGGAATCATTTCTCTCTATATTATCTTGCGATATATCCATGTAATATCCTGCGCTGCAAAAATGTGCACAAACAAAAATAAAGATGAATGGAGTTCAAAAATGAAGAGTAAGCAAGTAAGTTCCACCATAATTCTGCACAGGTAAGCATTTATCTTTTTTTACAATAAGTACACCAAAAATTCTGAGGGACACACAATAATGGAAACAAAATACAAAAATAATAGCTAAAAGGGAGAGAAAAATAAGAAAAGATGGCGGTTTTCTTTTTCTGCTTCTTCTGAGCACCACATTAATTCTGACGGTGTCAAAGCAACAGAACATCTGCGCTGTAAGAGAAGGCCCGGACAAAAGTGGAGATTTTGAACTTAAAGGACTACGGTGGAGGGAGAGAACAAATCCCATAATTGTACTAAACCTAAGCATTTTTTTTTATTGTTGTTGTGCAATAAGTGTAAGTAGAAAGGGCAGGACTTTTCAATCGCCTTTTGTTGCAAATGTAGGGTAGGGTTACACAAAAAAAGTTTCCTTTTTAAGTTTATAGCAGTGTGAATAGCGAAGGAAATAAAAGAATATGTAAAAACATCGCGGCTATTTTTAGAGTTCTTTGAGGGGCCAGGTGTTGCACGTAATCATTGAGCCAGCCACAGTAGCTTTAAATTCTGACATAGGAGCAATTAACATTGCAAAGTGGAATAACAATGCAACAAAAATTGTGTTGATTACAACTGTGAAAGAATTTTATTCGACTTTGGCATTTAATAAAAATGATTTTTCAATCACAATTTTGATTTTATAAAGGAGATACAGGATTTTTTTTTTTTTTAAAAAAAAAAAGGTAAAAATATTTGCTTGATATTCATGCAATTCTATTGAAATAGCTTTTAATAAGAATACATATTATACACATTAATATTTAAAAATATTTATAACTTTTTTTTTTTATCTATATCTGTATAGTAGTATTTCTTATAAGAGACACCTCTATTTAAGGGATAGTTCTGTTAATCCCAGTCCCTTTAAATAGGGGAATCTTAATATATTTAACTCTTCTTGACGGACACTAAAAAAGTTCCAAAAATAAAGCAGAGATATCAAGGGGGGGGGAGCAAGTTACGGCTATCAAATGATAATCAAAATGTTATTCATAGAATTCCAAATCCAGTTACTTTTGCTACAGTTCTCAAAAGGCTGAAGAAAACAGTGTAACCAAGTTGTAAGGCAATCCAAGACGGGGACTAATGGGAAGCAGGCCTTTTAAGGAAGTAAATTTTCAAATTCCAATTTCGAGTGCCTTCACTGGAAATACTATGAATGAGAATAAATTGGTTGAACTCGTCAAAATCAGTGACAGTGCTCAAACGCATGAATGTATATAGAAATGGATGAAAACTTGTGTACTGAAGACACCAATGACGACTTAAAAATCTTTTATGCTTAATGATGTGAGCTTTAACAGAAATAGCTTAGAAAGTACTGAAAAAGACGAAAATGAAAAGTCTGACATAAAAAACTACACAGGAAACTTAAAGTACACATACCAATTAAAACAATATATTTTTGATAACTGTTGGTGGCAGATAAGTGACTTTCTTATCCACGTGGAGAAAAAAATGCTTGCAATGAATGCACAGACTACAGCAAACTCGTGAAACGGATTATTTTCAAGAAATTTCTGCAAGTAAAAACTGTGTTGTTCATTGCATACATTTTGGGAGTAAACTCTTTTTAATCAAGAATTTCCATTTTTCATTAACTTCAAATAGAAATGAGTATCTGTGACAAAGTTATTTATTTATAAATCATTTATTTAAACGCTTGATACAATCTGAATTTCTAATTAAATTACATTTTTTAGTATGTAGTCTCTGAAGTTAGGACACCTCTATTTAAGGGACAAAATTAGATGGAGACTAAATTAAGGACTCTAATTAAGGGGGGAAATGGTCCGTTGGGTGTCTCCCATTGGGAGGTACTACTGTATACGTTTTATTTTATTTATAGAATTACTAGTGAATTTTTTTTATTGGTTTATCATGTTTTCTTTTCATCAATTTTGATTTTTCTTTTCCCAATTGAAAGCCATCACATCATTTAGTGTTCAATTGCATACTTGGTTAATTTTTGTTTAAATTTTCGAAAAAATCTTTTAGTTTAATCATTATTTTAAATAATTTTTATATGTAGGTATTGATTTAACAGTTATCCTAAATTAGTTGTACTATTGTACACTTAATAGTATTAATATCTTTTTTTCCTTTATTATTTTCAAAATCTCTCAAAATATAAATTATTTTATATTTTGTTTTTAATTTAGTATTTTATATGCTTATGTATTTTATTATTTTTAACCTCTTTTTGAATTTACATTTGTAATTTTTCCTTTTATTTCATTCCTATTTTTATTACATCGTTATTCTTATGGAAATATATGACCTTATAATTTTTCAAAATAAACTCAATCAAGAGTTTAATTAAGATTAAGGGGTTTATTATTTTATCGTTTTTTCAATCCGATTCTAACTAATAACATTTCTTGTAAAATAGATTCAAATATTAATTTAAAATTTTAGGTAACAAGATTAGAAGGAATAACATTATATTTGACAATAGAAAAAAAAAGCCTTTTTTCTATTAATAGTATTCCTTTCTTTACTAAAAATTTAAACAATCTTTTTAGAAATGTATTACGTAATTACATTCTACGTAATGTATACATATAGTTTAGTTTTTATTAACATCGCATTAGAAGCATCAAGAGAGCTATTGGCGACGGACATCGTAATTTTGAACATCGGTCAGGTGACGAGGACGACACCTGAGCCTGCACCCCCTCTCCTAATTTCCACACCACACCACGGGAGGACTTTGGGTCCCGACAGATTTAACGTGCATCAGCCCCGGCTACACGGTGAGTCTTTAACGGCCAAGGATCGAACCCCATGACTGAACGGAAACTGCTGGCCACGAGTCCGAAACCATGACTTTTAGGCTAATATCAAAGGATAAGTTTTGAAAATCAAAACCATGACCAAGGGGGAAAAAAAAAACTTAGAACCGAGCCACACCTGCAAGCATTAATGGAATCCATATGAAAAAGAGAAAAAAAATTTTAACAGGTGTAATAAGGATCCATTATTATGCTTATTAAATGTAAATAATTTATTCAGTTTAAAATAAAAGAAAATCTTTTATCGATTATATCATTTGATTACTTCACTTCAAACATTATTAAAAATGAAAACATCATTCAACAAAGCGATACTTAAAAACTGAAAATATACTTTTGAGATTACCTAAATAAACAAAACTCCTTTTTCTTCATAAATATCATCACTAAATATAAAATTAAATCTTTGATATTGATACGCTTCTCGATTTTAATAAAATCCTATAAAGAGGGGAGGGGATTCAAAGCATCACAACCACAACAGAAGAAAAGGAAATAGATAAATGAAAGTATGTTCTTTGAGACCCTTTTCCTCTATGTTGTCTTGCTAAACGATATTTTATTCCCGAATCCAAATAGGGGAGTAGACACAAACGATAACACTATATCTTGCTGTCCATTCCGACCATGACTGAATTCCTATACATACCCATATCTTTTGAAAATACCCACACAGTGCAAAATATTCCCCTCCACATATTCTGTACTATATCCTTGTTTACGACCAATAAAAACAGCTCGACTTGAGAGATTGCTGTCGTAAGAGGGGAACGAATACAAAAGATACTGCTTTACAGCTTCAAGAAATTCAGTAAACCTAACAGGTTAATATCATTTGTATATAAGTAAAAATTTAATATCGAAATAAAATATAAATAAAAAGTTCGTATTGAAACATAATATTTACTTTTTAAAAAAAATGAAAATTAGTGCAACTTTACTTTCTTGAGATTTATCATTGTATAGTCATCTTCCTCCCTCGCTACACTTCACATTACATAAATGATACATTTATCTCAATGAATGAGTGATAACTGACATGTCTCCATAATGGAACTTCCCGATTTCTATAGCATTAATACATTGTTTCTGCGGCGGAGTCTTTCGAATGTTAAGGGCTTAAAATTCAGTTGGGTACGTATCAGGATCACAATTTTCTGAAAGAAGTGTGTAACGGGTTCTCATACGTATTTTCTTTCAACTAACCTTTCGAGCTTCTCTATGGCGTTATTTAATTTGAGAACATCAACTTGTTACAGAGCGTGGTTTCGATCCCCCTGCTTCTGTAAGAGTGAAAGCGAATAAAGAAATGTATTTCATCTTAAAATAGCACTTTTGTGAAACTTGTTCGACCTTTAACTAGGGGAAATCCGACTGGTATCTGAAAATTAAAGTATATTATATGATTTGTATATTTATAAAGTATATCAATGAAATTTGAAATTAATGGGAAAAGAATGTTTATATGGAGTACAGGATTTCGAATATTAATTTTTCCTGAAAAGAAATACATAATTTTTTTTAAAAAATTCAGCATAAAAAAATTTCAATATATACCAATCCTTAAGGAATGGTTACAATCCCCGCTATTTAACTATCTTAACACTTGACAGAGATTAATGCGTTAATACAAAAGAGTTCAGAATTCAAAGAGAGGACCAGCTGAGAATTTGAAAGGTCAAAAAGTCACATGCAATTAAACTTGACCCCACAAGACACACGGGGGAGGGGGAACGTTTGTCATTTGAGAAAATTCCTTACACCCCTGATATTTGAATAAAGAAAAAATGAATTCATTGTTCGAAATGACACTATTTCATAAATCACAAACATTTCCTTTTATTCATTTTCAAAGGCCATCGGTTACCGATAGGTTAAAAAGGAAATTTCCCAAATACCTGGACATAATGTTAAAGGACTTAAAATACAACCCAATAAAGCTCTATTTCTATGTCTTTAAGTTCTGCAAACTCATAATTTTCGTCCACGTATTTTTAATTCATTTGCAAATTATATAAATTTCAGTTACATCAACAAAATGAAACTATCTGATCATCAACGACAGACAACTTTGTCAAACTATCGATATCTCTTACGATAGTATCAATATACATAGTTCAATAGTATAATATATAACGCAGATACTACCTTAGATGGATGCTATGCGCTACATATATGTCACGTGATATTATATAAATTCTATGTTATATGCCTTTTAATGAATAATTTTCTTCACTAGATTAATTCTTTGTGTAACGCTAATTTAAATTAACAAAATATGTATTCCAATTTAAAAATTCTTTATAATATTTTTGCGAAAAGGCTGTACATTATTAAGTGTATCAGAATATTTCTGTATCAAGGAACTACATAAGACCAAAAATACTACAATGTAGTCTTCCAATTAAAAAAAAAATTCCAACCCCTTAATATTATCATAACATTCCTCATCCAATAATAATTGTTAGCTAAAAATTATAGGTTATTTTGAATTTAAAAAAATGTCCGGAAATCTGAAAAAAAAGACAAAAACGATGAAACATTAACAACAGAGTAACAGAGTATACATAAGTAACAGAGTTATACATAACTAACAAATAAATTTTATCATCAAATGCTACCAATTCCCTCATCTATTGAAATTTTTAAAAAAATGGGGAGGGGGTTTGTTACCTTCATATTTAGTCATAATGCAGTATTTTATTATTGTTCTAACTCATGCATACATAACTCTGCAACTGTATAATATTATATCAATATTTATTTCATTTTCACTGATGACACTTCAGATAGAAAGTCCTTCTACATGATATAAAAATATGAAAAGTTCATTTTTATTAGTAAAACAATGATGAATATCCAATAAAAAATGCAAATGATTCAGATATCAGAAATATATATTGACAGCAATGTCAATAAGAATAAGTTTCCCAATAATGAATAATATTACTTTTAATTAGTATTATTTACACTATTCGCGAAATCATGTTTTTTAATCATATGACATCTTTCGCTGGATTACAAACTTCTTACAATTTACTGGATGTTTTCCACGAAAAAAATTTCAATATTTTTTTCCTTTGGAAAAAAAGAAAGAAAGAAACATTTTTTACAGCAATATATTGACCTTAACATATAACATGAGAAATATATAAGTGATCGGATAAAATACAAAATCTTTCGATTATTTAGCCACATTTTTTTACTCATACACAATCACAAAATATCTTACCAGAGGTTTAAAGATGATGACACATTTGAAAATTATTTTAGAAATATTGCAATATCCACAGACGATTTTGTCACAGTAGGTACACCCGCCAAATGTCTCACCCTATACTCCGAAGACCTTCAACGCACAAATAAATCGGTAAATTTGGGTAAAAACTCACAAGCTACCAGAGAGAGAGAGAGGGAGGGGGGGAGTTTATTTACAAGAATAGTAGAAGCGAAATTAACAAACAAATTTATGCTCTTTGCAACCTCGACAAGTGAAAGATAAGGCAGACAGTTTACATATTGAAATTGCTTTCCCGAAATCAGTAGAAATATCAGCAAAAATGGCAGTGGAAGAAAAAAAAAAGTTGTTGTCGGAGAGACGAGAGATAATTTCTCGCTTACATAATCTTGTGAGAAAAATAATAAACTGCTTATTATTGTATGCGCTGATAAAAAAAATAAAAGTCATTTTTGTCTACTTATTGAGAGTCAACCCTTCGAGTGCCTCGAACAAAATGTGTGCAATTAAAAAATATCGAAAAATTAGGGCTTTGGGGCGGGGAGTAATTCTTGGAAATTATTCTGATATTTAAGTTACATTAGTTACTAGCTCAAACATATTCGGATGTTTTTTAGCAAATTATTTACCCTAAGTTTTCATTACTTATCTCATTTCAATAGTTTCTTTCTGCATGTTTCAATTCTATCGTAGCCAAAATATTAATCACAGCTTTCACTATTTTATACACTTGTGTTATCCTCAACATTTGTGTTGTCCATGACACGAGTATTTATTTTGAGTAATCTACGAGTCCAGTGCGTTAATTCTTTACGTTTCTATTTTATTGCTGCCAAAATATAAATATAGGTTTCATCATACTGTACACCTGTGTTGTCCAGACACACGTATTGTTATTTATTTGGAGGGATTGTTGTGGGTTAAGGTAACTAATGTTGGCTCGTTTATCGCCTACAGCGATATCACGTGACCTTACGGGGCTCAAGAATTCGCATGATACTGAGTATATAAGGACTTGAAAAGAAAGACTTCCCATCCGAGTAGTAACTTGTCTCCGAACATACTGGTTATGACATCCGATTCAAGTAGTAGAAGCTAGTCGTAGTTGAAAAAGCCACGGTGTCTAAACTAATTTGTCTTAAGTTTTTGGTTTTTTTTTACTCTATAAAAGGAATCACTATTCATTTTTATTTTAATATGTTAAATTGTGGGCTAAGAAAAAATCTCCGCTATGCAACACAGTTACTCAAGGAATGAAAGTTAAATGCAGCAAGGCTTGTATTCTCTGGAAAGTCACAAACATAAGGGTACGTAAATACTTTGAATGTACTTATTTTTAGTATGCAGCATTCCAAATATGCTCATATTCGATTTCTAGGAAAAGTTTTGATAGATAATTTCGATTTATTTCAATCTAATGACTTTCATAATTTATTGCTATTGTCACTGTTAAATAAAAATTATTAAAAATTCCTAATTAATTTGTGGATAGTAATTTCTATTAAGTTGTTATTGTCCCAATTTAAATCCCGCCAAGTTTTGCAAAATTTAGCACGCAGCGATCCCTTATATTTCATGCTATGTTTTCTTTAGTGGAACCAGGATTCAAATCATGAAGTTCTAAATTATCTCCGCGATTAGTTGATAATATCCAAACGGCTTTAAAACGCAGAACAAAAACTCACTATTTCAGTTAATGATCTTACATTACCTTTTGTGGGATCGAGTATCGAAATTATGAGTTTTGTTGCTAAAAATATTATCGCAAACAAATAACAACTGAAATACAAAACATTAATTACTTTAAAAATACCTATTTTTTTCTGGAAAGAAAAATATCACTAGCATGCTTAAAATTTTATCATGAAGTTAACTAATATCTTAGAAATTTAACAAATCTTTAAAGCTGTGCAGTTTAAAAAAAATAGCGGCTTTAAAAACGCAATAAAAAAGTTTTACTAAATTCTATAGAGCCAACTATAAATTATCCACAAAACTGAAAGCAAATATTTCACAACAAGATAAGGAAAATGATGAATTCAAAATGAAAATCCACTAAATATTAAGCAAAAGAACTAATGCTCAATTCAATCACTACATTTGACAATTCTACTAATTTAAAGAAAAAATTTTAATGGAAATATTTTCAAAGCATGCATTTCCACAATGTGTGTGTGATCACAATGTGTGTGAGATCTCATCCCCCTAATGATAATTCTCGAAAATACGAATATTCATTAAGGTTTTAAACTTTCTAAAAAGATAGTATGAAACATATCAAGAGCAGGAAATACCTAAGATTTAAACAGAATGAAAGAGGGGGGGGGGGAGATGAGAAAGTAAACAAAGCTAAAGAAAGAAAAGAAAACCGAGACACTTAATTTATTCCTTCTAGTAATCGAAACACTCCAGACAAGCAGCAATATCAATAATGCATCTCTTTCAACCCGAATGCGTTTAATTTAAGCATTTTAGAAAATAAGCGCGTCTTGAAAATTCCAAATCAAAAGTGACATAGCAAGCAAGAAGAGACGCCTTAATTCAACAGGTAATTTGATCAGATGCGTCTACGAGTCGAGAGTCTCCAATTTCACTTTTTATCGATAACACGTTACTGATAACAGTTCGGCGCACGTATTGCCTCGCCAGACTGTTGTTAATTCTTCAAATTGATAACAGAAAAATCATCAGTGATTAATTTACAAATAGAGATAAGAGTTATTGAGCTAAATAAACAAATGGACAGAAAGAGAAACTATCAGCACTCTTCTCCAGTTCGAATGGATTCATCTATAGTGATTAACATATGCTGTGTTCTTTATGGAACATTCGATTACGATCCTATCACACCTCTCGAATGTGGATAAATGTTCTATTGTACTCTTAAAAATGAGACGAAAAATGAATAACAAACTATATGAATTTCGAAGTAAATATATGTTCAATACAATTTTTATAGAGCTTTTAACACGCCCCCAGGGTGCGTGTGAAGCTGTATGTACCCCCAGGCATACGTGTATCACTCGTCCTTTCTCTCCAGATCGAGTGGTGTATGAGTGATAGTTAAAGTTTAAGGCACAAGAGCCAAAATCTAATTATGCTGCTTTAAAAAAAACACTTGTTAAGAATCTCGCATTAGATTTTAAAGCAAAAAAAAAAAAAAAAAAAGAGAGAAAATTAAAGTGACTTTGCTAATTTCATTCAAACACGTACAATTTTTTTTCTGTTAAATACTCGTAAAAATAGAATTATTCAAAATAAATATTAATAATAATAAAATAAACTTCCAAACACTTGGGTACTTCCAAACACCAGGGTCCACATAAGCAATTAATATGAAGAAAAGAAAATACTTTCTTCAAATTCCAAATGAATTCTTTATTTTCACGAGCAAAGCATTCACAATTAAAAAAAAAACCCGCTACTAATGTTAACAACAAACAATAAATACAGACGATTCTACCATAAAAATCATTCATTAAATAATAAAATAAAAGCAAACGATAAATGATTAAAGTTGACAATAATATTATGTTAGTATATTAAGACATAACAGACGATCAAATATGAAATTAAATATTTTTCACTCAGCAATGCAAATGGACTGTGTTCGACTGTACCTCAAAAAATGAAATGAAAAATACATCACAAATAAAATTCATGCAGTAAATATATTCATGCAATTTCTTTGTAAAAAATATCGAACACACCTTTTAAATCTTTCATGTTTAATGTACGGCACTCTTTTCCACTTTGAATTAATCCGTCGATAGTAATTAATTTTTGCAACATTCTCTTCGTAGAATAATTCCATGTATATTGTATACTTGATCACGGGAAAATGTGCTACTGTACCTCTTAAATGAAATGGAAAATAAACCCGAAACCACATTTCTATAGTAAATATATTCGTGCATTTTCCTTGTAAAGCTTTTCGCACACCCCTTACTGATCGTTCAGGTTTCTCCAGGGATACGTGTACCCTAGTTTGAGGTACAACTGCTTTGGATAACATGTAGAATTTTTCTCATTAACACTAATAGGGATGTCTGAACAGTCAAGGAATGTATCCAGCATAAAGTCAATGTCGATTATATTATTTCTCGACATACAATCATTTGTCTCTGTCTGCAATAACGATTTAGAATTATTTTAAATCTACTCAAATATCTCTCCAGGCACATATTAAGTCATTACTAAATTAACAATTTTAAGACACTCGTCTCGACTCGACATCAACTGTCCAGCAACTATCTTTTCGCATGTTTCACTAGTGCAATTCGCTTCACTTCTAATTCCACACAACCTATCACTTCAGTTCGTATCATGTAAGGTGAAGAAATCATTTGAGGGTTGGTGGACCGTTGAGTTCAACCCTTTAGGAGTTTTGAAACCTTTAGAGGATGAACTCACACATGAATAGTAAAAAAGTTTCCTGTTACCATATTCAAATTGAAAATTTAAAAAAAAATTATATATCCTCTGATATTTTTGCGGAATTCCAATGATCTTGTATTCGCTTTCAGACAATATTTGAGGAGTAACCGCCTTGCGTGAATTTCAAATCTTTTTTTTTTTATTAATGGGTTAAACATTGATTATATAATGATTTAAATATCTTTATAGTGTTTACAAGGATGAAGGAAATAACATGATTACAATATATAAAGTTCATTATCTTTTCTAAGCATTCTCTCGCAAGTGGTGAAAAAAAATGTGTTCTCTTTTTAAAAAAATAAAATAACCTAAATTTCCAACTTTCGTACCCTCTCTTTTCATGACCAACAAAAAACTTTAGAAATCATGTTATCAGTGAAAAACCTTTCCTTTAACAATACGGAAGCATTTTATACAAAAAATTACCTATATTTATAGTTTCAACTACAGGTTTAGTTTGCATGTGACTCAACTAGAAGTAAGTAAATTTTAGAAAATAATTGGGAGTTGAGTGGATTGATTGATTACAAATTAATAAAACAATACTTGGAAGCAACAGAGAGTTATAACTATGAGGGTTTAATGAAGCGGAAGGGAGTGTATTTAGGTAAACAATTTTCGGAATTATCTTGCATTCGATATCGAAATTTGAGGCAGTTATGTTGCACATATTGTTTTCATCATATGTACGCAGATTAACGAATAGGACATTATTTTGTAATACTAATACCATTTTCAATGATTATCAAAGAGAAAACTCTCTTCGAACCCGATAAGTAAGGTTTCAAATAATTTCACACATCAAAGCAAATACGGCAAAATAAAATCCACTCTCATATCCGCCTACAAGATACAATCCTACACCTAGATCTAACAATTTAACAGCAATAAAAAAAATTCTTGTCGAGGGAAATTATCTATAAGACAGCTCAATCTAAAGAGAGGATTGCAAACAAGTAGGGGGGGGGGAAAAAAACACAACAGGAAAAAGAAAAAAAAAACGAGTTAGATAAATAACAAAAATGGATAAAAAAAAAAATTTCACTTTTACTCGACCATAACGATTATAGCTCAACGCATTGCTTGATTAAAAAAAAATATCGAGCTATATAGACTATTATAATTACAGCATTCTTCACAACGGAAAGAATAATTCGGAAAAATTTTCATACGCCCTCAAGAACACACCCCTAGTCACGTGGGCCGAAAGAAAAAGCAGACGATAATAAAAAAAACACTTTCACTTCTACCGTCTTGCCACCCCATCTACGATTAAATTGTGTATCTGGATCTAGCACTAATGAAGCCAGTCCTAAAGCATAATATTTATACAGCGATAATTTCTTCTGCTTTTTTATAGCTTTCTACCTCTCTTTCTCTGCCTTATGTATAGTCAAAGGCCCTATTTCGACGGATATTTTTACGGGTGTAATTTCTCCAGCATCTGCTGGTAATTACGGGTTTTCACGAAATCCGAGGTGGTGGTGTACGTTAAGACGGTGCTCAAATTAGAGAGATTGGAGTTTTTATTTTTTATTATTATTTTTTATTATTATATTATTTTCCTTTATTATTATTTTTTTTTTACCTTTACCATTTCTCCTTTAACACTACTAGTACCTAAAACTGCTGATTGTCTTTTAGTTGCTTGGTATTGTAGCAAATGGAAAATCAGGTATTAGAATATTTATTTTACACACTCGAGAAAACATAACACGCATGCAAAACAATAGAAACGTATATAATGTAGACTTAAATTTACAAATACAAGTGTCGCTTTATTTCCAAAACATTTCCATCACACAAAGGAGAGGGAGGAGGACAAAAAAAGTTTTACATTCGGCTGAAAATTACACTGTCCAGTATTGTTATTCGAATCTCGATAATATCACATTCTCTGCAACATCAGTAAATAATAATTTAAAACACATCAAGGATATTATTTCTTAACGAAAGTTTTTACTTTTATTATGAGAAATACTAATTTCGGAGTTAAGTAGAACACTGTTTTGGTTAAAATTTATAATCTTCCTCTGCTTTTGTAATGTATCATTAATAAATATGAGTAAACCAAAATTATTATAAATTTATTATCTTAACAAGTAATAAGAGATAAATATTAAAAAGGTTTTGATATTTAAGTTATTAATTTAATAATCAATCAAGAATTTATTACGAAATTAAAATAAAATGAGAAATAAAATCCACCGTATTTTTAAAACTTAAAAGAGGAGTCATTAGAAAATTAAAAAAAAAAAAAAAAAAAAAATCATGGAATTATATTTATTTTTAATTTTGTAAGAATAGAATAGAATGATTTTGATTTGTTCTAAAAATATACAACATAAAAACATTTTCAAAAATATATTCAACGAACTAATTCTTGCAAAGCAATAATTTGATACACAGCTACAAGAATAAAAATTTTGAATAAGTAAATTAAGCACAATTATACTGTACTTCTTATACTGTATATGTGCTTTTTTTATTTTTTTAAAAATTGATAACATCACTTTGCAATCATTATTAGAAAAATAAAAACATTTAAATGTATCATCTAAGTTAAAATGACTTAGAATAAAAACATGGAAAAATGTTGCACTTCTGTTATTAAAAAACAGACATTAATTCGACTAACAGCTGATACATCAGTTTCGTAATGCGGTCAAGATTCACATTTGCAAATAATTTTATTTTAATTTCTCACGGTAGAAACCTTTAATTACATAAAAGTAGAAAACGCCCCCAAATGGCTTTGACAAAAAAAGATAAAGAAAATGGTTGAAAACGAAACAATTAAGATGTAAATCGTTTTTCCTGGCGCCATTAATTCAACGCCAAAATCGTTTTGAACAGGTTTTTCCTATTGTTAAAATAACAGCTTCATGTAAAAAAAGGGGGGGAGGGGGAGAAAAATAGACAACATAAATAAAATGACACACTTTTTCAAAAGCCTATCGCTTCGGAATTATATAAAACTTCTAGTATATCTGCATCCTCTCCACTTGCCTTTCTGACAGAAAAAGCAGCTGGCCTGATTTGGCGAAAAAAAATAAATAACATCTGAAATCGCCAAACGAAACGAAAGAATAACCTTAATGCATCCAGCGGGATTAAAAATAAAATTATTTCGAATATAAACAACTTCTTTAGAAACAAGAGAGACACCCAAAGCTTGTCACGAATGAACTCCCACAAGTGATATGCTAATTTCGACTTTTTTTTTCTTTCTTCTATTTTCTTCGAATACTGGTAATGTACAATTCATGCCAATTCCAGTCATAATGAAAACTAGTAACGCGCAATCGTACGACTACATATGAATAAATTTGATTTGATGCAGATAAGCTCATTGCTTAAGAAGAGTTGCAATGTATGTCTCTGATTCCTGACTGGATTTATTTTTATATTAAATCGGAAGAAAATGAACTGTGAAAGAATTTAAGAAAATGAAGAAAAAAAAATAAGATCTAAATGTATCGATACAAAACTTTTATATCGATATTATTAACATATAGATATTAACATTCTATCGATATTTAACACTAAACTTTTACTGACTGCAAAAATACCCATTTTTCAGCAACTTAATTTAGATAAAAAGACAAGATTTAATGTTTTTAGTGCACAACGTCACACTATTCTGAAAATGCAAATATTTCTATTTTTAAATACTCAGATCTGTATCGAGGATTCGCTGACATATTGATCAGTTTATCGGTTCTCTAATTTGATGACACCGATAAAATATAACGTTCGAAAATGGCCTTGTAGGAGAAAAAAATTGCTGAATAATTACGTCCCAAATGTAAAAGTAAAACTTTAATACAGGTTGTTGTTTTCTTTTTTCTTTTTAGTTTCAAGAATTTCTATCTT
Organism: Nephila pilipes; assembly: GCA_019974015.1. NCBI lineage: Eukaryota > Metazoa > Arthropoda > Arachnida > Araneae > Nephilidae > Nephila > Nephila pilipes. The sequence goes on from BMAW01019133.1 coordinate 188,061, forward strand.
TCTGTGACACACTATGTTAGTTTTTGAAAATCACGTGTTTAGATTGTTAGAATTAGTAATACTCTAACATGTTAATATAATTTATTTGGTTATAGATCGAGTAAAAATAAAGCTGAAGTAAACAATTTTAGATATGTATTTGCGTAATAAGAAGGTATATTGAAAGTCTTAAATGGCAACATTGCTTTAAAAACAAATAAAAAATCATTGAGAAACGCAAGCCATTCGACGAATCCACTCTACAATCGATAATGGTATTAAATATCGACCACGTGAACAATTCTAGTGTGACGTACACTTAACTATGCAATTCCGAATCAATAATGATGTCACGGGAATTCAATCAAACAATTCAGATGCTATCAAACTAACTTAAAGAAATTGGATCAATTACTCAATCAGACATTGATTATCTATCGAGTCTAACATCATTACAAAACAAATAGTAACAGTTTATCTCTCTACTTTATATGTCGTTTTTCCTTGCACCGACCTTATAAAAAATTCCATTATCAAATCTAAATCCCAAAGCGCAAGCAGTGGAAAAGCAAGACATCATCAAGCATCAAACCTACAACACCCTTCCACACCAACCCCCTTACTGCTGGCCCATCCCCTTCACCCTTTTTCTTACCTGATGAGAATCTAATGAAAGGAAATATCCCAGGTGTGTTCGTGAGCCTTAGTGTGGGCGGCCCCAAATAAAACCATCTTGGAATCATTCACGCGGTGCCACAATCATGATGATGTGGCAACTGAATGTGACCCTGTTTCCCACGGTGTGGTCCCCCCCCCCTCCAATAGGTAAGACGCGGCATCTGGCCCACGTGACCAAGGAAGACAATGGGCACGAAGAAGCAGACGATAAAGGGCTAATTGAGAAGAAGGGGGGCGGGAATAGGCAAGACGATTAAGAGAATGGAGAGCACTGAAGTCGTTTGGAGGAAGCAAGGGGGGGGGGTGCACCGGAGTTAAAGCGCTTTAATTATCAATCCTCGCCAGGGTGAGATTGAGACGGGGACAGGCCTCTTGGGAAAAGGGACAAATGTCGCTAAAGACAAAGGTCGTGGTCGAACATGTAGACTGGTAACTTTTGGGGATGACCGGATGTGACTCGGACACTAGTAAACGAGCTTTCCGATTTGCTGTGGTGTTCCAGATTATGTGGGGAGTAAAAGCGCATGGTTTGATCCCGTGAGGGTAATTTGATTGGACTATCGCGTGACGTGGGCGACGGAGGTCCAAAATTTAGGACGGGAATGCGATGATTTGTTCGATGGAACAGAAATGTAAATATGTTAAAGGTAATTGAGGTGGTTCAGAATCTTGTAAACAAAGGCTTTTAAAAGAGAGTATCTGCGAAGGTTAAAAAAGGACCTTACATTGAGAGTTATTTTTATATTAGATTATAAGTCAATATCTAATAGATCTATAAAGCATTTATTTCGTAATGTTGATAAAATCATTTTTCAAATTGTAGTCATTTGAAAACTACAGTACGTTTAGCAATATTGATGGGAGAAGCATAGCTTAATGCATATATTTTACACATATAACTTGATTTAAACTTTACAATTTCAAACCTAATCCTTGAAAATAGCAGCAATGACGGTTAATTAAAAAAATTGAGGTTATCAGCAACTCCTTTCATAATCCAAATTATAAGTCATTTAATTGCTTAAAAATATTAGCCCCCTTCGGATTCTCAAGGGAACTTGTTCTACTTATGAAAATTTATTTATACCATACTCAACAAGGAATTCTAAAAGAAGTAACTTACTCATGTATTAATATTAGATCCATATTACTTGAATATATATATTTATATATATATTCGCTCATTGCAAATTATAGCACATTTTTACAGTTCTCATTCGGTTTAAACGCAAGATTTATTCATAAAGTTAAAGGGAATTTCGATCTCTGAATTACAATGAAAATAAAAGTTAAATAAGCAACTAAAATAATACTTTTCTTAAACGTTGCATTTTAAGCTAACTTAATGCTAAAAAGTTCTTCATATGTTATAATGTACCTTTATTTTATTTGTCATTGTGAACATTTACATATGTATGGAATGTCTTTAGATTTGAAGGTTACCATATAGATAAACGCAAGTATAATTATTAATATTGACTTTTTGTTGTTGAAAAAAATTTCAGAAAACATTTCCACTTTTAAGTCTTATATCTGAACATGAGGCGAAGGTAAAGAGAGCGTTTAAAAAAAAGCCAATAAATCTTAGTTACGTCATAAAAACTACTTTGGATATTAGTATCGTTATTAGTGACAATAACTCCTCTCGGATTATTAATACATTTTATGAAGAACACATCCTTTTATCTCGAATCAAACCGAAAAAAAAAAAAAAAATTCTTACTTCGAAGTCCGACGACTTCTCAATCAAGACCGCGTGAATCGCATGACAGCGCACGGTGATTGGTCAAACCCAAAAACATCCTCCAAAACCATCATCCACGCCAGCTTTTTACCCTAACACGTCCATTCATTCCAAAAAAGACTAGGTGAATGGACAAAGCGAGATAGAAAAGACCGATGGTGTCTCGGCTTCACACACTTTCGCTACAACCGGAAACGAGATTTAATTGCTTGTTAATCAAGTTCCGACACAATCAGAAGCCAGCTTCATTAATTCCCTAATAATAAGACAACGAATGGAGAAGACGGTGCAAACTTTTCGGCCATTACGTAGCTTCAACAGGAAATGGTTTAAAACAGGAGGGGGGTGAGAGGCAGGCAAAAGAGGTTTGTGCCTCCCTCGCCAAGTCGTTTTCTTGATGACAGAAAAGACAAGGGGAAAACTACCCTTGGAGGAAAGGAGGGGAGGGAAAGGAAGGACTTGGCACTCTCATTTAGCCAGTGGAACATCCGGGCAACAAGTCAGGTTAATCAAATGTCTCACCTTTCGGTTATGGGCTTAATTACCGGCGACCTTGAATAAAAGACAGCCACGAGCCAACGTGTCATTTTCTCTCCTTATACGCTGTCTCCGGTAATTTCTGGATGCGCAAGGAAATAAAGAGAAAAAAAAATGAAGGTTGATTTGACACATTGTAAAATTGTTACATTTAACTTGCTTTTGGAGTGTTTAAATGACAGCAATTGTGATGAGGGGAATGCGACTCCCTCGTGAGGGCACTGGTTGTTACGTGTTCACGCTTTTAAGCCATTAACATATCGCGTGCAAAATTTAGTTTTCGGGCAATCCATTAAGAAGGAAATCAACTTCTCACAAACTGGAGAGTCGTTATATCGTTAAAGAGAGATAAAGATGACGAGGCGATACAATTTCTGATTACCGAAAGGAAGGAAACTCAAAATATAGCCTCTTTTTTTCCCCCGCCGGTCAAGGTATTTTTCAAAAGGACAAAACAATTACGATTTTTTTTTTGCATGTATATTCAGAGTCGGAACCGTGAGAAAAATGAAGAAAGTTGGGGGGGGGGGAAGCCTCAAGTTCCGCAAAATGGAATTTAGGAGATTTTTTCCAAGTTGTTTCCAGAAATTAATTATTTTTTTTAAATTACTTAAAAGTGTATACTGTACCAAAGAAAATTAAATTCTGTGCATTTTCATTGATAATATACATTCTAAGATTTAAAAAAAAAAAAGCTTCGTGGTGTTTAAAATGGCACAGAAGCTTAATCTATCAAGACAGTTTTGTATTATTCGTTTTGAACATTAATATTAGTTTCAGCAAATAAATAAATAAAATGAATATTTATGTAAGGAATTAGTATATCTAGCTACTTGTATGCATTACTATATATACATATTTTATTCTTTCTGTTATTTAATGAATACAAAATAAAGCTACCAATAAACGACAATAATTGTCCTTTACAACTGATAATTTGTTATATTCTAAGAAATTATAAAAACCAAATATCTGGAAAAAAATTCTTCAGCGATAGAAAAATGGTAAAAAAATTTATATAAATATATTACATATTCTAAATTATATTTTCTGCAATACTGTTGGCGATTCTTATTTACAAGAACTACATTCACATTTTAATTTTTCATAATCAGTTTCAAGTTAAAATTATTTCAATAATAAATTAAAGAAAAAAGTAATACATCCGCTTCAACACAGATCTTAACCAGACCCCCCTCACTCTTTTAATCAATAGCCTTCCGCCGAATTTAGCGTCCAACAATGCTCAACCCTCTTCTCCAGAGGCTAATCATTCCACGACTTGAGTGAGGAGACGGAAGCCTATCTGTAATAATGCAGGACTGTTTGCAAGACGTCGGGGCCTTTATGCGAGCCATGACAAATTATGGCTGCCGCAATACGATTTTACAAGCCACGATTACCCTTACATGAAGCATACATTAGCCGTGTGAACATGTGATGAAACTAGAAACGATTGTTGAGATATTTATCTACAATTTATTGAACAGTAAATGAACAACTCCCCAGAAAGAAAGCTTTTTATTTATTAAACTCCCATTACGCCGGTCCTAATGCCTGATTCGGAAACTTGGTTTCTAACCAAAAATGGATAATACGAAACTGCACTTTTTGAGATAACGGTTCTCATAAGTATTCTTGGTGGAGTCCAAGAAAATGGACTTTAATGAAGACGTTTTAATTCTGAAATTTATAGAATTTTTAATGAGCCTGATATCATTAAATGTATTAAAGTGAAGCGAACGAACTGGGCTTCTCGTATTGTTCGAATGGATGGAGGGGAAGTAAAGAAGATTTTTGTTGCAAAGTCTGTTACTAGACCGAAAAGAAAAATATATACACGTATATCAATTAATGTTTAAGTTGTAGTTTATGCCCAAATACTTCTTCAAAAATTGAAAATAAAGTAAAATAAATCTCTTCGGTCTCCTAATTAGACGGAATTAATTTGAACTGTTTAATCGAGAAATTATTCTGTTATTAGTACTTTTATTCCACAAAAGAACATGGAACACATGAGGATAGCGACCTTTTGGTTTCTATTTAACAGCCATTTTGAGTTCGAGAGCATAAAGTTCAATTACTGCAATTTTTTACTTTCCTCCTCGATTTTGCTCCATTGCATTTATTTGTATACAATAAAGCACCTTAGAAAGAGCAAGAAAATAACAAAAGTTTCTGTGGGGGTCGCAATTTTCCTATTTTATGTCAATTTTAACGATTTGTTTGAGAGTTTTCAAATCCTTGTAAAATATTTCCAAAAATTTTCAATAATCTGAGGAAGAAATGCAATTTCTTAAAAGCCTTCAACGTTTTTAGTTCCCAGATGCACTTGAATGAAAACAAATACAATAGTATTGATTCGAGAAGAAAAAAATTCTGTAGGATTAATATTGCGTGCATGAATTCAAAAGGACTTGGAAGCAGGAGTCTAAAACAGAGAATTATTGGGAAAATATCTGAAGGCAAGATGTTATTCTATCTCCGCATATAGGTGTCCTATATATCCATAAGAATCATAGATTGATATTAAACGCACCAGAGATCTACCAACCCTCCCTAAAGTTTTGCTTACCAGAAATGGTTCGATGAAAATGAGGTACTATTTTTTAATCGCACTGTATATACTGTTCCATATTCTTTAACCAAATAAAAGTTCCAATAACCGAATAATTTCTCAATCATACAATTTAGAACACCTCAGTCTACTTAGGAGAATAAGGAGTTTTATTTTATTTTCAATTTTGAAGAAGTATTTGGGCCTAGCCCGCAGCATAGTTTTGCCTAAAGTTATGTGGTATACATCATTTTTACTTACATCTTACTCTCGTTGCATACATATTTAGGTTGAACGATAGCAGCACCATCTGTTACGACTGTACTGAATATATGAAATTCGATGTAATCAATTGAAATTTTCACAAAATTATCTCAATTAAGTATGTTCGCGAAATACGTGATTCAATCAGCAAATTAAATTCCGTCAATCAAATAACGCATGGTATTTAACCAAGAAGCTATAAGCGCGTAAACAGAAACTTCAGCTATACTTTATTTCAGTTTTAAAAATTATCTAAATAATTGTTTGAATTGACATAATTTTTTTAAGAGATAATAAATTTACAGTTAAAAAAAATCACAAAAGAACACAAAAGTTATCCTGGCATAAATCATACGGCATTTGTCATTGACTAAATTTAAGTGATGCTTCCTTTAAATTCTGAAAATTTGAGTGTAGACAGAGCTCGCAATAAAAAAAATCTAGCTTACAAAATATTGGCCTATAGAAACCAAAACCATTGATTATAATCGAATTCACATTTTTGCCCAACAAGCTTCCCCTTTCCTTGAAGCCACAGAATCAAGGGGTCATAAAAAAAGATTTTCCAAGATTTAACTCCACCCCCTGCCACCCCCAAGACCAAGTCTTGCTTTTTTTTCTCCTACCATCACTTTGCCACAACGTTAGAGAAGGGTCGAAAATAGAGAAGGGTCGCTAGGGTATCCGATGGAGCATCATCCGTGTTTACCAATGACAGTAAGCCCCATTGGAAAGGAAAGATCATTAGGGTTCCTTGCGTCATGATGCCCGTACTTACCTAAAGAAGGTAAGTCCCTGAGAAGCCCAATGCTGAGCACATTGCCGAAATGTAAAACTACAACTTCAGAGAGTTGTGTTGGTGAAAAGAAAAAAGGATGCTGGACAAAATATCTATGCTGTGACATGATAAGAACTGTGAGAAGAATTAAGATATGTTGTGATAAGAATTCCTATATTGTGGCTAAAACTGAACTGAAACTAGAGTAGAAGCTAATCCATATTGTGTAATCGAGAAATTGTTGGATTATCAGAAATCTTATTCCATAAAAAAAAAAAAAAAAAAAAAAAAAAACGGAACATCTTTTCTGACAATATTATCATTGTACAATTCTTGTTAATTTAGAATCACATTTTGATTCTACACTAATAATAATAAGAAGAAAACACGAGTGATTCTTAGAATCATAAAGTGAAGAGATCAATTATAAAACACTCTTCATCCGCAAACAAGTAGTGCATTAAAAACAGAATAAAAACTAAGTACACGTTTGGCACAGCTCTAAATTAGTAACTGGGTTCCTTAAGCATCTGTCCCTGAGAAAGGCTTCGCAGAATACTTTACCACCCATCTGATGCGACTCTTGCTAACAACCACTTTTTTGGAGACATTGATGGATGGGACAGAAAGCAACAAAAAAAAAAAAAAAAAAAAAAAAGGAAAGAACGAGAGCCACAGCCACGCCATCTAAAGATGATCGATAATTAAATAAGCATGAAAACGGCAAATGTCACAGAAGAAAAGCAAACGTTTCAGGTATCAGTCAAAAAAAAGTATAAACAAGACGGACACGAAGTGAGAGCTATTTGCTAAATCATCTCCCCCCCCCCTCTTCTTTTTGCTTTCTTTTATATTAATAAGGAAACTTATTTAGAAAAATAAGCCGATTCTACAAATTTCAGTATTTTGCTATGGTACATTAAGAAATGTATGATATTAATATCAAACACAATTAAATTATGTATTTCATCAAAAGTTTTAACATAGAAAATATTTTTTTCTGTGGAGAAATACGTATTTTATTAAGTTTTTTCTTTTCTTTCTTTCTTTTTTTTTTTTTTTTTTGTTCTTTTTTTTTAATGTGGAAGCTACTATTTAGAAAAATAAGGATTTCACGAATTTCGGTATTTTGTTATGGTACATTACGAAATGTATGAGAAATACTTAACAAAAACAAATGATATATTTCTTCAAAAGTTTAAACTTCGAAAAAAATTGTCTGTAGAAAATTACTTTTCCTTAAGTATTTTTTTTTTCCTCTTTTTGTTTTCTTTTACTTTATTTATAAATAATGAAGGAGTTGTTATTAACAAAAATAAAATTCCTCGAGTTTCAGTATTTTTGGGGGGTTACGTTATGAAATCCATGAGATCAATACTAAACGATCGAATAATATTTTCTCTTTTTCTCTCTCTCTTTTAAGTATGTGACAGATCTAAAGTTAAAAACAGAAAATGAAACAAACTAAAAAAAAATATCGATTTTTCATAGTGTTTCATTGCTATAATCACATTCCAGATAAAATGAATGTCATCAATAAATTAATAAGATAAACATGATGCCATCATACAAAGTAAAAAGTATTTGTTTGATTTTACGTTGACGATTATGCTGATAAAGTTTAGGAGAAAATTTCGAAAGAAACTATAAAAGTAGAATTCTCTTTAAAAAAAAAAAAATTATAGAATTAACATTAATTGTGGCGGTAAAGATTGCCCAAGCAAAATTACTATTCACACAAACTTACAAACTATAAGAATCATTCAGGATATTAGTCTACAAATGTAAATGCAAACTTTAAGGACTGAGAAACTACACATGCATAGACTGTTTACATGAAATATTTTGATTAATTGAATTAATTTTCTCTAAGGTATACTCTGACCACCCTACGCGATCACATGAGAAAGCTAGTTTTACGGTTTCTTAATTGTGGGAAATACTTGACCGGAAGATATTCGAATACCCGAAATTGTTCCAAGGTTTATAGTAAATGCCAAAGCCCAGACATAAACACACTATTTAAATATAAGATTAAATCAACTTTGTCAGAAATGTTTTAAATCGATATTTAACAGAATGAATGATCATTTAAGTTCATCTCTTTGAAGCTACACAATTTAATTACTAAACTGAGAAATCACATAGTGCACGTTTCAAAACAAAGTATCCATTGATCCCAGGTGACAATTTTTGTAAACAAAGCATTTACTCCAACCAACCGAATCAAAGTATGCTACATGTCAAAACAACACCTTTGTTTTATTTTTATTAACAATTTTTTTTTCCCAACTCGAACTAAATTAAGCATATCCAATGATCCTAAGTGGGAAAATGGAGTTGTTTTTGAATAAAAAGGCTTTGTGAGAATAAATTAATTATCCGACCAACAAGCTCACATTGTGTTGATTTAACAACTTCCTAAAGTCATGATAAATCCAATACAATCTGAAATAGACCAATTTCTCAACTTATTTTCACCTCCAATTTCGAAGAAAGGAAGATTATCTGTTTTGCATACAATAAACACGTCGATATCCAGATTAACAATGACCACGAAGGAATTGAAAATATTATTCAAAATGAATTCCTTCGTATGCATGGGCCCATAAATATTCCGATCTTTTTCCAGGTATTAAATAAATCGTGTACCGATTCACCCCAATTCAAAGTCAGTAATCACGATCGAAGCGGTCAAAAGCATTTTTCGCACTCTTTTGAACTCATAAAAGTACTAAAAAAGGGTTCAATTTAAGATTATTCTATATAGAAATATCTAAATTACCCTAAAACCACATCTCGCTCCCCCCCCCTCTCCTCTTTCCTCCTTTAAATATTCCAGAGATGGATGCGAACGATAAAAAAAAAATACATAACACGAATACTAACGAAATCACTATTACAACACGCCCGTGCGTAGTTAGCATACAAATTTACTAAAGGGTAACGCTTGGTTGAATGAAAATGATAGCACACAGAAATGTGTTGCAGGGATGGGGGAGGGAGGTGAGTGACTTTTACCTCCCCCACCACGCCATTATCCTGCGCTAGAACAGCGCATCTTTATCACTGTTGCAGAACTAAACCTTTTTTTTTCCCTCTCTCTCTTGTTGTTGATATAAAGAAAAAGCGCGCTTAAATCGCTGTCAATCGTTTCCGTTGCGAAGAATCCAGTAGGGAATTGTATAGCTCGTAAAAAGGTAGATCACGTGGCGATCGTGGCGCCATCTTCCGATACCTCGCCTTTTTTTTCTTTCTTTTTTTTTCCATTTTAGCACGTTTTGTTTTGACTTGTCAAAACAATCCCGAGAGCAATTATATCTATACTTTTTAATTTATTCTTTTGATGTTCAAATTTTCCTTTGAAGGAAATGCTTCCAAACACAACGAAAAATGAATGTGAATTCTCCAATGTCTGAGTGTTAATTTTAATTTCAGAGTCTTGTAGACAGCCATATTATATGTTACAATACGTTTCCCCCTCTTCTTCTTTTTTTTTTTTTTTTACCTTACTGTATTCATTCGGTAATCTGGCACATATCAGACCAAAACACACTTAGATTATCGAAAACGATGGATTATTGCAAAATCTCAAAAAATAATGCATATTAACAACAAAAACAACGTATTATTGTACAAAAATTAAAAACAGTACACGTAAATAAAGTGTCAAACACACGAAAAAAGCTCACAAATTTTAAAAACGGTGTAATAAGCGTAAGGGTATATTACACCCTTCATAAAGTTTTATGAAAATAATAACATTTTTTTCTCTTAAAAAATATGTTTTAAGTTTATTTTAGGGAAGCGAACTTAATGTGAATGTTTCGTTTGGTTGTTTATTAACATCGCATTAAAAACAACACGAGAGCTACGGGTAATGGTTCTCGTAATTTTGTAACCACGGTCTAGGACAATAGCTAAGCTATTCCCAAAACTTCACGCCAACATGGACATAAGTCCCTCTACAAGTGGGTTTTTAGTGGAAAATATCTAAACAGAGGCTGTGGATATGGTATGAAGTTCAAAAGAAACAGGAGACAAAATGATATAATAAAGAATTTCGTTACATATATTCCAAATTATTACCAAAATCAAACTAAAAAAAAATTTCTCAAGAGTATATTTCTAAAATAAAATTAAAAGCATAGTATAAAGGCAAAAGGGTTATTTTTTCAAAGAAAATTTCTGTTCGCTCCCGTTTGACATTTGTAAAAAAAATTATAAATAAAAAACTGGCAATCATGCATGACATTTCATCTTTTGGCCTTTTGACAATTTTTTTTTTTTATCTACCTGTTACAAAAGCATAAAAATGTATATTGAAAAAAAAAATCCTGTATCTGAAGCAATAACAGAATATCATTGTCAAAAAATAAAACTGAATCATTCTGACGTTTACACTTATACGAGGGGGAAAATAAAATCTTAGCGAAATGCATAAGCTCATATTTTAAAATTACAGATTTTGCCTATCATACAATTTAATGAGAAATTCGCGTTAATTTGTCTTATAACAGATGTTATTCTCAATATTCACTATCTAAACCTGTCACAGCTGAAGTATAGGTAAGTATATCTAATAAACAGAATTATTTCTTCTTTACACAATTCAAAATATTCAAGATTTCATTCATACATGTATTCCTTGTTTCACCCATACTTGAAACATATTTGTCTTTATATTGTCAAATTTGGATAATTTGAAGAGGGAGGGGCTAGGAAAAAATTTGAATTAACCAAAAATTCACGTTATATGTTTTTAATTTTGGGAAGAGATTTAACCAAATAAGCATTATTTCACAAAATACTTGCATATTACAATATATGTATATTTATAATTTTTAATTAAATCAAATATTTTTTGAGTGTCCCTTAACAAAGTAAGTTTTTTAAATAAAACAAAACAAAATTTTCACGTTAGATGCACAGAAGTGACCATTCTATATGATTTTAGAAGTTCTGCACGGTTTGAAGTTAGAATTTTTTGACTAGTTGAATAACGTCGCACTTAAAAGCAACATGAGGGCTATTGGTGGTGGACCTCATAATTTTGAACCTCGGTCAAGTGGCGAGGACACATCTGAGCTGGCATCTCCCTCTCCAAACTTCCACGATACGCCAGCGAGAGGACTTGAGATAACGATCAGGTTTAACGTGCATCAGGCCTGCTACACAAAGAGTCTCTAGCTGCATCAGAGCTCAAACTCCCAACTTGATGAAAACTCACACCAGCTGTGAGTTCGCGATCATGACCACTAGGCCACTGCGGCCATAAAAAAAAAGTCATAAGAGGCTAATATTAGATCTAAAGGGCAGGCAGACCGGGTTACCCCTGCAGACTTTATCTAGAATAAGCACCGCTTGGTTGTGGAATCTTAAGTATTACTTAATTATTCTCAAATTTATTTTTTGAGATTAAATCGTTAGCCTAAGGGACATTTCCGATACATAAAGAACACCAACTAAAAAAAAAGAAAAGAATCTAACCAATATAATCCAACAATTCCTCGAATTAACAACACTGAAAATTTGTTTTCTTAACACAAATTATATTTGTCCTTTGCTAAATACACGTACCGACAAATTCCCGGTCTCAGCTCATTAAACACGTTTTCATACAGATTTTTGGTTGATATCAAGATTAAATGTCGAGTTTCATCATTATTTAGGTATGCGCCGGTTCATCGACCGAAGCCATGCGATGAATGATTTGCACCCGATATTATAATTATCATCCTTTAGGTTTATTTTACCCATCTTCTTTTTTCGTTACTTAACGGGAATTAAATTACGTGTATGTTTACAGATTTATTTAAAAAATTATCAGAAATTATCAGAATCGCCAGTTGCTATACAAGGTCCTACTGCGCACTGTTAGAAGATCTGGCGGCGGCGAACTTGTAGAGATAAAGAATATTTAAGCGAAGAAAAATGATGACGCGGGCTCAGCAAAATTAATTTGTAATCGTATTTTGAAAATTTTGCCAAGAAAATTATATTTTTCATTAAAGTTTAAAGCAAAAATTTCTTTGGAAAACGTACAACAAACGCTTATGAAACTAAATAACAAGAGTGGCTTAGCGTGGTTCTTATGCAAATAAAATATATCTAAGAAATATGGTAAACTAAAATTACTGGATGTTCAAAAGTAATTATATTTTTTGTTGATGTTAGTTAAACTTAAGTACGTTATTCAAAAACGGAAAGAAATAAAATATTGTACTATGTATGAATGATTCAATAATCAATTTTGTAACGAAAATCTTTGAGTTAGAATTGCTTATTGATGCTTTGCGAATTGCCATCTTCACCGTTAGCAGCCGAAAGAATAGTAGATGACTTGTTAAAGTAGATGGCATAAGCTCAATAAAATGCAGAAAAATTAAAACAGACCGATGCCTATTTTTCATACACGTGTTGAATAAAATCAGCAATTTGAAAAGTACCGGAAACGGAGAATAATCTCAGAGCGCCCTGTTTAATTTTAGGATATTTTTGTTCCTTAACTGTTTCCAAAACTTAATAGTTGAATCACAGTTTTGTCTGATGGGAAAATTTGCAAAAAAGTATCATTTATTTAAAAAAAAATATGAAGTGCTATGTAGGGAAATTTTACTATAGCCATGTGATAACGCAGAATAATAAATGACTCTTTCAAATAAATATTCCTTTCTGAAATGTTACTCCCAAAGAAGGTGTAACTGGCCACATTTGCTATATAGTGAAAATTAAAAGTTTTCCAGCAAGATAAACTTATAATACTAAGTAATGTGGACGCATTTCCTGTTGAAAAATTGTCCAAAGTCTTTATCTTTGGTTTCAACTTGAAAGCATAGGCTCAAAATCCGAAGGAAATCTAATTCTTCAACCACTATTATGTTTTATGCAGACAATATTTGCTTACATATACTTAAAAATTTCAGCAAAATTATGATAACACAGGATCAATTAAAACTGTCACGATATTCAAAATTGATAATTTCTTAAAACAGACGTGCTGATTCTCAAACTCAAATTTTTGGCATGGTCAAATTAATTTGTGAAAGTATTTTGAATCTAGATTCTTATCAAAGTTCAAATTTCATTTGAAGTTAATATCATCCAGTTACATTCACCCCGTTTGACATCTGTTAGCATTTGGATGAAAATGAAATCAGTTATGGAATTAATGTCTCATTGCGTTGCTTTCTTAAAGAACTTATTAGAAAAAGTTTGATTTTTGAAATTTAAACACATTCCCTAAAATTGCTACAGATACTCGTCACAGTATACTCAGCAGTTAAAACCTTCGGGTCTTTTAGGGTCAATACCATCCCCCCACCAACATCTCAATGTCCATCTGAACGGGATATTTGTCCGAAATATAAGCCCTAACTCAAACTTCAAAATTACAAGACTTTCACACAGGCGACACAGTCCCGGAACCAATCAGACTTTTTTCTTCGGAAATGAACCTGAAAGACATACAAGTGAATGATAGCTCCCAGGCTCTATGATTATCAACTACATGGGAAGACTAAGAACAAAGTCAGTGTGCGGATGCATCCATTTTAATTTGTGGAATATGCGAAAAACCTTAAGGCACCAAAAGGGGAGGGGTGTACCTGCAAACGATAAGAAGGCTCGGACGCCGAACAGTTAACCGCTACGGAATTTCGTCGGCACTCAAGTGAGGCCGGCTTCTCTAATTGCCCAGGTTTGGACGGTGAAGGGGTTTTCAGGGTGTATTTTACCGAGGAAAGTGCCGGAACGGACTTCTTTAATGACACTTATGAAGTTTATTGGCTCGTAAAATATTGGGGTCCTGCGATTAAAAGGCTCGCATACTGAATAAATTTCGAAATAAATAGAGAAATATCAAAGAACGATATCGTAAATTCAGCTGAAGGTATTATGCGCGGCAGGCGACCGATTAAAAAGTGATTTATGCCGGAATTATGCAGTTTTTGAGGGTTCAGGCAAGGTTGAACAACGCAAAAGCCTCTTTTCCGAGACGCTACTCCAAAAATTTTAAGAAGATGGTAATTCGAAAGAAAAAAAAAATTTTTTTATTCGAAGAATAAACAAGCAATGTTCGCTGTCATGGTTTAAAATTTATAGAATTTTTAATACTGTTTTCCGTTTTTGTTGTTGTTGGTTTGCATTGGATATGCCATACTTAACGCGACTATTTATTTTTTCTCCCTCAAAACGGGGGACATCTGGTAATTTTTAGAAAATAGTGTGTGTTTCAAGAAAACGCACATTTCTTCTAAGTTTTTCTTCATTATTGAAAAGAGTAGGAATGGATACGCGGAAATAAGTAATTTATGTTATCTCTTTTTCCTGAACAACAAATTTCTTCGAGTTATGTTTAGTACCGATTTAAAATAAATAAATCTTTGACACGATTTCTTCACATTTTCGTCCGTAATTAACATATATTTGAGAACTGCGACTTGCTTTTTTTTTTTTGCCCGTCCACAACCTATGAATGACAGAAAATATCCTTCATAGAGTTCATTGAGGTCCTTTTTTTTTTGTTTTGATTGTTACAGTGGGATGCTCTCTCTTTCTGAAAACAGAATATTTTGAACTGTGCTTGAAGACAACGGATAGGTTACTGAAAAACAGGACATACGGTCATATTTAGCCCATACTAGGTACACGAGTATGTTACAAACTAAAAATGAATTGAATTTCTTTGATTCTCATCACATTAAAAGATGAAAAAGGAGCAATATTTTTTTAAATTCAAATAAAAGAAAAACACGTGATCATTAACAAATAATAATATCTCTGCATTTCTTTCCCTATAATTTTCCCTTACGTAACAGTGATTTGCGCCAGTGTTTTTTCTCTTTACATATAAACTTTCGTTTATTATTGAATTGATTAATTGTTTATTAAAGACGTCATTACAAGAAATATGATGGCAATTGTCGGACGACCTCGTAATTTTGAGCATCGGTCAAATAAAGAAGACGACACCTGAGGTGGCACCTCCCTCTCCAAACTTCCACACCACGCTAATGAGAGGACCTAGTAACTTCCGACAGATTTAAAGTGCACAAGTCCAGCTACACGGCGGATTTTCAGGGGCTTCAGGGCTCGAACCCACGACGGTAACAACGCCCGAGGAGAGTTAGCAATCAAGATCACTAAGCCACCCCATCCTTTCATTAAGAACCGATGTAGCTAAGCACAACGTAACTTTTTTTCTGTTGATAAAATTTAAATTTTCAATCTTATATTGATTAAATTACAATAAATAAATGTAATTAGAACAACCGAGAGACGGAAACAGACACTTTTATATAATTTTTAAGGCTCAAAACTGAAGATAAGAAAATTCCAAAGAAAATGGAGTATTAAGCAGCATCAAAGTGAATGGAATGCCTTTTCCGGTAAATTTCAATTAATAGTATTCAAAGAATTTCATAAAAAAAAATTGCTCTTAGGCATTAAAATAGCATATTTAGATAATTAGGTTAAAAAATATATTTAGTAACTGAATTTTAAATATGTTTACACATAAAAAAAGACAAAAACTTTTATAAAGTGGAAAAAAAAACCTAGCTTTTACTTTTGACTGGAAAACATTCAACTGGTATTAAAATGGCAAGAAAAAGAAACTTTTCAAAGATGTTTACATTTCGTCACCTACTTTTGTAGACAAGTATAACCAGAATATTCATCTTTGTTGATTCGAAAATCTAAAGAAAATATTAATTAAAAACGCAGGCAATTCTAAAAATTAAATTAAAGTCTAATGAGACAACATCCAACTTAGAATATATTTTTTTTATTTAATTTATATTGTGTCTCCCGCGAGCAAATTTAAGTGAAATAAAGTTAAATAATTCAAACAAGCGTACGTTACGTCCGTGAAAACTAATTGGTCCAAAAAGAAAATAAATTAGCAATTAAAATCTTAATATGCTCCGATGCCTCAAGTTATACCAGTTTGAATCATGAAACTGGACTTCACAATGTTTCTTTCCATGTATAAACAAGAGGGGGGGGGGGGGTATGCGATATAACAGTAAGTCTACACAAATATCAAATTCATTAGGTTTATAATTTACAGTTTTATTAGAGTATTCATATCAGGTCTGAAAATGTCCAAGCTACAGAAATTGAAAAAGAAGAATCTTAGAAAACATTTTTCAGCCTTGTAAAAAAAAGCCATTTTTTTCTGAAAAGAAACTTGAATAAAAAAAAAACTTTTCATGCGTGAAATGAAAAAAAAATTCTAGCAAAATTTGGCTATTTCATTCCATGTGGTTGAAGGAACAAGATGGAACAAACAAAGGGCATAAACAAATAATCTGCAAGATAATTTTTATGGGATTGCGAAACATTGCAATAACAAGGTATCGGTGTGATAAATTTAAAAAAATTTCGCATTAAATAAACATATAAAAGATATCCACAGGGATTCTTAAGTAATGGTTTCTGAATTCATAACAATCAAGGAAGTTGGTTATTTTTGACTAGCTATATACCAAAGAATCATTAGCTGACAAAATAAAACCATGATATAAAATAGTTGCTGCGTAATGAATTTTGATTTCTTAAAATTGTCTTTCATAAAAATGCCAATGTGAATTCTAGGAAAATGTTGTTATGCGGAAATAGACAGAGGAATAATTGAGTGAAATGTTCCAATCGACAATTTTACTTTTTTTCTTAAAGTATTCGCATGGGCTTTTGGTTTTTGTAGTGAGTGAGTTATGATAAGGTTTAACGACGCAAGAGCCAGATGTGGCTATGCTGTGTCAAAGAAGGTGTAATTGTGATCAAGACGTCTTAAAAATGGAATAAAAGATAAGAATTAACGGACAAGAAAAATCAAAAGTAGAGAAGGATCATAAAGGTATTCTGGGGGCGCGTCTCAGTGTTTACCAAAGACAGTACACCCCATGAGGATGACATCACTAGTGCCTCGGGATCGCAATGCTCACACCTACCTAATGATGGTAAAACCCTAAGGGTGCTAGATTTGAGTAACTAACACCACTACAGAACCATATAATGAGCATTGCTTTAGTTTTATTAACGTCGCACTAGAAGCAACACGAGAGCTTTTGACGACGGATTTCGTAATTTTGAGCCTCGGTCAAGTGACGAAGACGACACCTAAACTGGCACTTCCCTCTCCAAACTCCCACACCAAGCCAACGGAGGGTGAGGGGCAAGGCCCAAACTCTGTACTCTTGCAATCTTAATGAGTTATTTTGTGTGTGTGTGTGTGTGATTGAAAAAATTATCCCATATTAGAACTTTCATTCCACAAACGAAAACGGTACAATATCTAAGAATATTTCTATTCCTCACATAATGTTGATTCCTTTTGTGATGCCAATTCACAATTTATAACACCGTTTTGCTAAGACACGTATTAAAGTGAAATAAAGAACAGACAATGAATAACACATACATAAGAATACATCTACCCATTTCAATAGCTCAAGCGATGGTATTAATGTTGACAGAAAGCCTTTATCCTGACGACACATGTTCTTGCATAATGAACTGGAAAAAAGAAGAGAATATCACTTTCCAAAACTAACAATAAGATTTATCTTCAATTTCTCAAGTTCTTTAACAGTCTCACACCTTACAAAACCAGATTGATTTTCAATTTCCAATACACACGTTCTACGATTTCTATTTTCTTATTTACTGCCAACCTACGATGAGTCAGTCGTGAACCTGCTCTGTGCACCCCAGACACCTCCGAATTTAAAAGTCACGAGTTCTACAACACCCTCTCAACCAAAAAAGAAAAAATCTGGACAATAAATCTTCCGATAATCCGGTTCTGCCGAACCTTCCTGTCCGGAGCGGCTATAATCAAGTTTAATTGGAGTTATAGCAATTTCGGTATTACTGTCTACCTGTTGCCCGCGAGATGTTAACGAAAAAAGAAAGATGGAAAAAAAAAAAAACAACAGTTCATTATTCGATTTAATTATGCGTTACCGGGACTTTTAAATCCGTAAAGCCTACGGCAAGTTGAGGAAAAGTTGCCGGAAAACTCGCTTCTGTCGACAGGCATTGACATTCGGCAAAGTTGGGTTTGTGAGATTTCAATTGTTCTTTCCTGTGGGTCTTTGAGGGAGGGATGGAATTTTTCGAAGCAGTGGACAGTCTATGAAGCCTTTTTAGGGTGAGGGAATAATAGTTGGCGAATAAGTGACTGTATGTTTATGCCGCAAGAGCCAAATCTGGTAGCAAAACGCCAAACACTCATTGAAAATTCCACAAGTTCTTTTCCCCTCTTAAAACCAAATTAAAAAATTACAAAGAAAAGACACAGGTGAAGAAATAAAAGTGTATAACATTATAAAAATGGGAAAATCTTAAATTTGATTTAAAAATCCAATTCTGTTTTAAAATGCTAACAATTTATGGGGGGAGAGGGTACTCCACCAAGAATGCTAGTCGCAGTTTGGGGCGCAAGAGCTAAAATCTGGCTAAATTAGTCAAATATATGCTTAAATTTAATGCATAAAAATATATATATTAAGAAAAAATTGATAACATACAATGTAAGAAGTTAGGATTAAAAGCTTAAATTATTATATAAAATGACAATTTTATATAAAAAGCAATCAAATTTCGGTGGGGGATGGGATTCTCCACCAAGTCAAACAAAGTTAAAATAGATGCATTAAAGATGGAATGATGATTATAAAACACTGGACCATCAATATGATGTACATTGTATGGGACACGAGAGGAAAGACATCCGGGATCCCTCTCGCCTAACAAAAAATGTTTGCGTGTAAGGGCGAGTCAATTTGACATTCGCTCTTCGCATTGGAATATCAGACCATGGAATATATAGGGGGATGTGTCCCGTCTGTCTAGTTCTCTAAAAATTGTTTTTGCCTCATGTTAAATAACAGAAGCAAAACTCGAGACACTTCTTCAGATATATAAATGCTCCAACATTAATATCACTTTCCGATATTATTAATTACTGGACAGAAATTTATCAGAATATACTACTCCAATTTCTGTCACAATCGATTCACTATTATTGTATAAAATATGATTTTTATTTCATTTCCGATTATTATCATCATATTAAATCGATTGCTGATTTTACATATAAAAAATTAAATTTGATTATTATTGAACGTTTGTCAATTTTATGGTCACGATGCTATAAAGTCATTATATGTTAAATAGCAACATCGAGTCAATTTAGAAATTTGAATTTGGTTTTTTCTGAAACAATAGATTAAAAACAACCATAAATACAAAAAAATTGCGTTTCGTTTATCTTTATGTGTGTTAATAACATATTGATGAATTGCTTAAGTGTTTATCATTTTATTAGTGATTTTGTTTGCTAAATAACATGTACTAGATCTACACTTTGGGTTATTATATATTGGGTTATAATCACCCGTCTCTTTGAGCCACGGTTTAAATTATTCAGACTAATCAAATCCTGTAATTAAGCATTCACATCAAATAAATGAAGAAAAATGTTTTAAAAAAACGTTTAAATATGCTTGACTTAGAATTCTTTTTAAAAAAAATTTAAAAATTTATTTTTGAATTATTTATACTTTAAATTTGCGGTCACTACACAAGTTGAAGCACTCACTAAAAATAAACAAAATAAAAATATTTGAAAATATCAAGATTTTAAAAATGTATCCGAATCTATTTCAACGAATTAACAAAGTATGTAAATTAATAAACTTTTTGAAAAATATTGTGTTTCATAGTTTAAATATTATGAGAGAATCTTATCATAAAATTATTTACTATGTAATACGAAAAATTCTTATGTTCTCGATGCGGAGAAAAATTAAAATTTATCTATCAAATAAAATATCATATCCAATCATATACCAAATAAATCAAATTATCAAAACCCATTAACATTAATATTCTTAGTATTGTATCGTATATACAACATTTTCTTTAAATACATAATCCTTTAGCCAGAACAGAAAAGCAATATCAAAATGTTTAATTGAGTATTATCTAAAACAATAATGATGAAACCAAATGGAAAGAAGAACTGATAATTTTGGTAGTTTAATAATATATTTTTTTTTTTAAAAAAAAAAACTATAATCAGAGTTGACTAAATTTGTTTCCCCTTCAAACTATAATTCCTGATAGCATATTTCATAAAAACACGTCTAAGCCCATTAAAAAAATGGCTATTGTTAAGAAAATAGTACTCATTGAGCATTTTGTTTCCTTTATTCTTATGCATAAAATTAGCTAGACAAATGTTAAGCGTTCCAAAAACTTGAAAAGGGAAATCAATATAAATATTAAACTTCATTTTTCGTCATCACGGGATGTATAAATAAGGACGATCATTACCAACCGTTAATGATGAGAAAAGAATTAATGTACAAAAACACGGTTGCACATTTACAGCCAAACTAAACTGCGCGTCAGCACAAACAAACAAATTAAAAGAAAAAGGAGGAAAAAATTAATTTACAATTGAAAATGACAGACGGAAATAATTATTTCAATTATTTTCAAACTACTCTCTTTCGCAATTTTGCATCGTAATAATTGATATAAAACAAAAGATATGGAAAGTAATATACACAGGATGCACTGACACAATATAAGTTCCATTATTTCTTCAGTCTAATAATTATGGAAATTAAAAATTACAGGATGCACTCATGCAGTATCAGTTACATCATATCTCTAAACACTGGCAATTCGAAATGAGTACTAAAATCCAAAACATGTACTGAGAAATACAATTATTAATTTTTCCGTGGAGACGTGGCTTAAGAATTATTGACATATTTTGTAATCCGTTAAATTTCCAACTGAAGCAAAATCAAATTAAAGTAATATAAATGTTATAGCAAACGATTAAAAAAGTTCCATCTAAGTACTGCCTTTTTCGATTTAGTAAGTATTTGGTTGAAACAGAAATCCAAACATTCAGACAAGAAAATATTTGTCCAAACAACATTAAAGTTAAAATTGTAATTTGTTTTTAAAAATGTATAAGACTCTTTTAAAAGAAATTTTTTTCTTAAAACCAAGTGAAGATTTCAAATTGTATAGCGCATAGTTTGATCAATATTAGATTCATAATAAAAAATATTTTCGAACTTCAACCTATTTATGTATTTGGAAATCGATGAAAATAATTTAAATTAAACTAATTATTTTAAGTGCTATGGTAGTTTCTCCAATTTCGCGGGACGACAATGTATTTCCAACGGAAAAAAGAATGGTAGCTTTCGGTTTCGTTTTTGTAAGTTCGCTTGTTAAAATTCAAACACCTCGAAATTCGAAAAATATTCAAAGCAAAAATCAAACTCCGAATCACTCCACAGCTCTAAACGCAGACGATTCGCAATTCCCATCCCAAATGTTGCCGCAAATACCTGGCCGGCTGACAACAAACACAAACGGAAACCAAAACACATGGAACGGCGGAGGAGGGAAAAAAATAGAACGCGCCACACAACAAAACTGGACTTACCCTTTTCGACAGGGAAGTAAGAATCCTGCAGACGATACACGCACAAAAATCACTACCGTGGCTCCGCAGCATCACTCACGGAAGATAAGGTGGTGGAAGGGAGGGGTTGAGCAAGAAAAAAACAGAACAGTTTGATAGCAGCAGACGACTCTAAAAATTCCGCCGCTCGCTTCGCTTCTGCGTGTCCGTTAACAGCGGACGGAATGTTGTTTCTACCTTAGGACGGATTTCGTCTCGTTGAATGGTGAGGGGGGGAAGGAAACGCCTATACCCGCCGACAGGGGGCGTCTCGTCGCCTGCCAATCATGAGCTGTCAATTGCTCCGCCTTATTCGCGGCTTTTTTTTTGCGTTCCTTCTACTTCGAATGAGTGACAGGAGTTCGCGATAGATGGCGCTCGTTCATTGAAGATGGAGAAAATTTTTTGACGTATGGGATTTGGATAGAACAAAGGTTTTTAAGGTTTTATTTTTTTCGTGAGGCGCTGTGAGGTGCAGTGGCAGATTTCAGTGGCGTTTGAACGGAGACGAATGGGGATAACGCCACTTTCGAGACTTCCCAGTATTTTCTGTTAATTCGTTGAGCATACTTTTAATCAGTAGAACTTAAAAACAGGAACATTTAATTATTCGATTACTACTCGTTATGCATCATTCGATTGCGTTATGCATCATTTTTTGGAAGGAAAAAAAAAAAAAAATAAATATTTTTTTATTTTTTTATTTTTTTATTTTTTCTTGTATATTTTTTTTTTTTTTTTTTTTTTTAAGTTTACTGTATGCTTCTGAAGCTCTCCAATGAACTGTGCTTCATTTTCTTCTGAATCGAACATTTCTGGGAGAGGGAAATGTTCGATATTCTGCATGTAATACATTTGTTGTATTTAATGCTTATTGAAATAATTTTAAATAGTAAAAAAAAAAATCAATTACGTCTAAGATTTTTTGTTAAATCAACATTAAAAATATAGTCACCTTTTCACGTCATTTCTAAGAACTTGTCAATTTAAAAATATTTATTCTGACATTTTAGAATAAATTTTAATCAGCATAATTCAAAAAGATATAATTTTACAGCTATTATGAAAAAAAAAATTCTTTTCAAAAAAAAAAAATTCATGCACGTTTAATTTATCACATTAGAAATGTAAAAATTTTGTCAAAATATGCACTAATCTCAAACAATTACACTACGCATTTACCATGGGCGTTGAAATAGATTTTTAAATTTCATTTGACCAACTAATCACAAAAAAAATCCATTATAAAAATTTATAATAATAACATTTCATTATAGCTTACACACAACATCACACTTATACAAGTAATCAAAAACTTATCACATACAAATTTACAATTCCCGCAATAGTTTCTTCTTAACAAGTTAGACGTAGCATTGATTTTGCAAATATCACCTGTAGGACCAATTTTTTTTTCTTCTTTCAGGAATTTTGTTCAAATATTTTAATGATTATTCTCTAGTTGTGCTTTATACATAGTTTATAACTTAATTTGTCTGTTTCCCCCTCCCCATTTTGTTTTTCGTATCCACAAGTGTCACGAATCCTAACACGTATTCTTTTTTACATGAGGATGAAGTTTACACGTGGTCATTTTAAAAATTGTTTTCTTTTTAACAGATCATGAGACCCCCTCTATTTCTGGAGTGAATCTTAAAGATGAAGAACTGGCTGCTGAGTTAGGAAATTTATCTGATATCGAACAGGTATAAGGATTCTTGGTCGAATCAATGGATGACTAAGCTGATTTGGAAGGTTCAGAAATTGAAGATGGAGAAACTTTCACCAGAATCCGATTTTTCTAGTAACGACAATGTTTCTGTGGTCAATGCTGTAAAATCATCTCGTAAAAATCGAAATCAAAGGTAAAAATCGTTCCTTCGTTTCATTATAATTAGTTCTCTAAGACTAGAGTAAAATTATTTTTATTCATTTACTTAACACTAGTTTTCATTTTGACTAATATATATATATATATATATATATATAGAAGTATGTATTATACTTATATTAGAAGTATGTATTATATTACTAAAGAATATATATAAAAAAAAACTAAAGATATGTAAAATAATTTTTTTTTATCAAAGAAGTATATAAACTATATTGAAACACATCTACGTTTTGCATGAACAGTCAAAAATAGATAAACATTTAATCAACCCAGTCCGTACCCAGGCAGGATGTGCTCTGGTACTGAACAATCGCTAACAGGCACAAAAACCGTATAAAACATGTCCACGATTAGCACACGGCTTATATAAAGCAAATGCCCTCCCTTGGTTAAGCGATCCTAAGGAAGAAATTGAAGATGATCACCGACGAACAAACAGCGCTAAACATGTTAATTACCTCAGCTTTAGATAGAATATAAACTTTTTCAATGTATTTTCTTTAATGAAAATACATTGAAAATCGTTTAAGAAAAAATAAACTGAAAATGAATATTGAGTAACTGATACAGTATCTTTGGTATCACAATTCTCTCGAGAATTGTGTTACCAAATCATTGGATCTATAACCTGTTCACGACATTAACCAAGCAATAATTGACTCGAAAACCTGTTCATCAAGTTAACTAACCAATCATTGACTCGATAAGCTATTCACAAAGTTCACAAACCAAACACTGACTCGATAACCTGTTCGCCATGTTAACCAATGAAATCCATAGCAGAAATGAGATCGTTGTCAGTCCAATGTGAAAAAGTTTATTGCGACTTGTGATCAAATAAGACCAATCTTGACTAGCATAATGCCTGTCGGCGACCATTCAAAGAGAAACGTTTTGTGCGCCGTCAATTCAAACCAATCTAAACTAATCATAGCTGGTAAACAGACTGTCGCCAATGGTCGAATAAAAAGCTCTGGTGCGAAGTTAATTTAAGCTAATTTATTCCAATGATTGTAGGTTAACAAAGCAGGAAAACGCTCAAATATGGTGTGCATGGTCCTCATGGAACCAAAGAAAATAATGAAATGAGGAGGAGTGACTAATTCAAGAGATAACAGTGCAAAAAATGGCCAGCTTAAAAATGCAAAATTAAATAAATGGAACAATCGAGAAGAAAGACATCATTAAATTTTAAAAATGTTATCGGGGAGCAAAAAACAGTAACATGCCATTCACGAAGAAAATATAGTGTTACGATTGCTTAAAAGTATATTCTGAGGAGATTTTGGTAAATTGTAAAAATAACCTCAAATTGGATGGTTGATTTCGTTTTTATTTAGTTACTTGCGACGAAATTTTTTGGAAATTCGATCAAATAACGATAATGAACGATAGCATCTCCCCAAACTTTTAAGCTGAATATTATGACAACTTTGAGACCCAATTGCAATCAATTTACAGCAATGAACTTTAGTGATGTCATATGTTTTTAATGCCAGTCAAAGTTGGATTCTATCTCTTATAAATTTAAAAATTGAATAATGATGAGTTGACTTAGATTGAACCAAACTATTTTAAGCAAATATATATATATATATATATATATCCCCTCTCTTCCCATTATATAATATATAGATATTTCTAAATCAAGTACATTCTTTTTCTATTAAAAGTCAAAGCTGACAACTATAAAACACATACACTAATTGGCTGGTAACACGTGATTTACATCTGTCTTGCGATTAATAACGTTACAAGAATATATTTCCTAAATTAAATATTTGTCACTCTGATTTAAATTGCATTTGTTGGAACTGGAAATCAGATCATGAGACAATCAACTCTCAAAGTTCAACAAAGCTGCGATAATTCTCAATCCAGCATGAAATTTCAATGCGAAGTTTGAATTAAAATACCATCCGAAAATCAAATATAAATTAATTACGTTTAACTACTAGTACAAAAACGCTAACGAATAAGAACCCAAAAAGCAATAAATAAATTAAATTAAGGATGGGATCTGTTAAAGAGAAAATATAAAATACTTTTACTTGGATATTATTTCATCTTGCAATACAATTAAAAAGCCTTGCACTCATTTTTGACTTATTTTTAACTGCTGCTTTATTAAGATCTACAAATAATCTTTACAGATAAGTTAAGTAAGTTTGAACCAAAGACACCCCTTACAAAATAACGAGTTAATATGATTCTTGAATGTCTCCTTTACAATAAGAGGAGTTTGGGATTCAAGTTACTACAAGTTTTTAATGTCTCTTCACAGTTTGATACGATAGTTCCGGATCATATTGGCTACTGATTGAGCTAGAAAGCTATCTTGAGTCTTTATATAGAAAGAAGCAACGCTGTTAAAATTTCATGTTTGTAGGGAATCAAAGGGGAAAAAATAAAATAAGGGATGGCGTTCCATAATGAAAAGAATATAAAAATATTAGTTTAGTCCATTCCCTTACTCAGTATAATTTCATCGTACAATTTGAGCAAGTGGCCTTGAGTCAATTTCGTGGGCTTGAGCTATTCGTAAGCCTTGTGGCCATTGAAAGTCAAGGGCCTGGATCCTGATTTCGCTAAAGATCAGTTTTGAGAAATAATGAGATTGTTGCAGTTAGTAAAAAGTTCTATTCAAATATAATTATCACTTGACTGTGGTTTTGAATTATGAGGTCCGTTGTCAATAGACCTAATGTTTTTGTATAGCCACGCTAATTCGAAGCTCATTTGATATTTTAATTAATATTTCACTAGCTGAACTTAACATCTGAAAACAAAAGGGACGTAACATCAGAATTAAAAATACATACATAGTTAAATAGCACTTACATATTAAAAATATCATGGTTATACCC
>BMAW01019133.1:214929-336111 GCA_019974015.1 Nephila pilipes
AAAAAACAAACACAAGTTGCGGTTGCCCCTTCCCCACACACCAAATAAGATCAACTTTGAACAGATAAACTAAAAAAAGTGGAATGATTATTTATGAAGGAACAGAAATTATCTGAAATATGATGAACAGTGTACAAAACATGACAAAAAAAAAAAAAAAACCACCATGGTATGAGGCCATATTACACCAGTGTGCCCTAAATATATCAAAAGCTCGTACAAATGGGTATTTATCTATATTATATGCTATCCGATATGATGTCTTGATAGATATTACATACATTGGTATCAGCCCTTAGCCAGATAATACGAGTATATACAAGGTAAGTTTTTTTTACTATGATTATTAGGTAGATATTAAATATACGGGTATAAGCCAATATACCACGTAGATGAGTGTATGAGGGCTTATGGGGTTCAAGAGCCATATTTGGCTATCCTGCGACAAACATTTATTTAAAATATGAGAAAAGTTATTAAAACTACAAAGGATTATAGATAGAATACAATTTTAAGACGCCTGGGATAAAATCACAAGTTACGCGAGAGGTTCTCCCCCTCACATCAAATCAAACAAATTTAGAACAGATTAATTAAAAAAAAAAAAAAAGGTAGAACTATTATCATAAAATAATCAATTAAAATATTATGTGCAGTGTATGGGACATGATAGAAAGAAATATGGTGATAAAAGCACTTAATATACCAGTGTGCTCTAAGTATATCAAGAGAGCGTATACCAATGTATTAGATATGATTGATTGGAAGATATTAAATACATTAATATAATCCCTTAGCCGAAATAAAAGAAAAAAAAATGGCTTCTGTGAAAAGGCAAGAGCGTAATACATAGATAACGCAACAAAGTTTCATCGCGAATGCTGCAATTAAATATCTCACATTTATTTTCAAATAACAACACGGTAGCAGCTACCTCTCCAGCACCCAAATCACCCACCATAACGCATCCTGACTACAGCCTACAGGCAGAGTCCACTGCATAATAGCCTTCACATCCGGCTTTGCATAGATGCCAGAGATAGTTGTCATCGATATCATTTAAAACCGACGAGCATTACTGGCCAATTCGGTCCTGATACATCATCTTTCTGGGTCAGTCACCAACAACAGTTCCTTTCGAACAAATCCTCGGACTCGTTCACCTTAAGTACGTTCTAATCACCCCTTAAATTACTCCCCCGTACCTTTTGTCTCACGGGTATGGACCAATATTACATTACATTCTTCACAGCTTGTTCGCAGACAAAAGGACTTGTAAAGAAAAGATGGTTATCAGTAACTTCGGTCCTGATCAAAATTATGAATTGCGGCTTTAAAGGTCTAACATTTAGTTTCGCCAAGCTTTATTGTTTTTATTATATCATAATTCTACTTTATTTCGGTGAGTTTTTGTTGAAAGGTAATGACTTTTCTCGAGATAGAGTCGTAGTGTTGATCTCATTCTCGAAGCTATGCGGTAGTGAATTGGAACTCTAAGAACTAGCCTTTTTTTAATACTTTTTTTTTTGAATTAGAGGATAAATTAAGCTATCATTTTCTTTTACAATGTAAATGTAAGAGATAATGATCTCCGAGAAACGAAATGGAATTAAAATAATTCTGGGAAAGATATACGTATTTTTTTATTATTATTTTCATCTTTTGGAGGAAGAAAAACAAGATAATTGAATAGCAATAATGCTTCTCTTGCCATGCGAAGTTTTATTAGCTAACTCCAAGATATACAACTTAGAAAGAAAGAAAGAAAAAAATTAGAAAGGAAATAATGCAGGACGATTAAAAATACAGGAAAAAGGATTTAAGAAAAATAAATTGGAAAATTTGTTCTGTATTTTACGATAATTATATTCTTTTACTCTATTTATGTTTCGTATATAAGTAGATATAATAAGACAACTTTTAAGTACAGAAATCACATAGTTATTAGAAATCATCTGACTGATAATGTAAGTACAAGTAATTACTATAATTTTAAGGTAATCTCAATACAATTGACTAGGAAGTTAAAATAAAGTAATTTCTAGATTAAATAAATTACTCTCAACTTTAGCGATTGACACATTCTTTTGAATAAATATTTGTTACTATTGTAATGTATTTTTTTAAAAAAATTGCATGCTTAAAATTTTTAAGAAACTACTAGCAGCGATTTGAAAAAATAGAAATACTTTTCCAAAAATTCCAAATCGAAAAATTAGATAAAATTCCATACACGAAATAATCGTGGATATTGAATTACTTTTAAGCCTATCTGGACGGTAAAAAAACTAATACATTGCCGAATTAAAGAATGAAAAGGTCCAACACTTTTGTACATAAATATATGAAAAGAATACGATGATTTATTACGATTGATCAAATGGAACACTAAATAAAAGCTTTAAATTATATTAAATCAAAAGAGACTTCATTTGTTATCATAAGAATCATATATTCATACATCCGTGAGATTATTAGAAACATTAAATATTCATAATATCCATTATGGTATTACATTAAATACCTACACACCATACGAGTATTTTAGCCACATTAAATACAAAAATTAAATATTTTATTCCGAGAGATCATCCGATGTATCACATCTAAAATTTATATAATGTCAAGAAAAAGAGGCCTTTTCACAAAAAGGATGAAAATTTTAGGAGTTGTATAAAAATAAGATTGCAAAGAAAGTATCTGGCAACTTATTCAATATCTAAAAAAGGAATCAAAGAAGTCTTTGGGCAAATAAACCTGTTTTTACTCTCAATCTATTTTAAAACACATCAAGTTCCGATGAATTTTATTCCACTAATGTAACATCATTCCCACATGAAATAAAGTCCTAATGTTTGTAAGACCGAAGGTGTTACATTTATCTGTAAGAAAATATCCTCCAAACTAATATTTAAAGTAATGATATGTTACCTCTAATGCGTGAGAACTATTTTCACGTATAAAAACAACGGTATTTAACACAGCATTTAAAATTTTAAAAAAAAATACAGTCAAGATTCTATCACATCACCAGCATTTATTCATTCATACACACATCTCTAACGATAAAAAAAATAACAATAAAAATTAACCTCAACTTGCTGCATCAATTCAAATAAACAATGAAATATAATACCCCAAAATACAAAAAAAAAATAGCCCCCATTTACATTCAAAGATAGGTATATATTTCCGCATTTTTACGCCAAAACCCGGCACCAGTGTGACATGCAAAGTGCTTTGTCACTTGGAAATAAAAGAGAACCGTGAATATATAAAAAAAAAAATACATAAACGTGTAAAACCAAGCAGCGTCATGACACCCTCTACAACAATAGATGGAAGTGAGAAAGAAAAAAAAAGCAAACAGATGACGTCATCAATGCCCTTTATGGAAAAGCTATACACACGGTTTGTGACACGAACTGTGGTTAAATGTAAATACATCTAATAGATCCGTCTCTTTTAATTGTTATCTGTAGAAAACGAGTATTGCAACTCCCGTTACCAGGTAACTGGAAAGTTTTCCGTAGAATCAATTGCCACGTAGTTGTAGTAATTGCAGACAGAGGATGAAACACAAGCAGAAGGTACTAATTACAGAAACGTAGGCACATATAATTAGAGGTAATCCCAAACTTCATAAAAGTGAAATGAGCCCCAGATGTTGGAATTTGACTTCCGCCAAACAAATGTCAACCTGGTGATGGTTAAGGATAATTCGATAGGTAACCAATGAATAATTAAAGCCCGCCTAACTTAGGAAACAATAGTTAAGGGCAACCAATCCCCACATGGTAATTTCCTTCCCTCTCTGAATTCGCACGTCGGCTAATTTTCTTAATTAGGATTGATAATTAAAACTGCGGGACTTGATTAGAGCAAGGGAGTTGAGCAAGCCACCTGGGGGTTTGTAGACCTTCCTGGCTCAGTGGATGTCTTGGGGAGAGAATTGATGACAGAGGCGAAGAGGTAACATTTTGTTCCGAGCGCATTCTTGACATTGGATTTCACTTCTTCGAAAGGGTATATATTCCGTTTACATTAGAATCTTCATTAAAGAAGATTTTATCTATATTTGTAAGTTCAGTTACAATGGGTTGAAGATTAAGAACAATTTTTTTTGTTTCCACTGAAGATAAAAAACGTTATATACTCGCAAACATTTTAATGAAATTATAACAATTTATAGCATACTTCTTTCAAAATAACTTATAATAAATTACGCACTTTATTATATTAAAATTACAAAAGTTAAGTAAAAAACAAAGAGGCAAAAGAACGATATAACACAACAGAAACAGCAAAACTTCTTTAAGGATGAAGCATGTAATCTGAAAGTTATTACACTCTTTCATATTATCCAAAAGGTTGTCTAGGCTTTACATTACTTCACATGCTCTAAATAATAAATATTAGTTTTTAGTTGCATTTTATATTGAATAAAAATTCTACATTTTGGAAAACTTGTTGCTTCAAAACTCATAAAGGATTTATTTTTCATGATTTAATTGTCATTTCTAACTGATTTGTTTTTCAAAAAGCAAGGCATAAATACACAAAATATTTAGGTATTACAGAATTTTCTTACTTTTAAGCTTGATAAAATTAATAAGAAAATGTTAATCTGAAGCTTGCAATACTAATGAAACTGATGTTTTAAAAGCGAAAATCAATATCTAATATGAACAGTTTCCATAATTTATACCTCAACCAGATACAACATCGGCCCTTTTCACAATTCCAGAAAGGACAGTTCCTTCAATTTTTAGTATTATTCATTGCAAAAAAAATCTCATAATTCTATTAAACAAGAAAATTCACCATTTCTGCGACTAAAATTCAGTGTTGTAGAATACAGTTCTCAAATTAAATCTAAACATATTCTTGATTTCGGAGTATGAGAGTGAGTGAATGTGAATGTTATTGGCTCAAGAGCCAGATGTGGCTATTTAGTGTATAGGAACTAATAATATTAATGATATGACACAATACAAGAAGTGCTTCATGAGCACCATTTTTTATCCAATAAAAAACTCCACATTCTCATTTTTTATAGCCATATACCACCTTAATATAAATCATCCTAAATTTGTTATTTAAGAATAATCTACTTAATTTTGAAATATGTTAACAGTACTAATTATTTGTTGATAGATAGAATGTACAAATTCAAGCGTATTTAAAGACTTTAGAACACTAATTATAAAGCAACTTAATGGTATGGAAGAAAACCTCCAAATCTAATCGTATGTAGCGCCAAATAAAAAGTTATATTGTACTCTAACCCAGTGGTCTTCAAACTGTGCTGAACTCCAGGGCTTCGCGAGTCCAAGTCCGGGGTTCCGAGAGTCAAATCAAAATTCTCGATTAATTGTTTTATTAACATCGTCCTCAGAAG
The DNA here is from genome assembly GCA_019974015.1 of Nephila pilipes. Classification (NCBI taxonomy): domain Eukaryota; kingdom Metazoa; phylum Arthropoda; class Arachnida; order Araneae; family Nephilidae; genus Nephila; species Nephila pilipes. The sequence goes on from BMAW01019133.1 coordinate 220,331, forward strand.
CAACACAAGAGATACTGACGATCGACCCCGATCATTTGACGAGGACGAGACCAGAGTTGACACCTGCCACTCCAAACTTCCACAACACGATAATGTAGAGGACTTGAGAACAATATAGTACTTTTTTCCTTTAATTGTTTTCACAAAAAAATAACCGTAACATATACTGATCTATTTTAATTGTTATTTTAAGATATATTTTTTAAGGGTGGGATGGGGTTCCCAGGAAAAGCCTTACAGTTCTAAGGGTTCCATGAATCAACAAAGTTTAAGACCACTGCCCTTACCAGATCAGATTACAACTTGATAATTTATTTTGCTGCATATTCCTTCAAATACATTTATCATGCAGTCGTAGTAAAAGACACCAAATATCAAAACACTTTGTAGAACGACAAGAATTTATACGATTTCGCAATCAAACAACTAAATTTTGAAACAAAATAAAATCATATTTTTCATTTAGTCAACCGTGTTTGATGGAATTCGAGAAACACAGACTTACATGTTAGCTTTCTGTCGTGTTCTAGTACACAAATCCGTTTAGAATCTTACCAATTAGGTTATTTTTCAGCTATCCTATTCAGAACTGGCGGACATTTCCTTTCTTCTATTCAGTGCCTTGTCTTCACTGGGAAAGAAGAGCAACTACTACTGTAAAATTCCTACCACCCTCCAAAAGAAAGCAACTGAACTGTATGGGGATGGGCAAAAATGCCCCTAGTGCGATTGAAATGAATAGTGTTGCCAACAGCAAGTAATAAATTAACGTAATTGCGACTTAGACTGCCCTTTGGTTTGACGCCTGTAAATTGGAAGAAAAGGAAGGGGGAGGGCATATTTCTTACTCATTACCTTACGTGTGAGGTCCACTTTTTCTTTCTTTCTATTTTTTTTAAAGGTTTTCTTAGAAAGGAAGTTTTTATCTGATACTGGAATTTACAGACGCAACTATGCTGGAAGTAAAAAGATACGGCGCCTACGCTAGACATATAGCACTTGGAAGAGATAAGACAGAACGGAAGATTGCTCTAGAGTCTACTGATAATTATGTAGGGAGTACAGTGTTTTCGTAAATGAATTATGGTGCAATTTGGATTTTATGGTCATTTAGAATTCTTTGTCAAATCTCAGCCTTTTTTTATTACACAGATGGGATTGGTCGCAAAATCGACTTTGAAGTTAAAAGTTATTTAAAAAAAACTTTCAGCGAATCGATATCTAGTGTTACTGAAAGAAATTCATAGAATGGAATAAAATAATAAATGGAGATAAGCAATTTAAGATTATATTTGTCACAAAACTACATTGATAACATTTAATGAGAAAATTATTCGAATTTGTTAAGATTACATATTAATTAAATTTACTCCCTACTCAAAACGTTTGAAACCAAAAGAAACGATCGAAAATTACTTCCATCTGAAAAATCTTCAAAAAAGAAAGAGGGATGTAGATACACGATATCTTAGCCTTGAGATTAAATAATGGAATCTTAATTTGGAACACATTTTTATGTAGTAAATAATTCAGTTTTTATGTTAAATCATGTAGTTATAATGCGTAAGCTCGCTTATCATTCCACGTTGCTAAAAGAAATTTAGATAAATTTGATAAATACTTAAGTTTTATTCAACATTTAAAAACCCATTCAACATTAATGTGTAGGAGATGAAAAATGGAACATTTTATGCAAGAAAAAAATTTATCGATTCAGGCAAAAATACTCGAATATTGTGCATGTAAAAGGGACGTTCGAATACAATAAGTTAGAGTATTGTTTTTTTATTCGAACAGAATATATCCAATTTGATTTTTACTATTTTGAAACGGCGAAAAAGAAACTGTAAATTGGTCAAATTTTTTAAGGCAAAGAACATAGGTTTCCAACCTTTTATTTAACTCTCTCTCAATACCACCCACATCTCGGGGGGGGGGGGGGAATTACCAATTCCTTATCAGAAAAAAAGTACACTGACCTCAGTCCTCCAAATCAATAATGTAACCCATAGTTTTCCGACTTTTTTTCTCTCTTTATTTTGAATGTATTTTATCCCAAGCAAATAAAAACATTAATCTAATTTTGAAAAGAAAAGTAGGAAATTCAAAAGGATTCAAATTAAGCTAGGAAATTCGTGTTTGCGGAAGTCTCTTCATCTTGTCATAATTTTCTAAATTTTTAAATACCTTCGTTGATCGCGCCGGAATATGTGCACACACCATGGCGTTTCGTGTGGTGCACCTCACATGCTGCAATTCGTTCGTGTAATTGTCCAAAAGGTATTGGGAGCATTGATTGATTGTTTTTTAACGTTGCTCTTAGAAGCAACACAACGACGGACCTCGTAATTTTAAACTTCGGTTAAGTGACGAGGATGACACCCAAGTTGGCCTTCTTTAAACTTTCAGTACTGCGCCTACGGGGGCACTTAGGACCTCGACAGATTAAATGTACATGCAATTCTATATCGTATTGTTTTTAATTAAAATATTTAACTCTCTCTCAATACCATTCTTTAGTTAAAAATTTGCTTTTAAAAAATCCCTAGTTCAATTATTCTGATTAATAAAGAATGTTTTACAGTACATTCCTTTAGTATGTCCTATATTTAAAAGAAATGTGATTTCAGTAATTCATAGTAATTCCAGTTTTTTTTTTTTTATAAAAATGTTGGATTTAATACGTTTTACACATTCAAAATCCCGGCAAACCTTTAATAGGTATTAATATCCATAATTTCAACTCTTTTACAAAAAATAATAGTTAAAAAGATAAGTTTATTTAGAGAAATTCAGAACTATATTCCATATATGAGTGTGTGTGTATATATATAGAGTGAGATACAATTCCTTAACAACATCTTTTTTTTAAAAACCTACATTTCTAAAATAGAGCAGCTGTAATAATTTGGGAAAATTTTTGATCAGAAATTTATGATACACAGATGACGATTTAATTCTTTGCAACAAGAAATGAAATTGGAAAAAAACCGTCTAGAAAAATATCGAATAAGGAAATTTTTTACAGTAGTTTTCTCTACCCCTCCCCTTTTTTTTTTCAAAATTATTTATGGTTAAAGTTTATCTTATCTAAAAAAATTGAATTCACAGCCGATATTTGGGAGTGAAACCACAGCGTCATAAGAATTAAAATTGAGCTCTGCACTCCACAGCTGATGGAGGCAGACATGAGTGACAGGAAGCAGCGAGTGACGTAGTTATGACGTCAGGCAGCCGCGCCCCCATTCCCGAAGGCAGTCACATGACTCCCGCAACAAAAACATTCAGGTAAGAGCTGTGGCAAAGGGACAAAGCTTAGCAAGACAGCGATAAAAGATTTTGCTTTGCGAAAAAACACGGAGGAATAACAGTTTCAAGAAAACAGTTAACTTTTCTATATATGTTTAAATATAAGAAATGATTTGTCCAAATAATTTTTAGTCGAGAAGCAACTTTTTATCTTATTTCGAATGAATTTTCGGTTTAAATTCAGAAAATAATTTACTGTATGGATCTCGTATAATGATAATTTCTCTGTAAACTAATTTGATTTCTTTCCACAACGAATACAAGTTTTGTCTTAATTAGCTTTTCCGAATTAAAAACTATAAATATAGGAATCTGAAAAACATGCAAGAACTCCACCCCCCCTCCCCTCCCCGTTACTGTAAGACATTCTTAAATGTTAGGACAACCGGGAAATCCGGTCCGTTTGCGAAGTGAAAGAAAATAATACATTTTCCATCCATTTAATTATTTTTACTGTACAATATAAGTTCGTTGTTACTGGGATTGATCTATAAACATTCCAGATGAATGACTCGAGAGTTAAGTGAGAAAAATTTGCTTAATCGAATCGTCAGATGTTCATATCTCTGTTTGATCGGAACGATAACAAACCTGTTTGGGACCGGATGATAACTGGTGATGAAAAATGATTTATTTTCGAATACATCGTAAGGAAAATAGCATACTTGTACGATGGACTATCAGTTCCCATCACCTCTAAATCAAGATTGAGCCTGAATAATAGAATGCTGTGCATAGGGTGGGACTTCCAAGAGACAATAAATTTCGACCTTTTGAACCTAATAAAGAGCTCAATTCGGGGTGATTCTGTCAACAAATGGATGATTTAAACAACGCACTGAAAGAAAAGATATAATGCCAAACCACATGCTGCTTTGGAGATTTGTCAAAAATAAATAACTAGGCTGAGATTTTCTGTTGCATCCACCCTACTCCTCAGACCTAGCACCCTCTAATTATCACTTGTTTATCTCCCTGAAAAAAAATTTTAAAAGAAAAATTACAAAACTAAAGCTTACGTTGACCTAGCATTACTCGAGTTCTTCATCTCTACAGATAAGGCATTTTTCAAAAATGGCATATACTATTATTAATGGTAATTGTGTATAACACTGCCAAGAGTTCATAAGTACCGACGGAAAATATATTGTACAATATTATTAAATGTGTGAGAACTATATTATTTTCTTACACTTCACAAACGAGCATAACTTTTCGATACATTTTGCTATTTCAAAATTTTCTTTCTCTAAAATTTACCCTACATGAAAATTCCTGAAATGTTTCCACCCCCACCCTATAATTAATATTTAAAATGAAGTATTTTTTTATACCACTACAGTTTCACACCTTGGACTACTTTAAATTATCTGACTGATCGTTTATTAACGTTGCACTTAGAAACAATACGAAGACTATTTGCAATTTCATTTTGCCTCTTAATTTTGAATCACTGTTAAATTAAGAGAACGACCCCTGCGTTAGCATCCAACTCTCCAAATGTTCACACCATCCTACAAAAAAAAAAAAAAAAAAAAGAACTTTGAAATATACATTAATCATCCTCCCTACAAGACAGGTTTTTAGTGGCACTAGGACTAAACCAACGACTCCATTAAATTGAGATTAATTTATTTTTGTCACATTGTGAAGCAACACGAGGTCTATCGGCGACGGACCTTGTAATTTTGAACGTTGGTCAAGTGACGAGGACGACACCTGTGTTGAAACCCTCCTAACTTCCACTCAGCGCGTAAGGGAGGACTTGGAACCTTGACAGATTTAACATGCATTAACTCCGCAACACAGTGAGTCTTAATGGTATCATGACTCAAACCAACAACTCGACGAACACAACGCCGGCAGCAAGTCCGCGACCACGGATGATCACTAGACTACCACGGCCACACGACTCCACGGGAACACCAGTTATGTGATAGCGATTGTGAAAACTCGGCTACAGTGGCTCGGGGCTACTTTATACGGTGTCTCCAGTTCCGTATATTTTCATTGAAATGAAATGATTTTTTTTACTTTTATCCATTTATTTTGAGGGATGTATTCGAATAAAAAGAAAGAAAAATTATATAAACCAATTGTATTTTTAATATGAATGAAGTATTCAAAATGTTTTCTAGAATAGCGTAAGGCGATTGAATAGTTCCTAAATGCATACAATCATTTAATCAAAAGAGAAAAAAAATATTTCCGATCGAATCAAAAATCAATCAAAGAATCTCAAGGTTAAGTCGAAATCTAAAGTTTGAAAAAAAAAGAGAGAAAAAAAAAAGAACCATCGTATGTTTTGACATAATTACTGCTACAAAGTAAGCCCAACACAAGGGGGGATTCGGAAAGAAAAAAAAAATAAACATGTTTCACAAATTATTATTCCCCTACAGAAAAGTATCAGACAAAAACAATTTTTTACAATAAATCTTCCATACACAACCAGTCAGTAACATCAAACGATAAAAAAATATTTATCAAAATTAAACCCGTTCGATTAATCGTAACTGTTGTCAGAATGCGCGCACACCGAAGGCACTAATTACACACGCCATCGAATTTACTCACCCCCAACCTTCTCCACCCTTCCTCGATATAAAAAAATAACCCCACCCCCACGTCTCCATCACCCCCTTTTGACCGGTTTTCGCCCACTGTGTTGTTATACGTGGCTCAGATTCTTATTTTTTTAATCTTCACTGACGAAACGGAACTTGCCAAACGATTATCTAGAGAAACACGTGATTAACACGCCTAGACGAGGTACCCTCCCCCTCTCAAGCCTTCTTTCGTACTCTCAATTTTTTTTTATATCTTTTTCGGTGTGCCTTCTCATATTGAGCAATCCCCCCCCCCCTCTTCTAACTTTCTTTCTCATAACGCTTTTTAATGTGTATTATTCCAATATTCATCGGTCAGAGAATGCGCTGGGGTCGCTTTCCACCCCAGCGTTCCTACAGAGCATTTAAAACTCAGCAAGGCGCATACAATTACATAATTATAAAGTGTGGAACATGTTATTTGCATTTAATCGTAGACCTTGGTTGTAACTGCAACTGGCTTTTGATTGTAGCTTTACGATGAAGATCAGGCGGTTGGAGATTATCATCATTATTTTTTTTTAATCTGTAATGATGGCATCAGTTTTTGGCGAGCCTGATATTTCATCGATTAATTTTACAAATTCACAGAATAAATTAATTAAAAAAAAACTTGAACAATTTCTTACTTCAGAGTTTTACTTTGGTTTGTCAAAACATGTACTTTACTTTTTCGTTAATGAATATAATTTTTGCAACATCTATTTTTGAAATTAGATAACTTAATTTTTGATACTGTCGATTGTTGCTTTGAAGAGAGGGTTTAGAAATAAAAACAACCTAAACGAAATATTATGTTATTAAATTTAAATATATACAAAAATGCACGAACTTTCATTTCGGAATTTTTTATGTACCTATTGAGTTTAGTACTTTTTTTTGAGATGTTGTTTTAACGCGTTATATAGTTCTTAAATTCTCATTTAGAAAGGTACATTTTTCAAATGACCTTTTAAAAAACAGTTCCCAAACATAAATATATCTTAAGTTCCTATTATGCATCTTCTTACCTAATTTACGATTTATTCCAATTGAAGAAATAGGTCGTTCTATAAATCGTGATATTTCGATAACTTTAACACTGCAATAAACAAGAGTGCGGCTACTTGTCAAAATCCAAAATTAATCTTAAATACAAGTCCATGAATAAGAACAAAATGCAAGTAAAATTTGATTCTTCCAGCAGCGAAACTGAAAAGACGAAATACACCTCAAATTTAAAAATTCAATAGACAGCACTCGTCTATCACATTCAAAATTTTCAAAGTTGATCAACTTTTCGAAAAATTCTTCCACATTTCCGAGTTCAATCACCTCTGAAGTTATTTGATTAAAATTACCAATATTAAAAAAAAAAATAGTTAAACTTAAACTAGCTCTCAATGAAACTACTTCTAGTTTTCTGTGATGCAAATCTGAACTTGCCTTACAGACGAGGGTTCTGTTAATGACTACCCTGAGGGTGTGTTCAAAATCAAGAGCCAAACCAAATGACCACTTCAACCGTATACCATAAACCATCTACCTCCCCATCCTTATAAAACCATCGGCTGGGAGAGACAATCATTTCCCACCGATTACCATGCAGTGCAGTGTCCACGCTGATATCTCAAATGCCGCAATAAATAATTAAAAAGGGAGGTGACCGCTCCAGGATAAAGCGTCCACCGAAAGCGACATTAAAACGGCGTCAGGGACCTCAACAGTCAGCATGACCTTGAACAAAAAGAAAGAAATACTAGTAGAGGTGCACCTCTGCAGGTGATTTGTGGAGCTATGCCTCCTCTTCTTGAGCCTCCCACGCCTTCTTTTCGCACCTCCAACTTTATCTGGATGAGATTTGTGGCCGTCATAAAGGGAATTTACGATTTGCTCACAGAGAAATGACCTCGACCCGCGTGAAGCAGTTGGATGTGTCGTGCAACCTTCCACCCCCCGTTGTGGGGGGAAGGAGGCTGTTTACCTCCTCCGCAAAAGGTAGGTTGCGTCGATGAATGACAGGTGTCATGCCTGGCGTTTCTTTTTTTCAAGACAAGTTTGTTTGGTGTTAGACACAGCTAACTTGAACTGACTCGATGGGTGAGGTACTTGTTATGGAAAGCTGATCGCGCCTCGATCTCGTTATTTATTAAAATATTTATGTTGTGAAGAATAAAAATTTTCCAGCAATATTTTTGAATTTTAAATAGCTTTCGATTCTTCAATCCCGAATGGTCAATCATTATAATCGTTTGCTGATTTAAAACAATGTCTTGATGATAAAGTCATGAAGTGACAGGTGGGTCATGGGTTCGAGTCCTGATTCCACCAAATGCTGTCGGTGCGGAATAATGGGTCTTAAATTAAGTTTTACTAATGTTATCAAATTATCACTTTGCACTGCAAGAGAAAAGGCTTAATATCCTTTTGTATTAAATTAATGCTGCACGTGGGATGTTCGTAAAAGACATGGTAATTTCTCAAGGGAAAAAGACGACACCTCAGTAGTGTGGCGTCTCATATATAAATATTCTCTAGATTTCCACATTACACCAAGCAAAGATATTCATGCCAAATTGAGTTTGATGTAGCCAATCGAAAATTGATTCATATGCGTGGGTTATTGTATAATTGAACATTTTAAAGTGATATTTGAATTTTACAATCGATAATTTAAAGGGTTTTTTTTAAATATAAACAAAAACATGTGATAAAAATGCTGTACATAGAACAGTATTTTAAATTTTTTCACTGAACTGAATGTTTACTTTTTCGAATTTTACTACCTTTATTTTTTTGCCATATAAAATTTAACGTAGTTTTAAAATAGTTTTAGTAAAGTATAAAAATTTATTTTTAAATTTCGTATACGCATAATATTGCAAATACATGACTTTTTACAAAAGGAAATGGGAGAATCCTTATGCTCTTTATATATAATTACCTCATATAAATAAATGCAATATACCATATAATTACCTCACATAAATAAATGCAATATACCAATCTATATGAGCACTTAATAACTAGAATGTATATATCTAATTGTGTTATAGAACAGAGAAAGGACACACATGGTTGTGTGAGCGCACGCCACAATTTTTCGATAAATTTCATAGAATTAGAAATGGAACTTTCATATTTTTTAGAATTCAAAAGCTTTAAAGATGACGTCAGCCAGAAGGTAATAAAACATATGCAAAGTTCATTATTTTACGACGAATTTAATGCAAACGATAAAAAATTCTTTGAATTTAGTGGTCAGCCAGGCAAAGAATCTTTATAATAAAGGTTATAAAAATTCTACCCTTTCCGCAGTTTTCCCATTTCTCAGATCTTTCAAAAGAAAAGCGTATTAAATGAATCAGCATAGCGTGCTGAATTCATAACGCACGTTAACCAGCAATATACGACAATACATTCTAATGCAATTTAGCGTGCTGCCCGTAATGAGAGATGTAATGAAAAGAGGGGAGGAATCATAATAAAAAAATAATCACGAAATAAAAAAAAAATCCGACTAAATGTAAAATGACAGACGAAAAAACAGTGAAAGTGGGGGTGGGCCGAAGCGGGAAGACACCCCCATGAACAATACGAGAATTCCTGTGCAATGTTTAGAAGGCGCACGCAATACTAATAATAATGATGACGATAATAAAGATTCAAAAGGGAAAATAAATAAAGAAAGAATATTTTCAAGCCCGCCCGGTCAGAGACGTAAATAACAACCCTAACGTCCGTATTTGATTTAGGATCACGATTATAATGGAGGAAAAGGTTACCAATTTTTTTTTTAAATGAAGTGTCGCCAAGTGGAATTAAGCGATGAAGAATGGTTGGCGTTAGAAGACAAGTGTGTTTAGTTCAGTACAAGCTCGAAACTGTATCAAAATGGAATTCCTGACCCAATACGAAAAGGGTAGTGAATCCTGAAGGTTTGCTTAATCCTTGACCATCTCCAGAAGTCAATACGTGAAGAAAAATATAATTTAACTAGACCTTAGTAATGTAATCTTCCAAATTGCATCAGAGTATTCCAATAAGAGAAAGTTATGTATTCATTAATGTCTTGACTACCGTTTCCAGAAACCCAATAAGAAAATTATATGATAACATTATTAAACCAATCTGAATGCATCCCCGGCTCTAATATGAATCATTTTTCTTGCTTAAAAGCTTTCCAAAATACTTTCGTAAACTCCCTTTGAAAAATGCGACGGAGAGAGCATTGTCAACCTTCAACTTTAGGCTGATTTAAAACTGTTATGACAGCCCAATTGGAGAAGTAAACGCCTGATCGCCAATGTGTTGAGACCGATACTATATTCGAATGGCCTCTATATTTTAAAGAGGTGTTCAATAAAAGTTTGAACAGTGAGTTACCAAATCATGAGTTCAGATTTGCAAGGTATGTCGCCAATAGCCCCTCTTTGATTCTAACGTGATATAATTATTGGCAAACTGAATTTTTTAATTCTAAAATAGGTTAAGTTAGTTGAAATGAAATCATGTAAGAACAATCGACGTTAAAAGAAGGTCAACTTGCAAAATCAATTAGAGGTAACTTGACCTTTTAATTACAGATACCACTTTAGTTCATTTCTCATTTGAATGTTAACTGTGGTCAGTTTGAATTGACGTAGTTTTATAAAACAAGAGTCTAGGCAAAAATACGTTAAAGGAATTCAAGAGTTTGAAATCATCTGAAAATCAATCAGATATGTTAGTTTTGTTTTAAAAGTATTTGTGGTAAATTATAGTAAAAAAATGAGAAAAATAACAACTGAGAATCCGTGAAACAAAAAACTTTGTTTTAAAATCGAGTATTATTTGCGCCAGACCTCGTATTTATGTGCTATGATCGGGTTCATTATGAAGAAAATACTGCGAATGCGTATCTTAACTATTTGACTAAATTTCTCAAGCAACAATTTTTATAGTTGGAAATCAAATACTATTGAAATGAAGAGATGTTTTGAAATTAATTTTAAATTTAACGAAAACTACTACTGCCCAATACTTAGGATATTACAGTTATACCACAAAATATGAGATTTGCTTCCAGATTCTTAAGTACTCCTGATTATCTTATCAGATTTAGAGTTTCGCATCATGTTATTCAGTTTGTATTAATTCCAGTTAAAACAGTCAGATAACGTAAGAAATATGGAATAAGGCATTTATAAAAAGTTTATTCGTATGTGGGTTTTTGAAGAAGCATCTTTGAGTTCGTTAGAAAATTGCTTATGTATCGTAAGTATTAAAATTGGATTATTTTTCCCATGGCAATTTCTCTACAGACCTAAGGCGTCTTACCTAGTGGGAGCTGTTATTGAGGCTTTTCAGATTACCTAAGGTATGCCTGTATTGCCCATAAACACGACAACAGTATTACAATTGAATACAGTTTTTGATTTGGAAAAGAAATGGCACAATTTCAATATTCAAGAAAACGTATTGAGAACACATCAGTTAAACTTTTCACATTTACCTTTTGGAATTCCTAATACAAAAAACTGCAACAGATATTTACTGTTTGGACTACAAACAATCAAATGTTCCTTTGATCTTGTCGCTACAATTTGAAATAATGCGAAATTCACACTTCATTCAGGTACAAATAAGACTGACGATTAAAAAGTTCAAGGCTCAAGGAAACTCTATTGGTTATCTAAACTTCCCCCATTAAAATCTAATTTCATGAAATCTTCTTAAAATAACACAAAGAGCATTTTAATGACGAAATATTCTTCCAAGGGAAAATGAGATTTAATTTACTTGGGTACAACCTCAGCAAAAATTCACACCAACAGCTGATGCTTGAGGATCCTGGATTCCCAAGTCATAAGGTTTCGTAAGGTAACATTACCTCCAAGCCGGGCAATTGGCAATCTATTGTGCAACGCTTGCAAGTCTGGACACAATGCAATTACTACGATCATTTGAGGAAAAAAGGCGTGATTTAATACCCCTTGAGAGAAAAATGGGCTCGCCAACACACATAGCATCGCATCAAAATAGTGTTAGAAAAGCCATTCAACTTTTTTTATTCTTCCTTCCGCGGCATTATCACTATTAATCCCTCCACAACTTAATGGCATTTCCATTTATTATTTATCATTACTCTTTTTTTAACTTTTACACCATCGGCCTTTTCGTGTACACTGTGGCATTGTTAATGATTAGGCCACATCACCCTTTTCCTTACCAGATGAGGAATTGAAAATAAGACATTTCATTAAACGAGACATCTGGGTCAGTTCGATGGCTGGTTCTTTGTTTTCGTTTTGTATTTATTCTCAAAAAGTAGCGTGGATAGTTGGAAAATAACTCTGATTTTTCCGGTTTCTTTTTGGGTGTAATTGTTTCATGGCCGAGCATCGGCAAGGAAGAACAAATTATACACGGTGCAATTTGTGTGTTTTGAGTTTTTCTTTTACCATAATCATTTTCGATATCTCGCTCCGTTTGGCGAGAATATTTCAAATATTTTTTTTTCACAGACCATATATTATCGAAGCATGTCTTTTCTTCTCTTTTGGGTAAATAATCCCATCACTTTGTTTTGTAACTTTTTATTGATATTACGGTTTTCGCAAAAGGCAACTAACCGGTACGTAACAGGTTTAGTATGAAATGATTCTCCATTTGGGTTGAAACAGTGTAATCTAGTATTGTGCCCAGAAACTAGGCTAGAATTTTGATTAGCACAATCATGCAAAGAATGCGTTTAATAGGCAAAGTAAAATTTCGCACGTTTTGAAACATATTTGTGAATGTAAATTGAATATCCTACCAGTAAAACTAAATTCTCACAGCTTACTTATTTCTTCACAAAAAATATTTAAGATTATTTGTTCAAACATTGTATGTCAATTTTAAAAGACGAATACTGATGGAATAAATTGGGGTGTGAAAATGGAATTAAGAAATTTTGTTTAATTTTTAAGCGAGTTTATGAATAACAAAATTTTGATTAATCACTGATTTAACAAATGTAATTTTAAATAAAAATCTACAAAACTGTAAAACCAAAAAATCTATAAAACATTCATTACACACACAAAAAAAAACAAAAAAAAAATTTTAAAAAAAGTTCTATGCAAAGTTTGGCAAAGAACAGATTTAGCCACTCAAGATGTGCTTTTTTACTAATTATTATTAAATTACTCAAATATAAAAGAATTGAAGTAAACGATGAAATATCGAGAAATGGACAACAGTAAACTTTTCCGATATTAAAAAAACAGAAATTATTTAATTGAATACATTTCAGCTAAATGTAATTAAAATTGAAGCAAACTATAAAAAATTGAAAAGTGATAAGGTACGCCAAAAAAGATCCAATTAAAACAATAGCCCATTGGGTGGCTATAAATGAAACGTCTCATCTTTTCTAATGCAAAATGTATTATTTATATAACACATACATACACGTCTTAGTTTAAATATTAATACGTATGCATGACTATAAAATTTTGATAAATTTTAAATCAAGTTTAAGATAAGGAAAGATCTAAAAATAATCTTTATATGCTGAATTTTCCCTCAAAAATCACTAAATGCATACGATTTTTTTAAAAAGAAAATCATAGAAGCGATTATTAATATATTTTCATCCTTTATATATAAAAAAAAAACATGAAAATTATGAATGAATTTCAATCATTCAAACCAATTAAGCTTAGAAAGCACAAGTTAAAAAAATAATAAAAAATAATAGGGGGAAAGGAAAAAATTTTCAGAACTCAAGCACACAACTCTCAAACCTTTTCAAATAACAAGCTCACGGGATTTGACATTGTTATTAAACAGAAGTGGGAAATCGAAAATCTAAGATTGCAAAGTAGCAATTTGAAAACTTCGATTTATTAAAGTGTTGCAGTACTTCTCCATATATTGTAGAATTACAAATGAAAGTGATTTTTAAATAATATTCAAAATCTACACTTTTATCTTACAATGAAAAAGAAAAAAAAAAAATATTACTTAAGTAATCGTAATGAATAAAAATCGAAGGGAAATATTCTACAAAAACTTTATGCATTATACACCTTACAAAGACCATCAAATTGTTTCATTAAATTGTGATTTACTGAATAAGAAATTTGTTTTGAAATCGTTAACTATAAACTTTAAAGAACTCAAGACAATTTTAAAATTAATGAGAATTTCAACAAAGATATCACAAAGCAATGTAATAGATATAAATAACACTAATTACTTACATTCTAATCTTTCAGGAATATCTGATATTCGCGAATATTTGAAATCCTCTTCTTTACATCAGCAATAAAACAGAATAAATCCATAAAACGGTCCAGTTATTCATAAAAAAAATGTTTAAAAATTTATCCTTTCAATTATTTCAAATAATTTGCTACCTAAAAAGAATCATAATTAGTTTAGTTGGCTAATTAGCAGATGACGCTTTTGCAAATCAAAGATTTGCTGTTGCCAAATAAATTTTAACGAAAAGAAGCAATTTTATTTCGTGTTAATTAAATCAAGGCTTAAATATTTAATAATATAATGAGTGTCCGAAAGGTAAATAGTTGCATTCTTGCACGTTCCGAAATTCCTTTAAGAATATTTGAAAACAATCAAGTCTGAAAAAGTTATTGGAGTCTTGGTTTCAATGCAGGGAATAAATGATAACAAAAAAATATAATTTAAAATTATTAATATACCAAAAATTCAAAAACGCTATTTTTAAATTATTAGCCATCCAAGGGGTCATTGTTTTTACCAGATCACATTTGGCGTAACAGATCACTTTCAATTTTTTATCGTTTGCTTCAATTTTAATTACATTTAGTTTAAGTATATTCAATTTAATAATTTATCGTTTCCTTTAATTTTAATACCGGGAAAGATTACTATTCTCCATTTCTCGATATTTCAGTGTTTACTTTAATTCTTATCTATATTTAATTAATTTAATAATAATTAGTAAGAAAGCGCACCTTGGGTGGCTAAATCTGTTCTTTGCAAAACTTTGCATAGAACTTTTTGTATGTTGTTACTGAGTCTTATTTTTTGCTGTAAAGTAGTTTCGCCCATTTTCAGTTTGTGCTTGTGCAGAAAATAAAATTTTTATATTTTTGAAAGAAATAATGATCCCTGAATGATATGAAAATTGTTTCATGATTGTAAAGTACTATTTTTTTTATTTTATTATTATTATTTCTTTAAGAAAGTAAGTGTTAAGTTCTTTTACAAATTTCAAAAATATACTATTTATTAAACAGAAAATAAACATTTTTTTTCCGAAGATATATGCATTACTTTTTTTCTGGTACTAACCAGAAAAAGTAAAATGATAAATCTTTCGATAACGTCACTTTTATCGTAAAGAAGAAAAATATATTTAAAATAAAAAAATAAAATTTTAATATTTAATTTTTTTCAAAAATTCATATTTCTTTAAGCAAACATCACAAGCCAGCAGGCTGCAAAAAAAAAAAAAAAAAAAATGACCAGAATTTTTGCCTTGTTTAAAACAGCAGAAATTAGTAATAAATAAAAATCAGTTTTCTATTCAACTGTAAAAAGCGGGCGCATGCGGGTTTTTTTTTCGAAGCACTTCATAACATGGTTTGCCAAAACGAGCAATAATGCAGCCAAATTGGTAACCCTTCTTCGACGGAGGGAGACAATTGCGTGAAAGAGTGCCACCGAAAAATCATCATTCGCATACGAGAAAGGTAAATGCGAGTAGCGGGTGGCGGCGGGGGTGGCGCAAAAGCAAAGGACAAGAGACAAAAGGTAGAAGTAGCCTTTTATAATCGAGAAGTCGTTGGCTTAAGATTGAAGCATCCTGAAATAATTATTCCAAAAACCAGAAACTCGGAGCAGCAGTAAATCACAAACAATGCGACATTTAAAAAATTGGCGTCTCGTTTTACCTTACCGTTTGTTCCTTTGGCGATTCGAGAAAAGGTTTTTGGACGCATTATTGGCGGATATTTGCTGTTGGGATTATGCATTCGACGATATTAAAGGTCGGTGAATTGTCATCCAGTTGGAATAGAAATAAATACGAATGCACCAATTAAGTGCAGAGGTGAGCGTAACTTTTATTCGGATTAACCGATATTAAATTAGCGTGCATTTTGGATAAGAGGATGCATTGTTAAATGTCAAATTCTGATACAACGGTAAGAAAGATGAATTAAGATATATTTTTTATTCATGGAATGAATATTTCGGAACAATTAATTTTGATTTTTTCTGGATATTTAATATTGATTACATATTGAGAGTGTTTTATTTTCTGGTGAATTTGATTAAGATTTAGCTCTGTCATTGCTTTTCCATCACCGGATTGGTTATGTAAGAAATTTTTCTATATGAATAGAAATACGAATTTGGATCAATTGTCCTTCGTAAGTTCTCTGGAAAGATATTCTTCATTCCTTTTCCTTCCATATTGATCTAATCCCCCCTCCTCTCGAAAATGAACTAGAAACATACTTCAACTTGATAGTCGCGCATGGTGACTACAAGGTTCTCTCTTCAAGTCCAGATTCTATAAAAGACCGCTGTTCGGTATTGCGGGGAGAACAGAGTAGAGTTAATTATATGCACATAAGTATCATAATCATTACACAAAGTAAGCAAGAAGGGGTGGTAGCCGAGTAGTCATGATGAGGAGCTTGCGGCCGGCATTGTTTCCTTCGAATCTAAAGTTCGAATCCTGATGCTAATTAAGATCCGCCGTGTGGAGGAGCTGATAAATGGTAAATCTGTCGAGACTTAAAGTCCTCAAGCTGGCATGGTATGGAAGTTTGGAGAGGAAGGTGCCCGTTCAGATGTCGTCCTCGTCACTTGATCGAAGCTCAAAACCATCAGCTCTGTTGCCAATAGCCCTTGTATTGGTTCTAAGTGCGATATTAATAAATAAACCTTCTCAGCATATACAAAGATTGAAAAGTTAGAAACCTTTTGATTTATTTTCCTCATTGCTTAAAAATAATTTAATATCACGAAATATATCGCATCAGCAACATGGTGTGCATTGACAAAACAAGATCATTAGTAAGGATATCATACAAGCTAGCGTTTATGGTAAATAGGGAAATTTAATATTTTAAAATGTTCTTCACATTCATCTTTGTCCAGTTGCCCATTTCTGACCGACCGCCGACTCATTTAGTATTGCCAATGCGACTTGTAATTTTTAATCAAGATCTGTCGGAGTCGACACCAAAACAGGTATCCCATTTTCTACATCCAATCCTCATCATTGTGCGGAATTTGAGAATTGACAGAACAGATTTAACATGAGTCAGTTCCAGTCAAACGATGGTCATTGTTTGAAATACCTCGAAACAGCTATCCTCCGATTACGACTTCATTACTCCAGACCCTTGAATAACCAAACACTTTTTCCAAAACAAAATTTATATTTAGAAATGACTTTACTAGGAGATAGCACATTTGGCAGTTAAACTCGAAATTAAAGCGGCATCTTTTTTTTAAATAGAAACTTGACGTTGGTGATGCTCATGGATTTACCGGTTTGGGGGCATAAGAGTCGCCAATGTTTTTTTTAAAACGAAAAAATCGACTTTAAAGACATGCAACAGTGACAAAATCTAAATAATCAGACATCCAGACAAAACAAATCACCCGAGCTTAACAGGATTTGAAAACACCCCTTTTTGGTTCCTATCTACTCGCCTATCAAGATTTTAAAAAAAGTACCACATAAATAAAATTAAAATACCCAAAGACCATATCATAATAAACTATCTATAAAGAGACTTAAAAAGATTATTAATTATTAATACCGAAAATCAAACTTAATGAAGAAATACAATATTTTTTCCTCCCCATTAAGCGAACAGATTTCTTTCTTTTCCTTTTTTTTCACAGCTATTTAAAAGACAAAACTTTAAGTGCTTTTAATTTTTTTTTTCTTGCTCATAATAATCCATTACTTTTTAAAGCAGACGATATCCCACGAGTCGGGAACAATGAAAACGAAGAAAAATTATTATTCTTCCCATCCTCTTCTTTAAAACAGAGAAGGGGGAAAAAAACATATATTCCCACATTAAGATTTAAATATCGTCTGCTGGAGTAGAAAAAAAAAAAAAGAAAAATAAAAAAAATCCAACCACTCCATAAAAAATAATTAGCGATAACACAAGACGTTATCTTCGATAAATCTTGATCTAAAAACTGGATGGGGACCGCGATTATTTGACACCCCTTACCCCGCCATCTGTCAAAAAAGGAACTGAAGGAGGGGGAGAGATGCACCTTTTCGGACATCCCCCTAATTTTTTTTTATTCTTTTAATGAGAACAAATTAGTCTCCACCTGGCACTAGGGAACGCAAAGGTCTGCATCCCGCCCCTTTTTCGCACTCTTGTGACGTCACGGATCGGGAAAAAAAAAGAGGGGAAAGAGAACAAACAACAGATGGGAAGTTGGTGGGTTCCATGATTTTTTTTTTGCCCCCTAAAGATGATTCTTTTATGGGAGTCTCTTTTCCCTCTTTTTCCTTTTCTTCTAAGAAAGTAAATAGGGAGTTGAAGAGCTCCGTATGGGAAATAGGTTTTCTGAATTTCTTTAGAGTATGGGAGAAAAATAGGGGATGCAGATTTTATATTACTGATATCTAGGTTAAATAAGTTCAGGTCAAGAAATACAAAAGATGCATTACATGGCTTTAGAAATGTTGAGATTTCTTGATTAGGGAAGAGTATAATAGGGTTCCCCCCCCCTAATGTGAGATTTGTTTATGGGCTGTATATTTAGATACAGAAATCTGGTAAACAAGAATAAACTTTTCCACAAAGAGTACCTTACTGAGAAGATTTAGATAAGCAGATGGAGAAAAGTAGAAGAGAAAAAAATACATTTAATCTTCCTCTATCAAAAACAAGACAAAAAAAAAAGACGAAAGAATCAATACTACATAACCGAAAGCTAGAGTGAAGCAAATATTCTCAAGAACTTAAAAATTAACAGTCAAAAGAAAAATATTAGCCACCAGAAAATAGGTTTAATAATGAAAATAATTTTATATATATATAAAAAAGAAAATAACATACAATAATAATCTAAATTTTACATTTTTTTAAAAAAAAAAGCAAATGGATATAATGTTTAGGAGATACATTTACCAATACATTTTTTAAAAAAAACCACCTAAAAGACAAAAAAAAAACAACATGAGAAAAAAAAATCAACCATTAAAGGCAACCATTAAAGAGAAAATTCGATAAATTATTCTTTAAATTTCGAAATTTTTTCACTTTGATTTTAAAAAAAGTGATGGCCGCGGTAGCCTAGTGGTCATAGTCGCGGAGAGGAGGAGGAGGTGCCAGTTCAGATACCAATCAATACCTGTAGACATATATGTGCATATTTATATATAATTTTTTACACGAATACACATTGATCTTTCGAAAGCCTTACAAAAAAAATATTTCGTTTCTTTTTTAAAAAAATTGATGCAAATGTAACATTAGAGCAGGTCGTTATACATTTTACCAATTTCGCCCCGGCAAGAATAAATTTTAATTTTAAAAACAATCAACAAAAACAAAATCGTATTTTACAAAATGTACCACACCATTATACTATCTCAACATCGAACATAGTCTTGTTCATTTCTCTCACTTCACTCCTCGCTACCGCATATTGAACATCCTGAGAGAGAGAGAGAAAACCGGGGTGTTGGTAAAACCAAACCAAACGATCTCTCACCGTGCTCCCCCCATTCTCTCCCCTTCCCATCGTCGCCCCTTTGTTTCGGGAGTTACGCCTGCCCAGTCAACATCGAGGCATTAGGGTCGACCATCTGTCTGTTCCATCATTAATTACAAGATCGTTAACAAAGAGCGCAGGAGCGAAAGTGTATATACACCATTTTTTTATTATTATTTTCTCATTTTTTTTCCAGCTTGATTATTATTTTCTTCCTTTTTCTTTCTCGTCCTCATCCTCTGGGAAGGACGGTAGGGAGGGGGATTTCTTACACTTCCACGCGTTTGTATCTGCTCTAATTATTTCCTCCCGAGATGATCCCGGACGATAACCTACCTTACCCTGTACCCCTTCGAACCTTCCCCCTCTACTTCCATTCACTCTTTTTAGTGTATATAGTTTTTTGTTTTTTCCCCCACATGATGCTGGGAGCTGGCTTTTTCTTAATATCGGCTAAGGTTACCTTTTGGTTGTCTTGTATTCAGTGGCGTACTTGTGGGGAAGAAGAGGTTAAAAGGGGTGAGAACTGTAATATCTTGTTTTCTTTCAGTAATACTTTATTGTCAGTGATATATTACACGTATCATTTTATTAATAATATTTTTCTTTTTCATAAATATGGTATACATTAATTGAAATTTCTTTTATAATTCTTATAATTTAATTTTTAGTAATAGTACAACGTGGAGGAGTAATATATCAACACCAACACTTTTAATGATAGTTAAATTGCTGAAGTATTTTCAACAGTTCTTAATAGCAAATCGGACTTTTTAAGCATTATGATAGATTATTATAATTTGCAAGCATTTCCGTAAGGTAAGGTTTGAAGAGATAGACTCCATTATTTTACAGAAAATAAATTTCATATAATTAAATTATTCCCTTGCACAACATTTTATAATATTTGTATGTGCGTTAGAATATATTTTCTGTATATGTTATGCGTAAGGTATTTTTATAAATACTTTCTGCACTTATTTTAGTCTCTTTTCAACGCAAAACAATGAAACACATCTTTAGAAAAAAACATACATATTATATGACTCAAAATCCATATTTCCTTTATTATTTTAAGTTTGAGAAAGTTCATAAATAACATTAGTACACACAGAACAATTGAGTGAAACTTTGTATTCTAAAAGCATGATTATGTACTAATAAGACATACCGTTTTCATTGAATGTTAGCTCTTCTAAACTCATTTTGATGTGTCAACTATCTTAAAATATTAATGTATACAGCATTAAAAAGAACCTACACCGAAAAGGTTAGCATCAGATTTATATATTAAACCGTTGTGTTGCTTAAGGTATCATTAAAATATTAAAATCATCCAAATCGAAATCATTCAAGAAAAAAAAATCCCCAAATTCCCAGAAATAGCTTATAAGTTATTGCAGAGGGGAAAAAAGAATTAAATGATTAATTACATATAAAAAGAGACGTCTTATTTAAGAAAAAATATCATCAAAAGAAAAGCAACCCCTTTTGAGCCTGAGACAATTTAAGAAATAAAATCTTGTCACAATCCTACGCTTTGAATCGACTAATATACCAGCTTAATATATTTTAACTAATCAAGCCATGAGAGAGAGAGAAGTTCTTTGTTAGAAGTTTAATAATACTATTTCTTTAAATCATCTTCATTCTTCAAGAAGGTGAGGAACGGGAGTTGTTCTGGAGAAAGAAGGGAAAAAATGAATCTGATCATACACGCTCATCTATACCTACTTCTGCCTCAGAAATCCAGTATCGGAATGCGAAGAATCAAAATACTGATCCATACATCTTTTCTCGGGATGTAACCCATTTTCCTAACCCACCATATCGACAAACCCCTCAAAAACCACCCGAAAAATGAACCAAAAAAAATAATTAGGCATCATCCCCCTACACATCGACACAGACACTCTTTTTTCCTACTATTTTTCGTTATCAATAACGATAATCAATTTTTTTCCCTCTCCTTCTCTCAAAGAAAAGTACATCTATACACAAGACACTCCGCAAGGCGTAAGGCCAAGCGACAATACAGGCGATGAGCGATGATGATGAATATTCCCGGAGAAAAAAGGAAAAGCAATCCGGTAGATGCCTTTTCGATGACAGGGATGGTGATACAGAGATGAGGATCATCGGGAGGAGGATGGAGAGCAGCTCGGACACGGTTGCACCGATTACAGGAAAGCGATACGCGGAAGAGTGCGTTTTCTGGGGGGGAGGAGGAGAAGAAAAATGGGGGTGGTGTGGGGATTGCGCTTGGAAGAAGCAATCGTTTGAAACATGTTAAGTGCCTCCGAGACGGAGTTTTATAAACTTGTCGAGAAACTGATGATTCCCCCCCCCCTTCTTTCCCTTTTAATGTCTTAAGGGTAGAAATGGGTAACAGTGTGAAGAAGTGAAGAGTAGCGTTTTTTAATATTTAGAATGCTCAAAGGACAACTATCATATTGACTTTCATGTAGAAAGAAAATGCCGTTTGAAGCAATTATGCTGCGGTATTTTTATTGCTAAATGCTAGATTTCCTGTCGGAATAACTGTCAATATGTAGATATTTCAGTATGGGTGAAATTTTAGGCGTGTTTGTTCTCGAAGATGGTATTTCTTCTCAGAAGTAAATTGGAACATTCAAGCATCCACGCTTATAAATAATAATAATAATTATTATTTTGAAACTTTTCTTTCTATTTGAAATATAAAATTTTAAAAAGAGAGCAGATTACACACGTATAAAAATTGCATGCATGGGTATTGATGTACATCAAACTTTTTAGAATTGTTTTGAAACAAGTGTTATAAGCTATCACATAAAATAAATAAAAACCATTACTAGAAAACCAGTCTACAGGATTTTCTTTGAAAATACAAAATTTTTATACATTTTTTTTTTGGGGGGGGGATGCTTTAACTCCAATAAATGTTGGAGATCTCTCGATACACTAATTTAATAAATAAAAACAATAAAAAAAAAGTTGATAGTTTTAACACATTGTTATTGATTGATTGATTAAATTAACGTTGCATTTAGAAGCAACATGAGGGCTATTGGCGGCAGACTTCGTAATTTTGAGCCTAGGTAAAATGACGCAAGCGACGCCTGAATAAGGACCCCACTCTCCCAACTTCCACGCCGTCCCAACATCAGGACAGTGAGTCTAAATTCATCACCTCCCCTACTCGACTAAACACATTGATAAATACACAAATAAATAAAAATAGATAAATACAATGAAATTGTAATAATCCTTGCACAAATAACGCGACGACGATGAATATTCGGCAGAAAATATTCGAAATGGGGGGGGGGAAAGGCTTCATTGATAGTTTTTTTAAGAGAAAGATTGAGAGAGAGAGAGCGTTTCCTGGTAGAGAGATATATACTCACACATTCCACATATGGAAGGGGAAAAAAGATGAATTCAAATGAAAAAGCAACTTGACAATAACCTCACACAAATAAATTTACTTTATAAAAAGAAAAAAAAACAAGAAAGGTTCTGATTTCAGTAAGAAAATTGCAAATATTTCTGAATATCGTTCACCATACAATAAACATAAAAAATATAAATGATTTTTTTTCTTTTCTTTTCTTTCAAAAATGCATTGCGTTTGTCGTTGACCTTCATTTACCGAGAATTCCAATCGAGATCACACAAGTTATTTCGCCGGAAACATTAAAAATTCGGTCGTTGCAGAAGTGGATATCGGTGTGGCTCACGCGATCTTTTCGAATAAATAAACGACAAGAGGAGGAGAGAGAGACATAAAAAAAAATATGTCTTTTGTGCCCCAAAACCACACAAAAACTTTATTCCTAGAATTACTCCATTATTATGATTTTTTTCATTCTTCTTATTGATAAAATGATATTAAAATGGTAAATGACTCATTGTTCCGTAGATTTTTCTGATCTAATATTAATTTGATACGGAAGCTTGTTTTGAAAAACACATGTTAAATCGTTATTATAGGGTAAAAAGAAAAGTACGGTATCTAGGAAGCACAATGGGACGAAATTTCTTAGATATTTTGGTGTCTGCTCAGCCAATATGACGCAAAGTCTTCAATACATTCTTTTATATTTCACCTTTTAAGTTACAATAGGATAGACTCATTTCAGACAACCAAACACACACACATACACACAACCATTGGTTTACGAAATAAGGTCGCCATATTAAATTATCATTATTAGATGATAAGGCAAATTTTTAATTTTCAAGGAATATTGCTATAAAAGTTTGTTTTTCACACTTTTTTGGTTTTTGTACCCCTTATCTGATAAAGAAGATCAAATGTACTTCCAAGATAAGATATTCAGATATTATATACAAGGATTTGTTCATCGTGTATTTTTTTTTTTTTCAGTTGTTCACTACCTCATTCGAAAACCTTGATATACTCCAGGGGTATGCGTACCACAATTTCAGAAAAGTGGTGCTCGAGATTTTTTTGTCTCTGTACCCCTTGACTGATTATTAATATTGAATATACCCCTAAATAGTACAGTCGTAAATTATGTACATGGATTTTTACCCATTAGGTACCCCCTCTCCCCCTCCCTAGCTTTCATACGCTTTAGAAAGCCTTCTTACATCCCCAGGGGTGCGTGTATTATAATTTCAGAACAGTGTTGCTCAAATTTTTTGTCGTCGCATTCCTTAGCTGGTTAGGAAGATCTTCCGCACCCTATATGGATTTGTCCTTCTGGAATATTTTCTTGTCTATTCTCATATACTTGAAAACTTTAATGTACCGTAAAAGTATGCTACAGTTTCTTCAGAACAGCTTTTCTTAGCTGCTCATGTAGCCCCTTGGGAAGGCTTCCTGCACTCTTAGGGGTATGTGTGCCACAATTTTAGAATCACTGCTATATAAAATGACGGGTTAGATTATATTACGATCAGGATGTAATATAATATAATATCAAAAATGAACTAACTGGCATGAAAATATCAAAAGATATCCTGATATTTTATTTGCCAATTGTTAAAGCTTTGAATAAAAACTTAAAATACAATTTTTTATGATTACCCATGTTTAAACTATATATTAACAGAAGTTCATGTAACAAATCTCGAAAAATTTCATTTTCGAAATTATCTTTTAAATTACATTAGATTTTTCATACGAAGTCACGCTAAAATAAAATTTTAAAAAAATGTTAATAAATATCAAAACAAAGTAAGAGAACACAAATTTTCATTATTTCCAGACAAAAATGTGCAAAACATTCATAAAAAGTTCTTTTTTTTTTTTTTTAAAAAAAAAAAAAAATGTGTTTTGATAACTTATACGCTTATCACTTAAATGGTGAAAAGGGAAGATTTTGCTATTCTTTTAAATATCCAATAAAAATACTATATAGAAACATTCAACTCTTACCTGATTTCGTTTTAAGCAAACTTGCAAGTGTGAAAATTTGTATAACAGTTTTATTTTAATCAAGTTTATTGTAGAAGACGCATGCTTACTCATTTTAAAGGTATCGCAATTTCTTTTAGAATCCTGACTTGAATTTAAAATGCGAAGCCTAACTACCTGATTCCACAGTTAGATGAAAAGCATTTCAAAATCTAAAATGGATTAATTTGTTTTAAAAAGATTTTCCAATGACAAAATTTTAAATTTCATTCGAAGTTTTTTTCTTCTCCCCCATAAATAAACGACAGCTACCGTTTTGATATGGCACCAATAATCCTACAATAAGGACATCAAGAAAAGAAGAAAAAAAAAAAATTTTTTTCTCTGTCTGCTTGAAACCCGATTTCGCAGAAATCGTCAATTTTCGTCATTCCTTGTTCTTTGTCTTTGCTCGCCTTGCCGATTCCCCCCTTTGACTTATGCCAATATTACAGCGATTGGTATACCATTACAGGGGGATATTTGTGGGAGGGTGGGCAGACACGACTGGTCCGGAGTGGCGTTGGGTACACACCAACAGCAATTACCTGTGTCCAAGGTCGATTTCTTTGATTAATACTAGGTCCACACTTGATGACGGTGAGATGTGGCTTCGATGGAAGCCTTAATTGCCGACCAACCGAAAGAACACGTTTGTGGCACTAATGCATTTACCTCTGGCGTAGAAGTAGAGTTAGATAAATTTCGTGCAAATCCCTTTGGTGTGGATGGAGTTGATGTTTGCGCTGATTCAGAACGATTAGAATGAAAATAATGGGGATTAAATATTGCATGGTGAAAAAAACTTGTTTGGTTTCTTCTGCTCGCAGATAATCGATTTATTATTATTTTTTCCTTTCTTCCATGTGGTCGTGCAGCAATTAGCCACTCTTTCGTTCATGATACCACCGTGTTGCTAAGATTTATCTTTTGTTATCCTTCGTGCATTTGCATACGACTTTGCGCAGATTTATTCCGAGAATTGTTAAAGGAAATTGAATTTAATAAAGGAGGGAATGTTTTAATAGCAGTAGCCTAATTTTATAGTTTCAAGCTTTTCGGATAATAGTTTTATATAATGTGCATTTTTAAAATCCCTGATTAAATCATTTTTGAAAAAAAAATCAACTTTTTGAAAATTTATCATTATGGATTTAATACATTTTAAAATAATAATGCAATACGTTATGATTCTTTTATTTAATCGTTTTAGTTTGGAATTCTTTATTTTCTTTAGAAATTTTGGACTAGAAATTCGGTAAAAGTTAGTATAATTATTTGATACTAAAGTATATTTTTAGTATGATCCTTACTTTGTATGTAATGTTATAGAATTGCACTGACATGGGCACAAGAAGAGATGATTTCTTTTGGATGGCCAAATAGGGGAAGTACTCGGGAAGCAGAGTTGGATCATGCAGCTGTTGCGGCTTCGTTCACCAGTTTGGTGTGACGAAAATTGATGATGATGATGAAATGTATATTTTACACATAAACATGCGTATATATTCATAAACAAAAAATGTATAAAATCACAGATATGCTATTTTTCTATCCATAAGTGATATTCATGATTTGATTATAGTAAACTTTTGAAAAATTCAACCTTGCAGAATAATTTTTTAAAAAATAAATAAAAATAAAACGCTACAAAAATTAAAAATTCTCTATTTGAAAAAACTTTACTTAACTCCAAACGTTTTTCACCCGGAAATCTTCTAAAAATATTTTACTAATGAGCTTTTCTAAAAAAAAAATTTTTTTTTTGTTCAAATTCTAAAATAATTTAAGAATAATAAATTTATATTACAAGCTGTTCCAGGAGAATATTCTTCGTAATACAATAAAGCTTCCTTGTTTAAAGAATTCGGTAAAAAAAAAAGAAATCTCCAAACAATTAAAAAAAAAAGTTTGATAATATGTACAGCATAATGAATATGAAAAACTCTAAAGCCAACAAACAAAGGAAAAGAACCGGAATGTAACTAAGATATCAAAATTTCCCCCTTCTCATTAGGAACTGAACATAAAACATAATCAATAAGCAAAAATATTTAATGTGAAATTATTTCTAAATTTTTGTTTTAAAAAAAAATACCTTCCTGTTTAATGAACAGATATTTCGATATTTGCGAACAACAAAATCTTCTATATAGAATTTTCCTCCTGTCAAATTAAAATAAACATGACAACCAGAGACTAATTCTCAGTACCGAAAATCTTTTAACGCTAAAACGTGTGAAAACAAAATCAAATGTTTCCTAACAGCACGGAAACCATAAACGCTATTTTTATGCACGTCAAGCCCTCTTTTTACACAGCATAGTCTCTCACCGCACTTTCATTAACCACAGACATTAATTACACGATGATCTCACCCATATATGAGTCACCCCACTACCGTAAATAAACCACACCGAACCGTGTTGAGAGAAACTGAGAGTAGAAAGAGCTGTGACATTCAGCCTCTGCGATTAGCACAGGGAACGACTTGTGTGTTAAGGGGTCAGAAGTTCGTGCACAGTATTCTAGCGTAATCAGGAGTCTTTGTTTTGGAAAAACAGGCATTTCTTAATAAAATATTCTCGAATGAAACGGCTTTTTTTTTATTTATTTTATTTTTTATTCTGGCATTTTAAACTTTCAATAACATAACAATACTAACGCTTCGTAAGTTTTAAAGGTAAAGGTAGAAAAGAGACAAATCACAAGCTATTGAGAGTTTAAAATATTCATAACTACTTTTAGCGGTGTTCTGTCGTGGTTTTACTTTCAGTTAACCCTAAAAGACTCTAATATGACCTTGTTAGAATTGAGAACCTCTCCCAGTAAATGGAAAATGACTTTTGTAGATTAGAATATAATAATTGGAGTATGGTGAATAAGACAGAGTTGATGCATTTATAAACAGGACTGTATTCACTACTTTAGTAGGTGGTAGAGATAGTGAGCGGAAGTTTCCAACGGAGACATTGAAATAGTGAATCAGGCCCTTATTTAAAGTTCTACAAAAGACTCGGATCCGAAAGGTCCGTAACAGTTTAGTACCTAGTTAAGAAATGAATCTCTATATTCAGATGTGGGTAGGAATTAATCAACAGGCTTGATTTAAATACCTTGAGTTTTGATTTCTTTGAGATCCTAGTTGATTTATTACCTGGTTTTAATTCATCAGTGACTGGGGGGAAGGGGTCTTAAATACTTTCCTTAGAAATAGAACCAATCAATTGACAGAGGCAAATCTATGTTCCTTTTTCCAATATTTAGTAGAATGTCTAAATAT
Organism: Nephila pilipes; assembly: GCA_019974015.1. Lineage (NCBI taxonomy): Eukaryota > Metazoa > Arthropoda > Arachnida > Araneae > Nephilidae > Nephila > Nephila pilipes. The sequence continues at coordinate 248,646 of BMAW01019133.1, forward strand.
CTCCGATATAATTTTCAGAAACTTTTATGAATTATTAGTAGAAGTTAGATATTTTCATTACAGAAAATAATTGCGCGACTTGCCAAAAATTAATAATATTTTCAAGAATTATTTTTTCCCACGTCAAATATTAGATTACTCATAATAATATTAAAAATCAAAAAATTATCCTCGGTCACCAATTAACATCATTTTATTTGAACAAGGTGAAAAAAAATAATAAATCGTTAATTTTTCGAATAAAATAATTATCTCTTTTAAAATAGTTTCCTATTAGTAATTAATTACTGAAAGCATACAACCAATATATACATATTCCTCCAGTATAAAATTTTAAAAAACTTTTAAGTATCTTTACATAGATTTTAGATAATAAATAAATAATGTCGAATATTACGTATAATTTTTTTTTTTAAAGTTCCATGTTAGTAGTTCCGAGTAAAGTTAAAATCTAGAAATCCAACAAAATAACCGATTTTTTAAATATACTGACTACTTTAATACTAAGTATCATTACAGGAAAAAACTTAATTTTTAATATCCATAAATTCGAATTTCGAAGAAGTATCAACAACGATTGAATACTCTAGACAGTATTAGCGGTTAAACACATTGATTAGAGTTCTTCATCTCTTTATCTTTGGAAGTATAAAAAAAATGGAGGACGTCTTGAGATAACCATCCTAAAACAAAGCTCATTGTCTTAAGAATTTCCATCAAACCCGCACAGTTTTGATCGTGGGAGTCGTGGTGAAAAGGTTAAGATAACATCGAACAATTTTGTTTCATTTTTGTGAGCTTTGATGCGGACCAGACACATTCGCTCGTTTCCGTCCTTACGAAAACATTAGTTCGAACTCGCAAATAAATGAATGCAAAGTTTACGTGAGTGTTTTGTCGAATAATTTAAACGGTTTTTTTATTCAAATTTTTCAGAAAGATTTATGGGAAGTTTAAACAAACAAACAAAGTGCTCCACAGTTGTTTACAATTTAAGTACTTGTAGTAAAGTACAATAATTGTAATCTTGTTTTTTGAAATTTTCTTACGAAGCAAGTTTTTTCTTGAAAGGTCTTAAAAAGTTTTGCGCTTATTCTAAATTTTTAAATCAGGTAATTTTCATTAATTATTATTATTATTTTAGAATGACATAATAACTTTAATATTTTTTTTTTTTGCATTTTTGTAAATAAGTTTTTAAAATTAAGAAGTCCTTACAAGATTAATAATTTGGAATACATTCTATAATATATAAAAATGCGCAGATTGTGCTTACAATTTAAGTACTTAAAAAAATACTACAAATGGATGCTTGTTTTCTGAAATTTTTTGACAAAGCAAGTTTCTTCTTGAAGATTTTATTTTCATTTATTTTCCATTTTATAAATCAGGCAATATTGATTAATGATTTTTTTTAAATGACTTTTTCCGCATTCGTATATAAATTTGTCAGCATGTATGTACATTTTTTAAAAAAAATTAAGAAAGGTTTTAAGCGATTAATAATTGGCAATGTATTATCTAATATTAAGAAAAGATAATTTTCACAGAAGATAAATGAAGGCAAAGTTAATATGAAAGCTAATAAAAAATTGTACAATATATTTTTTTTTACAAAGATGTTTTCTGAGGGAAAAAAAGAACATGCAACTGAAAAAAATTTGGAATTTTACTGAGTACAACATGATTAATACAAATACTTTGTTGTCCATAATTTTTTTCCTTTAAAACTCATTAACACTTTTTTCCTTAAGTAAATAGTTTAAATGCAGGAATTCCAGATAAAAAAAACTTTAATCTATCAAAATATACAGCTTAATAAATAATTTCATGTTTCGCGAAAATATTTGATAAATGTAAAAATATTTGAAATTCATGTTTTGAAATAATATATTTATTGCTTATTATTATTATTTTTTTTGAATAATTCCTTTTTTATAAAAATTCTTGTTGAAAGCAATTTCTAAAAGTATAATATAATAGAGTTTTGTACTACATTTTTGAACGAAATTTTATTGTTTCGATTTGTAGATATTAAAACTTAAAATTCATTCCGTATTTATGAAAAAAAAAAAATTAATGGCTTACGGAAGCTTATGATCTACAGTTAATGTGAATCGGACAGATTTTAACTTTCCTACCCTAAGAAAACATTTCTTCAAATCCTAAAGAAGATAAAAATAAAAATTTAGGAGAAAATATTTTTAAAAAATTTAGTATTACTTTTCGAAGTTATAAAAATAATCTAAAAATTTAAAACCAGCATGCTTTTAGAATAATATTGCCATGCTGTGTGTTCACTAGATATTTTTTTAAATTTTATTTTTCAGTCTGCAAAACTTTCTCTGAAGAAAAACTCATTAATTCGTACTCACAGACAAATAAAAGAGGTGATTTTTTTTTTTTTTCCATTTAATTTTTTGAAAAAACCGGATTCATTTAAAATTACTTAAAAGTATTTTTAACAACATTAATGTGTTACCTATTTTATTGATTGTTAGACGTCTGCATTACATTTATAAAAGTTAGTAATTGCCTATATAAAGTAAGACTTTTATTTATTTATTTTTTTATGAAAACGTAAGGACGCATTTGTAATGCAAATGAACCGGAGTTAGTTAGCATGTTTTTAAAACGACATCCTAAAATAATAATTTTAAATAACTTTTTCACTTGTTTATCAAATAAAAACGATTTTTAATGTATACACATAGTAATAATTTCAGAAATTTAATATATATATATATATATATAATTCTGTTTTCTCCATTATTCCTGAGTAATAATCGGTATTAATTTCGTTTGAGTTGTTTTGATCACATTAACTTGTGAGAACCAATACAAGGGTTTTACACGGTGAAATATATTATTTGAAAATAAATATTGGAGAGAGAAAAATATCAATATATGCGCTCACACACAAAAAATTCATCTAATTACTTATATATATTTCCTTCTTTATCAATTTAAATGTTTATAATAATCTTCTGGTAGGATTTTTTTTTTTTTCAATTCATTGCTTATCTCCGTAAATATAGCTGTATGTTTCATGTTTTTTACGATGATTTTCAAACATTTTTTTACTTTCAAAATTCTAGAGTAGTGGATTAAAGATAATTGGATACCATTTGAAATTTTTATGCTTAATGTACACATTATTTCATGTTATTTTGGTTTATTTTTTTTTCTCAATTAACAATTCAATTTCTCAATTAATCCTTTTTTTTTTTTTTTTTTTTCTTTAAATGCAAATTTAGCATTGTTTTAACTAAATTGATACTGTTGGACTTTTCTTTGAGATATTAAGTTCAATTCCGAGGAGAGGGAAAAAATCAAACAAAATAAAACTAGCAAGAAATTCTATTTCTTTATTGTATTTCTAACATTATCAAACAACAAAAATTTTCATTTTGTCAATCGAAATTGAACAGTCATTCAACTTCATTTTTTTGAAAAAACTATTTCAAATTTAGTTTTCCAATCTAGGTTTAGATATATTTAATGAGAAATATAAATAACAAACTAGCTCATATCCGGTAAGAGTTACCAGTTGTTTTGTTTCTGTGCTTCAGTTATGGATAACATCAGCAGAAAGTTAAAATATTTCGAATTGAGATTTCTTCCAAAAAAAAATTGTTGCTAAAAGTTTAAATTCAACAACTTCAAGGCGAGTTATTTTTAATACTCCAAAATTTATGTTTATTATTTAAACTCTATTTTACGAAACAAAAAAATTATTGCCACAATAACATAACGATAGTGCGTTAATATTCCTCGTTTCGATTGTTTTTCGAAGTTGTTCAGTGGGAAAAAGAAAACACCGTGGCCATTTTGCAGCACAAAACTATACAAAGTCAAACGCCTTTGATGATACAAAATAAAACACGTAATTATTCTTTCTTTCCTTTTTTTTTTTATTTCTTTTAAATTATATTATTATTTTTCAATCGTTACCGATTTTTTTTATCGCCAATCAATTTCTGAACAAAAATAAACACGAATTTGTTTTCTATGAGACAGAAAATAATATTTCGTACTTAACGATTCACTGCATTACGTGGACTGTATGTTTTGGATCACTACCTAAAGGAGAGAGAGAGAAGAAAAACATTTACTCTTTTCACCTGCGAAGGAAAACTTCTAGTTTTAACTGTCTTTGAACTTAACGTGCTCCAAAACTGTTTCAAAAAATGTTGCTCGAACGGAATGGCTCGATAAAAATGTTTTTCGAAAATGACGACACAAATAATGTATGCTTTTATTTAAGACTAAATTAATTATCCATTTCAGTTATGAAATTAACGTACCATATTAATTGTAATGAGAAACAAAAGTACTTGTTAACGAAAATCATTTTTCCGAAATGTCACTGTTACTGAAATGAAAACCGAGAATCACTATTAACCGAAATGCAATTGTTGTTGAAATATTTCATTTCAAAATTAAAAACATCTAAATAATATCTTTAAATCAGAAGTTTTATCGAGCTCTAAGCTAAAATTTAGCACATAAAATAGGACTCGATTTTTATTTATTTGACACTTTCATTTTTAAAACCTTAGATATAACAGCATTGCGGGACAATATATGTAGATTAAAATTATTTTGAAGATGACTGGTTTCAATTTGTTATAATAATTAATGTATAATTTTAATAGTAATTAATGTACAACAGTTGCAACAATAATAAATTTATATAACTATGTCATGCAATTGATATTGCATACAATTTTTATGTATGTGCTTCCAATTCCAAAAATTCCAAGCACAAATAGGGCGTCGATTGTTCCTAAATATTTAAAATGTTTCCATGAAAAATAAACGGTGAAAATGAATTCCAGTATTTTTCAAAACAATTTTGAAAACTTGAAAAAATTTTTAACTATTACATTAAAGATTTTTGGAAAAAAAATTAAGAACTGTTTTTGCCTTGTATTAAACAGAGAATATCTAAATTTAAAACATTTTATTAGTTTCGTTTTAGAAAGCTCTAATATTAATTTCATTTTGATTGGTTATAACACATATATCCGATCCTTGTACTGCATCTTTAACAATTAAAAATATTTAGCACGCTATTTTTTTAAAAATAATTTAATATTTAAAATTACATATCTACTTAGCATTTGCGTATGGATAACACCGATACATGCTGCAGTTTATAAAACAAATATGCACTGCTTTGTAAATGGGTAAAAATTACGTTAACGTTTGCAAAGTTTTTATCTGAAGAAATTATTCTAATTTTGATACTCTTCAATAATATTAGGCGAGACACATTTAATATTACCAATAAACTTTCCGGGTAATCAACACGAACGTCTTTCTGCAAATGTAAATCATTGATAATTTTAGGAGAGTATGTCTGGACCATTTAGCCACATTTTTTTTTGGACCAGTTTCTGATGTGGCTTAAAGATTGATTTAATATTAGGTAGATAGATATTTAACGTAACCAATAGACTTTACAGGTAATCAACGCCAATTTCTAAATCATAAAATAAAAGAATTATTAAATAATATTAATAATTTTAGGGAAGTATGTCTGAGCCCCTTAGTTAACCTCCCTTTAATTCCGTTTCTAATGTGGAGTAAAAAGTTTTGAGGAAATACGAAGAGTCAAAATCGAAACCTGTTACAAAAATAAAATGTTCCTTTTTATCAAAAAAAAAAAAAAAAAAAAAAAAAAAAAAACACTGGCAACCCTGTATTTGCTTCCCCTTCTTTCCAGATGGTGAGGGGTCCCAAACAAGGAAGAGGTGATGCAAGGGGAGAGAGAGGGGTGTGATAAAGGCTCAGACAGATTTTCGGGGACTCGAAAAATCAACAACATTAAAGTTGGAGTCAGCAGTAGCGTTCCGTGGAAAACATGGTCCAGACATCACCACGTTTCAAGTCTGTCGGGGGTGTAGCCTTTCATGGAAGTATGGGGTCTTTAACCTTGGGGTATAGAGCCTAAGAATTGAAAGTTATTATTATTTTTTTTTTGTGTATGAAGATTTTTTTAGTGGAATATAAAGATACTGATAGGAAAAACTTTCAAGCATTAAATTAATTAATATTTATGATTTTAGTACGAAAATAATAAATATTTATGAATTTGGTATGATATTAATAAGTATTAATTCAAGTATGAAATGAATATTTGTTGAAAAATATTTTAACCTATATATTTATTAATTTTCATACCAACGAATAACAGAAAAGAAACTTATAGAGTATCCAATCAGAATTTCAATAGAAAGTATATATATATATATATATATTTGGAAAATTTTGGTACACTTCACAATGTTTTAGTAAAGGTTGAGGCTCAACGTTATTGTGTGCCTCTAAAATATAGACATTTTTTTCAGATGACTTAAAGCGATTTAAATATGTAGACAGCAAATTCAGACAAATTCTTTTTAAGCACCAAAAAAAATTATGAATAAAAATTAATTTATGAATTTACGGTTTTAATTAGTAGATTAGTGAACATATTTCCATTGAATTAATATAAAACGCATTTGTAACGGCAAAGTTCAAAAAAATGGATAAAAAAATTAAATTATAAGCATAACTAAAGATTATTTGAAATAGGATACAGTTCTGTCTCAGTAATCCGGTAGATATCGGATCACCGGATTACTGGAAAATTAATCATTTACACATTATATAAACTTTTTAAGAAATACATGAATGATTAAAACCGTTTTACTTAAGTAAAATCGAGTTTCTAAAGAGTACAAAGCAAACTTCAATGATAATCTGGCATTGATTTTCAGTTAAAATTAAATTAATAAGACAGGAAATCATTCGAAGACTTCAACACGTAATCAAATAATGAGTTTTGCTTCTAATTAGATAATAATAAAATGTCACTCATGATATACTTTCCAACATTTGTGCATCTAATATTAAGCTATATTGCAGCGGTTAAGATTTAAACATCTTAGAACTATATACCCAGTATTAATCCTTACAAAAGATATTTTCTAATACTCAGTTGTCAAATTCGCTCAATACATTTCGAAGACATTTTACCATTCATATATCGTTCGCAGTTAATCCTGGTATCTGAGACACATCAGTTAATCCTTCAGTTTCGATAATCCACAACACATGATGTAACGAATGCAAATTATTGAAATTCGCCATGATTGAAATTGAGATGGATATGCGCATTTAAAGGATTAATAAATGTAAAGATTACATTTTCCTATCGAAATAGAAAATTAAACAAGAGGATTTTGCGAAATCATTTAAATTACGTTTGAAAATATTAAATGAGAAACTTTAAAATAAATTTTTGTAATAGTAAACAATGATGTAAGAAAATAACAAATATTTTTAAAATTATATGCACATATTTGCCAGATTAAAAATTGTTAAATGAAAATCAAATATGCACATATTTGCCTAATTAGAAATTGTTTAACGAAAATCGAATATCTATGTAGGGGGGGAAAAGCATTTAAATTTTTTAAAAAAAACGACTAAACAATTTTTTAAATTTAATTTCTAACTGATTGATACATCATGTAAAAGACAAAGTTTGTCTTAAGCATATCAAATAAAAATTTATTATCTATGGATAAAAACTTGAAGAAAATATTTTTGACTCGATGCAATAATTATTATGAAATTATATGAAAACGATCTTTTATTTAATTATTTTAACCAATATGAAACTAATACCAACAATAATTTTAAAATGTAATCAAAGTATTAAAATTAATTTAAAAAAACTACGTTGTGTGTTTATATTTAAGCAATTAATTCAAAATCTTAAGTAAATAACAGGAATAATTTTTAAATAATCGATAATTTGGTTATCATTTTTTAATAATGATTCTGAAGCAAATACGTTTAATTCAGATTTAAGAAAATTCTTAAATGAATATTTATAGAATAAAAAAACAAATCTGTACAGGTTTTTTTTTTTTTTTTTTTAATGTATCAAAAACTATTAATTCAAATAAATATGACGAGAGAAAGATTTATAAAAAAAATTAATTAATTATACATACTGATACCATAAAAAAAGAATAAATAATTATTACTCCAAAAAGAATATTATGAACACTAAGTTAAATTAACTAAAATTCTACAATAAATAAAACGAAACTTCGAAAAAAAAAATTTAATGATAAAGTTATAATTAACCATTCACAATTAATAACAATCATCCCGTGAAAAAGAAAGCGAATTTCGAATTCAAACGATAAAATGATATTATTTGCAGGCGTAATCTCGAATAATTCCACAAGGATCCGCGAGAAATGTCACCACCATCGCTAGCGGACACCCCCACCTTTTCGGAACTAACAGCAAGCAAAAGGTAAACAGAGAAGGAAACTGACCTGTTGAAGGCAGTGGGTGGCGCGACCACTCCGCCGATGACAACAGCGGGGTGGCCCTCTGACGAACAGACGATTCTTCTCACAGCTGCAACAGTAGCGGCAGCCCATCATTCCGCGACATCACAAAACGCAGGCGATTTTTAAATCCCCTTTTTCGAAGAGCAGCAGCAAACGATCTTTTTCCCAACACTGAGTGAGCCGAAAGATGCGCGAAAGCGAAACAGTGTGAGAGAAAAAAAAATGGAACGCAAAAAGAACAAGAAAAACAAAAATGTCGTCTGCGTAAATTCCGCCACCCTCTCCTCTTGATCTACATGGACAAACTGGACTGATGAAGGGAGCGGCACTCTGAAACAACGGCTCCACAAAAAAACAGGGTTCTTTTTTTATTTTTTTGTAATTAATTCTTGAGATTGCCGGTCTCCGGGCCAATGGGAGGCAGGCGCGAAGATCGTTCTGTCTTTTTATTGGTTACAATTACTTCTGGAGAGGGGTGGAACGGAAAATGAAAGGAGGGGGAGACTAAAGCGATCGGCTGGGCTCGACATGACGGAGCAATTACGCCATCTCGCGGTGGTTACCATTAGTACAACATTTCCGTCACCTCGCCTCCTGATTTCGCGCCAATGCTTTGACGCCAAGTCGAGCGCCAAAGGAAGAGAGAACTAGGGTTGCGGCGGGAAAATTTGCGGGGGAGTGTGAAGAAATGAAAACAAGCTTCAAACATGAAAATTCGTGACAATAGGCTCTTTGTAGATGAATTCAAAATTTTTGATTCTTCTGTTGGAATTCAACAAAATGTTATTTGTATTAAAGAGTTTTATCCCACCCTACAAAAAAAAAAAAAAAAATCTGTAGTTTTACAGCTATATTTATAGTATGACAATTTTTTTTGCAGTTATTGTTCGATACCTTTCATAGCTTCCAAAGAAGAGAAAAACATGTATTTTTTTTTCTCATTTAGGTTTTAACACATAGAATTTCGAGTTACTTTACTTGAAAACATTAATCTGTTGAAATCGTGATTTATTTCTGAATTAAATTAATCTCGCGCATTGTTTTTTTTAACATAAATGAATGACTTTTATGCACTTAGTGCATCCAGGCAAGCCATTTCACAAGTGGACCACGGAAAGTTAAAACAATTCCTTAAAAGCGGTCCGTTGGTAGAGTTTGCAATTGCACAATTAACATTGCAATATTTTTTTTAAATATATAGTGAAGTTGACACGCAGCAACGTACATATAAAATTGAAGTGTAAAACTAAGCAATATTGGCTCGAAATGTAAGTCACAGTGGTCAACAAAAAAGTTCTAAGACTTCAACGTAAAAGAGAGAGAGGGAGAATCCGAGAAGAGTTGTATAAAGGGGGAAGGGGGATATTTTATAACATTGCTATTCAAACACAGTTGGTCTATGCTTGAGTGATAAGGATCTGAAAAATACCAAACGGTACACGTCGTTGCATTAGGGACTAAAAATTATTAACCTTTTAAAATCAAAGATGAATTAGACTCACTAATTCAAAAATTAAAAACTACTTATTCAGACGTAGAAACATTTTTTCTCTAGCAAGTGTAGTTATGTTTTAATTATGAACGCAAAAAGGTTAATAATTTCTAGTCCCTAATACATATAATCCATTCAGTTGTTATTGAATCCGAAATTTTATTAAGGAAATAGTAAAGTTTGTATTGAAAAAGTTCGTAAAAATCATAATATAAACAGTAAATATGATTATCATTGCATTCTGACTTCTAAATTTGATCCTTTTTACATTCTGATAAGTAATTATTTTTAATTCCAATCAGGTGAAACATGTAGTATTTGATGAAATTTTTTATTTGACTTTCTCTATAAGTTTAATATTTACCGCTTGACCAACATACGAAACTTCTCGTTTATTAAACCTCTATAACTTGACCACCTGCAGACTCATTGTACCCCTAGATAAATGTTATTAAATTTTCTTCCTAATCATATTATTTTACTCTTTCTTTTTTAAGTTTTTTTTTTTTTTCTCTCTCTCTGTTATTGTTACATTCTAGATTAGGTTTGACGTCATACCGTTCATGAAGAACCCCAAGCCGTGAAAGATATGTTGAAAGTGTACACTCATTCCGAAGATACTGGTAATGTGACAATTTAAACATGAACACTGAATACCGTAACATTGTTTTAATTCTAAATAAGTTCAAATTAGGTATGAAAATTAAACATTGCATAATATTATTAAAACAATTTACTTTGATAAATTTACTGGGAGTTTGAAGTGGTATTGCAAAGTTGAATGTACTTTTTGAATCACAAATAGAAACAGACCAAGAATGATTGATTCTCTCCCCCCCCTCTCTCTCTCTCTTAAAGAAAGAATGAAAAGTTCGTGAAAAAAAATAAACGTATTGATTTTGTAAGGCATTGTATCCCTGAGTTTAGTGCATCCTCGTTATATATGTGGTTTATTTATGGAACACAAGTTCTATCATCCAATAATTTTTCAATTTAATTAAGATAATTCAGTTTAATTGGGAGGGTTCAAAATTTTATTTGACGCAAGTTTCAGTTTTGGAGAAGTATTTAGGCTTGGCTCACATCATAGACATTATTTTGTATGAACACCTTTTATTCCTTCTCACAAATCTCTCAAGTTACAAATATATTTCAGTGAAGCAGTAGCAACGCCATCTGTCGTGATGACTGAACAATAGTAATATATATATATATATATATATATATATAAGGTATCTTAGAAGATCACACACGCATAAGTAATACCGTGTCAATCAATATCAGTTTATTTTCTCAGGTTGTCAATTTACATTGATTCGATTGTGTTCATAATTATAACAATATACTTTTCAGATAAATACTCTTTCTAACTTTAATTCGAAAATGTCGAGATTGAAAATTCAAAAAAAAAAAAAAAAAAAAGGAACTCGATAATTGCAGTACACAATCCATAATAATAATGATAAGAAGAAAAACTTTAATTTGAAAGTATCAATCAATGGAAAGCAGATAGGAGCTGTTGTGACTAAAGCGGCAAAAACACAATTTGAGTGCAAACAGTAACTTTCATCAAAAGTTAGCAACAAAATCCTTGAATGTAAATTTTAACTGCCAGGTCTGATGACGTAGTAGTGTGTGCAATATATTCTAAATAGAATATTCATGAAGTTTAAACAAGATAAACTTTTCTTCAAGTTTACCTTTGTTAGAATAGAAATAGTCGTTTCCCGTGTGTAAGACAACGCCCTAGACTACAATAAACTTTCCCTTGAGAACTGTAATTTTTGTTTAATTCTAATAATCATCAAGATGTTTATATTTCAGTGCAGTGTTGTGAGGGCATATTATTAAGTTGTACAGCAACGAATGAAAGTTTAAGTTTCAAAAGGCGAACATTTTGGATTACATTATTAAGAGAAAATAATGTATATATTCTTTACATAAACTCAAAAACTCCAAATTATTTTTTTTATGGGTAAACAAACTGAAGTACAGTTGTTTCATTATTGAACATAAATTAAAGCGAAGCTCAAAAGCTTGAATAATAAATTTCCTAGAAGGATTTTACAATCTCTTTTAACTGTATCACTAAAAAATTTAGAATTTAAAATAGATCTAATTATAGTTTTAAATAGCGAAATATTTAGGGATATTTTGACGATTGTAATTAAAATATTTGAGCCATTACATTATGGAATTACCATAAAAATATTACATAATATTTCTGAGCATTCGAGCAGAAAATATAATTTAATTAAAGCACCATTCATAATTAAGATACTTTTAATATAAAAGCTCAATAGAAACGATATTAGCTTATATAAACCTCTCCAAATCTAGAAATGCAATAATAAAATTCCCATTTTTAAAATTTTTTAACTCAGATTTCTATTCAATATATGTTGATTAAATATATGAATTGTTCGTAGTTTGGAACAACATAATATCCTTCCTAATAAAAACATAAAATAAATATTTAGACGCACAAATTTATTTCAACGAACTACTCGTATCTTAATGAATCATTATTGGCGTGGTGTAGAAATTAGAAGAAGGGATGCCAAATCAGGTGCTGTCTTCGTCACTTGACCGAGGTCCGTCGCAAATAGCCCTCGTGATGCTTCTAGGGCGGCGATAATAAAACCAGCCAACTAACCTCACTGAATCATCATCTTTCACAATAATTTTTTGGTTAATTACATCAGGAAATATAAATGGAAAATATAATGACTTATATATTCCAAGATACCATCCGTATATTGAAAATTTAAAATTTCCTTAATTCAATACATTTTTAAATCATTTTCCAACCATTAAAATAAAAAAAAAGTTTCTATTCACTTTAATTACTAATTACGTTTTAATTATTGAATTTGACATAAATATCTGAGATCTCCGAAGGAGATAATTTTCTATTTCATGCGGTGGTTCGTTGACTCAAGATTTAAATTCACAAAACAGATAAATGCAACCAAAAATTCAAATTAAATGAAAAGGTTCGAAACGCTACCTGAAGACACAGTCAAAATTCTTCTTTTAACTACCTTCAATTTAGACAAAATTAATTATTAATAATTCAAATTATAGAGTAGTAAATGAATTTTTTCTATTAAATGTGAAATTTAATTCCCGAATTTTCGATAAGAAGTCCAGTCGTCTAACTGCCACAGGAAATAAAGATGAAAACTCCGCACACACACAAACATTGTAAAAACCACATGACACCACCTGCTATCAGATCAGGAAAAGGTCATTTTCCCATTTAATTTACCTCTATTTATACAGGAAGATTGTATAATTGTCCTGCGGAAATCACATGGCTAAACACTTTTTCTATCTCGTCATATCACTGAGATATCTTAATAATTAACTTTCGAGAGAATCACATGCCTGTGTTTAAATTTATTATTAGAGGAAAAATTCGTGTTTATTTCGCACACAATACCAGAGGAACGACCGGACGTATGTGGCCTTAATGAACGAACAACCATTAGCACGGCACAAATTTGGACGAATTACTGATTTGTTATGAAAAAAAAAACTTGTCTTTTTATTTGTGAAACTTTTAATAACCAACTGTCATTGTCTTTCACGAATGCTTTTTTAGGGACATGGACAGATTTCTAAAAGGGACAAAACTGAATTAAGAAGTTCTTTTTTTTAATGTTTTGTGTTAAAAAAAATTATAAGCACACATACACTCAATTAGGGACGTAGTGAGAAATTTTTCGTGGGTATGGGGGAGGATTTTTCCGACTTCAACTCATATCTCAAAATTAATTTCAAATTTCGTTGTTTATTTTTAAGACGAAAAGAATATTTATGTGGACTACGGGATTTCGAATATTAATTTTTTTCTAAAAAGAAATTAAATAAATAAAAATTCAGTATAAAAATGAAGTTTAAGTTTTAAAATTTCAATATGCCACAATCCTTACGGGGAGTTTACAACCCCATATCCCTTCCCCCCCCTTGCTACGCCACGACATACAACTGTCAATGTCTCTTTGGCTCACACACTATTACAATTTTCGGAGAGTTAAATTTTTGAAGATCGTCTCCTTTCAATGTTAAAAAAAAGAAACCTAGAATTAAAACCTTCAAGCAAAACACCCCAAAACTAATGTCATGTTCCAACATTACAGACATATTTTTAGATCAGCAAATATTTTAATATACAGCAACCCCTCATGACTGGCATTGTTTCCGTCCAGTCATGAGTTCGAATCCAGATACCACCAAAGACCCGCCGTGGGCTGGCGCATGTTAAATATGTTGAGGCTCAAGTTCACCCGTTGGCGTGATGTGAAAGTTCAGAGTGAGGCAGGAACTGCTCAGCTGTCATCTTCGTCAATTGTCTGAGGTTCAAAAATTACTAGCTCTATCAGCAATAGCCCTCGCGTTTTTTCTAAGAGCGATGTAAATAAACAATAAAAACCCTCTTTTAATGCGGTATTCACACAACGCGGTTCATATTTTTTTAAAAAAATTAACTAATATGGATTGAGGAAATCATCTTTTGCCTCATACACTTATGTGTAAGTATTGAGTTTTAATGAGAATGAATTATTGCAATAATTAGATGACGTTCAATCAAATACAAATGACAATCTTAATGTAGAAGATTCTGATTGTGTTATGATCCCGTGAAAGAATTTGTTTGCAAAAAATTAGTGAAAGGTCTAAATTAAACAAGAAATTAGCAACCTTTTTTGACAGAAAATCATTCTTGAACAAAGGGCTTTGGAAAGTTTACAAGCCAAGGGGCTATTTATTTTGCACACCCCGTGTGCAGTTTAATTAAAAATTGCTCTACGAAAGTAACCAGTGTTATTACTTGATTTCTTGATAACTAAACCAACTGAACTACGTCATAGTAATCCTAGAAATGATGACCAAGAGATTCCAAGCGATGAAGATACCTTTATCGCCACTGTTGAGTAAAGATTCCCTACGAAATTGTATTCTCCAAGGTAGCGATGGAAGTTAAAAATGCTTACTGTTATATTTGTATAACGAAGTGTAATGAAAAACAATTATATTATTTTCAATTTCTACAAGTATATTTCCATATTAAATTTTTTGTTTCCTTAAATTTTTAAGTTGTCTGATGTGAACAAAATAATATCTTTTAGTATATTTTATTTAGATTTTATGTGTGGAACTAATCAACGTAAAACGAGGGATTATTGTTCAGTTCTTTTCCAATGGAATAAATCATTTTTTTAAACACTTTCTGCTCGAAATTTCAGATTTTATACTTAGAAAAAAAAAGATTTTTAACTTCAAATACAAACATGAATTTCCTTGTATATTTCTAAATTTTCAAGACACAATTCGACAATATGTCTCATATTTATACGAATTCATGTTGGATCATTTTTATATTTGCAAATGCACTTCAAGTAAGAATTCCATCCATTTTATTTATTTCTATAAAACACTGTCTTTGTTCAATATACAAACTATATGGTGTCTTCAACCCGCTTTAAAGATACTTCATTTGTACCAATTTAATCTTTATTTTCGAAAATCAAGTATAACGTTTTCTATTACATTTCTAATTTAAACATTCATATCAGTAGTACTCAATAGATAACAGAAATAATTTAAAAACACGTCATATATCTACATTCCTTTTTCAATTTAGGTTAGACTTTAGTCCAGATAAACCAATCTCACGAAATTATTACCCAACACCAAAAATGAAACCTAATTTCCTCAGCTTTTCCTCCAATGACAGTACGAGTGCAAATCTTCAATGCAACGTTCTAGGTACATCGTTAATAAAAAAAATGTCTTACTTCTATAATTTAGTATTTTCATTATAATAAATCATGTATTGATATATCATCATTCACTTTGTGTTTACTAGCATTATTGGGAATAGCATATTCTAAAACGCTACTGATTTTTGTTTGAATCTATCCAAATTTTTTTCTACATACAATGTGTCCACATTTTGTAAGTTTTATTTTAATACCGAAAGATGTTTCTCTTTTTGAATTAAAATGAAAATCTAGATATTTAATAGATATTTTCAAAGTTCAACTGCGCTATATGATAAAAGAAGTATTTTGTGTCATTAACACAAAAACGTTTATTAATATTGAGGCAATATTGATATATATATATATATATATATATATATATATATATATATATATATATTTATATATATATAAAATGTTTTTTGACATTAATAAAATTAAAACTAGTTAATATCAATGCAAGCGACAATGTTCCTTTTGCCTAAATATTTGATCTAAATTGTTAGCACTTATTTGCGTTAAATCTTTTCAGAAATGAACTGATTTGCAACCAAAGTTACTTCTTGAATATTTTAAGAACATACTTAATCTGAGAAAACATAGGATTTCACACATTAATTCGCTTGTTAAAGGAGGAAAATAAATATGCATATTTCACTATTAGTACTACATTTTCCCACTTGAAAAAAGATGAAATTAATTTAAAATATATTTAACTGTATTTCAGTGATCAAGTGTATTTCAAACATTTTTCATGTATGCTTTGTAAAATTTTGAACTATAAAAAAAAAATTAGTTTTATATGAAGTTAAAAAAATAAACGAAAACAGTCGTTCACTTCGATGACTGGATTGTACTTAGCTTGCGTACATTTTGAGCTATTATTTGATGAAGGAGGTGAGCGACACACATGCTGAAGAAAATAGAAAAAATTTCCATGCTGAATTTTATATTTTTGAACTCCTTTCCAACGTTAAAAACGATTACTTTTCTAAGATATCACCTGTAAATAATATATGCAGATTAATTTAAAACACGTATTATTTAGAGTAAAACATATTTATAGAGGGATATTTGTTGATACATTGAAGGAATTGGTCATTAACTATGTTCATTTCTGAACAGTGTTTCCTGTTTTTAGGGAGATTTTATATATATTTTAATTTTCATAACTATATCATTGTATTGGAGTCTTGTAGTAAAATTGAAACAGGGAAAAGGTGTTTTCTGATATTATTTAACTATTCACTGGATCATTTTTAATTATCATTATGATATATTACGTGTTAGCTTAAACATACAATCATTTCAAAAGGATGTATTAAAAGTAATAGCACCTCGGGACACATAGATTAATTCAAAAGCCCTTTTATCCATTTTCAAAATTGTATTATAAAATTAACAATTAGTAAAATAAATAATCTTAAAGTAATAAATAATAAAAACATTATACTGAAGGAACTAATCTGGAATTTTCAGGAATATGAACATATCTTCTGCATACAAAGAATAAACACAATCATAAGATAATTCGTCTTAGAAGTCTACATACTCAAATCAACTATATATTGCGGTAAATATGGTCACGTGATATCGCCAATTAGGGATAAAAGTGATAAACCAAAATAAATAACAACATAAATATAATAATCTTAAATAACAAAATTCTGATGAACTTTCATTTTGAAAAAAAAAAAATCTAAAAATACAAATGTACCTACAAAAATTGTTACAAATTTCTCTTTTTCTATCGGTATGTTTGAATAAATTTCTTTTTTTAAGAGAGATTCTAGATAAATATTAAACCTATTTTAAAGAAAAAATTACGAGGAAAATTATATTTCTCTGGCATTGAAGTAATTTAAAATTATCCAGGTGAATGTGTATCTTAGATGAGCAAACATTCTTCTGTTAATTCACTAAAAACCATCATTTAATAAATAGATGAATAAAATAAAATAAATTATTACTTATACAACCAAAATCCATTAAATGAAGTGAAAATATGTATTATTTTATTTATTATTTTCCTTTTTATAAAAATATGTAACATTTTACATATTTTTTCCTTCTTACGAAAATATATATTCTTTTTTTATCTTTTATATATTTTCAATAAATAAATTAGTTCTATCATTAGCTTTACATTAACCATGAAATAATATATCATAGGCGTTTGTAATTTCCTTATATTATATTAATTTAAAAACAATTTATAATTTTACTATAATTCTATATAGCATTTGGAAAGTGATATGTTTTTTACAAATCAATGAATAATGTTGAATTTTATTACAGCAATATTCTTTTAAATATTTCTAGAATATTCTTAAATATATTGGTTTCCCCATCCTAAGTTATTGTTCTGCTTTAAAACAATTGCGTGTACTCAGAGAGAAAGAGAAAGAAAAAGCTTTATTTTTTTTAGAGAAAAGCAGTGTTAATTGCATTAATGGGAAATACCAAGAAAAAAAATTAAGGAAAGTCGCTTATTATTTTAATAATTAACAGGTAATACGAGGTTTCGCATTTCCAATAGAAAATGTTTTGTTAGGTAATAGATCCCGTACAATAGTATAATTACTATCAAGGATATAAATATGAATATAAATATAATTAGCAATGAAATATATTTAAGAAATTAATTTGCAAAATGATTTAATGTTTTTCGTTAAGAGAACATATAATTATTTATTATGAAATAAAAGCTTGACAGGAAGACGTATTAATTCCAGCCGATAATATTAAATATTTTGATGAACTTCTTTTAGTTTTATTTTCCATAATCAGTTGTATAATAGAATTCAAGTTGTAAATAGTTAAACTAGAATAATCTTAACTTATAATCCCTTACATCGCACCTAGAAACAACACCAGGCTATTGGCGACGGACCTCTGTCTTGAGCCTCTGTCAAGTGATGAGGATGATATTTAATATTAGACACAATCTCCTCCCTAGGCATAAATTCTATTGCCAGTTTTCAAAGTAATGAGGTGTATTTATATTTCATTTATTTTTGTGATATTTTTCAGTAATATTTTGCTTGTATAAATTTTGTTATGAAAATGATTTGATCTTTCTTTTAAATAACTTTTTTAGTGAAATAAAGATATTGATTGGTTATTATCATCGCACTTCGGAGCAACATGAGAACTATTGGAGATGGATCTTCTATTTTTGAACCGCAATCGAATGACGCCTGAGCTGGCACTCTCTTCCGTGAACTTCCACACCACGCCAACGGGAGGATATAAAATCCTAACAGATGTAACATGTATCAACATTTCTACATTATGAGTTTCTAATGGCATCAGAACTCCAAACCAAGGCTTGACAGATAGAACACCGGTCGTGAGCTCGCAACCATGACTACTCGGCCCCGTGCTCTTTTTTTAGAAGATTAGTTCAAAATATTTGAGTGCACCATGATAAAAATAGGAAAATGTTATAAATTGTATTTTTTTTTTAAATCGAAGATGTGTAAAAAAAACATAACAAAGTCACGAAAATTCAATCAGCTTTACTCGTACCTAAAATTATTCTTCACCTTTCTCACATATAACAGGATATTATGGATATTATTTTTTACAAACCCTAGATATGTTTCTTAAAAAACTGCACACAAAAAAAAGATCTGTATAGGGAAACGGGAGGTGCGTGCCATATTATACAAAAACAGTGTATGATGAAATAAATAATTTTATTTAATTCGAAATACCGTCTAAAAAGTGATAATATCTTATCTGCAGAAATTTTCAGATATGTTTATTAACTTTATGTAATTAACATTTGTGCATTTAATTTTCTAAGTTATATACATTTATACATTTAACAAAATATATTTACATGTTAAACATTTATCAAATTTCTACAATTTAAGTTAATAACTGAAATAAATTTTAAAACACCCACAAAATTTCTTTCAGGAAAGATGGTAAACAAAATTGTATCATTTACTTTGTTTAGACTCTATTATTTGAATATGATCAAGACGCTTTTAAATTCGAGAAAAAAATGTTTGATCCAGAAGCTTGGACTGTAAATATAGATTAATAACATTTGAAAGAAAATTTGTGTTAAATAATTTTTTAATTAAATTTTTTATCTCATATAAATTCAATGAAGATTTTCATGATGCTTTCAGGAAAATGGTTAAATAGAATGGTACCATAAAAAAGATTCATTTTGCTAAACATCACTCACTTTTGTTAAACTTCACACAATTAGATCAAGTTGCTTTAAAGAAAAAGTTAAACAAAATGTAATTTTTGATCGAGTTCTATAGTTCAAGTATGATGTTTCAGCGGAGAATTTCAAAACACTTTCATGAAAACAGTCTTAAGAAATGTGCTACAAAAAGATTTCGTTGGTTATACTTTATGATTCAAGTATGGTAACGAGAAAAAAAAGTGTCATTAAAAAGCACTAAGTATTAACCATTCACATTTTGATATTTAAATCAATTTTCAGACATCACGTCACATAATAGGAAAGAAAGAAAAAAAAATTGAATTACAAATGATTCCAAAACAATGTTTAAAATTATATAAAACTGCTCAGAGAAGTCATGAACATTTTTGAGGTATAACACAAAAATGGCAAATTCAAATTTTATAACAACTGTATTTGCTTTTAATTTTCCAATTCTTTCAAAATATTAAAAACTATTAATTGCATAAAAGAATTAATCATTAGTTCTATATATATATATAAATATTTATTACAATATCTAATTCAATATGTCGAAAGATTAAATTGGTGATTCGAGTTTTAAATAAAAAGAGAGAAATAAAATTTTACTTGAATCAGTCTTAGAAATTTTGATGAGATGATAACACATATAGGCGGGCTAAATTTCAATAAATTGTTAAGCAATTTATTTTATTTTTTGTTATATATCTATTTCAATTAACTTGTTTATCCTGTTCAATATTTTAACTTGTTTAAGTAATATATTTTATGGAGGATATAGGTACTTTGTATTATCTCTAACAGTACATCATTACCGGCACAAAATAAAGAAGGAAGCATATGGCTAAGTGTGGAGCAAAGCCTATTCATATCTTCTACATTCAAATAATACAGAATTAGCGTTTCCCTGTGCAGAAATCATTGCGCTTTTTAATGATATACTTTATTTCCTCCCAACAATTGTCAATTGCGCTTGGAAGATATCCGACAGTTTCATCAACCTCCTGTTTCTCAGGTGACAATTGCAACCGCTAGCTGGAATTTCACCTGAGCTTTGACCCAGTCATGCCAGCATTTCTGATTTTTTCCGAACATAAATATCGCGGCTGTGATCTTTATTCCATTGTCTTCTGGCAGAAAATGGGCTGTGCTAATGATGCTAAAGGTCTTCGGTTTCAGTCAGTCTCTTGCTTAATAGGTTTTAATTTGGACTCAGATTTGCATTCCTCCGTTTGTTCTGGGAGACTTTTTCCCAATGCGTAGAATTTGCTCAAGTAGAAATCAGCGGTAATTGCACAAGAAACATTTTTTTTCTTAATCCGTGGCTTCCCATTGTATCATAACGGAAGAAATCACTCGGTTGTCATGATTATTGATAGTCGTTGTGTTAAAGCAAAAGAAAATTCATATTTCAAATGGAAATTTTAAATGCTTACGGTGCGCACATTTGACTTGAGTTCTAATAATTGTGCATACAATTCTAGTATATTTTCAAAACCACCAGTTTTTCAAATTCAAACACCTGCAATTCGAATGAACAAATAAAAATTATTTACATAAGCAAGGATCCCCAATATTATGCCTAAGGATACCACTGCGCCCTCCGACGTTTTACATATACCCGCTGCAGAGCAACCACGATAAAAAATTATTTTAGTATTCAATAAAATATCATGTAAAATTTTATATAATTAGAGAAATATAAGCATATTTATTTGAAAAAAATAATTTGCTTATAATTGCATGTGTATCTCTGCAACTAGACGTACCAGATGCCCCGGTTTGACCGGCATTGTCACAGTTTGATGGTATGGTCCCGGCGCCCCTATCAGTATGTCATTTTGTCCCGGGTGTTTGCTTAAAATTTTTAAAAAAGTCAAATATACACGTATTAAAATATTTTTAAGGCCACCTGTACCCCGCACTACTAGTGTAAATCATCATGGTTTTCAGCAATGAATATCATAAAAGAAAAATACATACATCAACTTACAGATGAACCTCTTGAAAATTGTTTAAGCGCAGGAATATCATCATGCCCTCCTAAATATGAAGCAATGGCCAACGAAATGTAATGCAAAAGTTCACAATAGCTTTAAGCATTTCCATCGTTTAAAAATAATTTTTATACCAATGAATTGTAGGACAAATAATTTGTAAATTTTTGTCTGTATTATTCAGTATTTATTTATTTTACATAAGTATACAATCCTTGATTTTTACATTATAAAATTATGTGTTTGAGATATTTTTTGTATATTATGTGTATTAACTATATCAACCTATGAATTTACCTTTAAAAAATAAATGCGCCCACCAGCCCACAGGTATTCTATAGTGTACTTTAAGGTACAAAATAAAGTTGAGGATCCCTCATTTAAAGTAAGTTTTACAGTCAAAAAAATGAAGTGCACAATTTGTGCAAAAAGACAGAATTTGAGAATAGAGATTTTCCGATCAACAACCAAGAGGTATAGTATCAAAATTAGTTAAATTTGCGAAAATAAAGTTAATAACAAAACTAACATCTAAAGTTCATAATAAAAATATATGCTCATATACTTGAAGGAAATAAAAGACTATCAGATATGGGTGAGGAAATACGTGCAAGCTGCAATTACAATTTAACTAATGCTTAAAACTAAATCCAAATTCAGTGTATCTCTAACTGAATTCAGAGGTATGTTATCAAATTGTTCTAATTTAAAAAAATAAGGAATTTCTCCTCTAATGTTTGGCACAATATGAGGAGCCTTTGGTACCTTGAGATTCAATGCCAAAAATTCCAGCCAACCCCAATCAGCAACTCAAATACAATTAAAGAAATATTTTTAATGCAAAGAAAGTGCAATATCTCTTTTCTAATGTCAAAGTTCAATTTAAAGTTCACACGTTTTAAATCTCTTGTCTAGAATTTAACGAGTATAGAACACTGACATAGACAACTAATGGAACATCTCATTTTAGAGGTATGAAAATTTATTGCGAAGGTGAAGGTTATATATTGGCTGTAAAAATGATACTGAACTATCACCAAGCTACTTTTTTGAATGTCAGGCAATCTTAAAGGCTAGACAATTCATGGACGAACTCTCGGATGAAAAATTGTTTACTGGTAAAATCATGCAGATAGTTAAAACAATTCTTTAAAATTAGGGTTTTATATAACTGACTCTGTGGATACGACAACATCTCTATTTTTGATTTCATTTGAGTATTATATCTCTATTCCAGATTATATACAATAAAATAGAAGATGCAGTTTACTCCAGTTTGTAAAAATTTGCATAAATAATATGGGGAAGTGAATGTCGATAGAACAGAATAAAATCACTCTAAAAGAAAGAAAATTTCGTTAAAATATTTAGTTTATTTCAGCAGATAGATCATGAAGGAAAAATATGATCATTTTTCAGTAAATTTTAGCAACAGAAGATGTGATATTTTGGTAAAAATGCCTTCTGTAAGCAAAAAAGAAATGACGAAAATTATCTCTGAATATAGCATAACCAACTTTAATCCAGAAAACAAATTTTCTTTTAATTAGATTATGAAATAAATCATTACGAGTTTTTCCAACTTCGTGAAGCAATAAATTCCACATCTGATGGTTCGGCATTATTTTCAAAATAGGTTAAGAAAATCAATTTTGTTCTCGGGGAAATTTCGGATTATCTCTAATATGTGAATGCCAAAATATAATTTGATGCTAAGTTTAGTAATAAATTATTATTTCCTTGGATTTTGCACCAAATTGTAAATCACTTACTTAGAATTTTGTGCATTTTCACATTTAACTGCAAGATATCATGCTATTTAAAAAAAAAAAAATTCTTATTGCAGTATCACTCCCTTTAAAAAAGTAAAGAAAAATCACTGTGCAGACTATGATGGGAAGAGTGATCGGTTGACTTCAAATACTCAGACAAATACAAATGTTTTAAAAATACAAATGTTTTTTAGTTAGTAATATTGTACAATATTTTCGTACATGTGAAATATTATGTAGCACAATTATGTTACAATTATATCTGAAAAAAATTTCTTCGATGATTCGATTGAAGATCATAAATATTTAGAATTTTTCTTTTTGTATAGCATTCTATATGATGTAAAATCGGTTACACCTAAACCTACTTAAAAACTCACAAATCAATCAGTGAATGGGTATCTTTTTCTGGTTGAAAAAGATGAAAAAAATCCTCAACAACTATGAAACTCCACGAGCGAAGAATAATATAAAAACTTCTTTAAGAATCAAGGATTTAGTAAAAGTTTATTTAGCGAATAGTCTTCAAATTCTTGTCACTTATCAGCAAGGAAATAACGCAGAAACGCAATAACAGATTATTTTAGAATATGATGCATTAAATTAATAAAAGATTCAATGACTGATCTGTTTCATTAAAAGGAACCTGTAGTAAAAAAAAAAAATTCCTGATTTTCAGAAAATAGTCTTTTGCAGGCAAGCAATCAAGAACAAGAAATTAGGTTCTTGAACAATGAACAAAAAAAAAAAAATCTATACACTTAAAGAAAGTAGTGATATCTTTCATAGAAGAAATATTTGGATGTTCTTTTATTTTCCTAAAAAGTTTTAAAATTCTAATTTTCCACTAGAAAATGGCAATGTTGTGTTGTCAAGAAACAGAAGCTACTGTTCGCTTTATTCTCATCTCATCCATCGGAAAATATTCTTTAATTTGGTGTTCAAGAAATCTTACACAATTAAGATATTTCGTAGATTTTAGCATTTTCTGTGTAAACAAAACAACAACAACAAAACCAGTGAAAATTTTAAAAAGTTCTGTATTCTATATTCTAAACATTTTCTTCGGGGGAAAAAATCCACATATCCTTTTATCTTCCTAAAAACTAAAAAAAAAATTTAGATTTCAAATTGAAAAATAGCAATGCTATATTGTCCAGAAGCAGAAGCAACTATTGTCTATACCTCAACCAACGTTAAATAGTCTTTACTTTCATATACTTGACAATTAAGAAAGTAGTTAGTTTTTAATATTATCCTAGTAAAAAAATAGTAATATTTCTACAAAAATATTTTTATTCAGTATTCCAAACATTTATAGAAAAAAATTCGTGTGTACTTTTATCTTCTCGTACAATACAAAAATTCAAATGTCACACAACAAAATGGCAACACTGTGCTATCAAGATGTATAGACTACTGTTGACAGCATCACCATCTCAATGAACAGAATATTTATCGTATTTTGATGTACTTAACAATGAGATAATTTGGTAAAAATCAATATCCTCATAAAAAACAGAAATATTTCTATGATTTTTTGCGTTCTATACTCCAAACATTCACTTATTCTTTTATCTGCAATTATATATATATATATATATATAAAATCAAATTTCACTCTGTAAAATGGCAAAGTTGTATTGCATAGAAGCAAAAATCATTGTTGTTAGCATTGTTATTCTAAGAAATAAGAAATATTCCTTACTTCGGAGTACTTAACAGTTAAGAAAGTTGGTAAATTTTAATATCCCTATAAAAAAAACCAGCAATATTTTATGATGTTTTGTATTCTGTATTCCAAATATTTTTAGAATAAAAGTTCACATATTCTTTGATCTTCCTAAAAAATACAAAAATTAAAATTTTATGCAGGAAAATGGCAACGCTGTTGTTGTGAAGAAGTAGATGCTACTGTTGGCCTTAGTCATCAGTTATCAGGGTGCGTTTTGATTTATTACAGTAGTTTCGATGAAAGCTCAAATATTTCAATCAAAACAACCTCTACCTCGATTTCTAGGAAACATAAATCAAAATAAAAGACTTCGAAACGCTTGATTTAAAATACAGAGCTCAGTCAAGCGTGGAAATTTTATGTTGTAGTGATCCTGAATCAGAACGAATAGAAAAATGAGACAATCAAGTTTGGATTTGCGAAGAAGTTCATTCTTTTATTTGGACATTATCAAAAAGGCGACACGGGTTGTTGTTGCTACACATCAATTATTCAGAAGACAGCATCACAACAGAGATTGAAAAGGATGATTTGCTTTTTGATTGCGAATATTTGGAATAATTAGCGAACAAGCGAAGCAAATGCGCGGTTTATTTATTTTTCTAATGTTATCCACAAGCAAAGCAACAGTCAATTAGAGCGAAAATTTTGGTAACAATTTTTTAAAAAAAACAAAACATCTGATTACTTTATTTTAATAAGCATTGTCACGCGTATACATTTAATTTATAACTTCTATGTTTTATTATAATTATTAGACTGTTAAAACTTTTAAGTTTCTTCTGCCTGGTTTCAAGGATTTAAATTGTCCTTGACGTCATCTTTAATTTAGGAGATGAACTCAATTATTTTGGAAAAATAACTGTAGTACTTTCATAACAAACATGATTTTCAGTAATCAGAGATTGTCTTAGAAATAATAGATTCTTTACATTTATATCCTCAAAAAATTTGCAATCGAAACTTTTTTTCAAAGATAAAGCTTATAGAATTGAGCCAAAACAAACGGTGAAACAATTAGAAATATTGATAATACATCAAATACAGTTTCATTTTAATTAAAGCATAAACCAATTACATATGTTTAAAAATCAATAAAGTGTCGTTTCAGAAAAACAAACAAATTTCTTAACTACTTTTTCAAACTTTCACAGGAAATTAATTAGACAATTTATCTTGCTCTTATACAATAAAACATCACTGAAGTTACATTCCTATTACGTAAATCAAATTGCTTGAAAAATATTAATTCTTTTCCCATGAAAAATCCAGCTGTTTATGACGTAGTTACACAGAAAAAAAATAGAGGTAATACATGTTACAATCTAATAGATGTTATGAAAAATAGAGCGTCCTACAAAATATGATTATCAAAAGTGCTTCCTTGACACAAAATGCTATGAAAATAGAATTTGCTTTCCTTTCCCAAGTGAAAGAATGCAACATCAAAAACGTGATGCCCAGAATAGTTTTAATTAATAATTTATCTCCGTCGCACAAAATCCTAATTACGTAAAACCTAATTAATTTTTTTCCGCAAAAATAAGAATAATATAGTGAACTTTATTATTTATCAGCCTGACGATAAAATAACACGAATAAATAGCGGCAAACACTACATAATGCACTTAAAACCTACACCAATAACGAAATAAACTAAATCCGAACCTGGCGGACCAGTTATTCCATAACAATAAAAAATAACTCGTACAAAATCTGGTTAGAAGTTTACTCTAATTCCCCATAGAGCACAATGACAATCTGGCCATACTGCGCCATCTACCGGCAATTTTACAATATACCATGATGACAGCCAAGCATACACCTGTCAAAGTGCGCCCGCTGTAAGTGGTGGGTGGTTCAACCTGACTTTCAACGTAAACAACGTATTCTAGGAAACTGAAAATAACTTCAGATAGGTAAAAGACCTCAACAAATCGTGCAGTTAAAAGTGAAATTTTAAGAAATCGATCAGAACATATAAAGTAATTGTTAAAAAACGTTATAAATACGTAGAATACACAAAAAGCATGGGAATAAATTAGAAAGGAGCTTTTTTATAAGAACAGGAACAATGTTAATTGTTGGTAACAATATGAAATATATCAGCATTCATTCTTTCTTGTATTCTATAAACATTTTGGAGATTTTTTATTCAGTTTAGGAAATACATAAGTTTAAACATTTATTGGAAAAGTTTTCAGTAAATAAAAATAAGTTTCGGACGTGAATTCTTCATTCCAATATAAATAATCAAAAAAAGAGAGCTGAAAATATGTATTTATTCTAACAGGTGTATTACTAAAATAGTATATAAGATAACTTGCCAATTATAACTGCAA
Organism: Nephila pilipes; assembly: GCA_019974015.1. Classification (NCBI taxonomy): domain Eukaryota; kingdom Metazoa; phylum Arthropoda; class Arachnida; order Araneae; family Nephilidae; genus Nephila; species Nephila pilipes. The sequence goes on from BMAW01019133.1 coordinate 276,310, forward strand.
TTATATTGCTTTTCTCTCTTAGAATTAATCGATGCATTTTATTGTGGCACTAAAAACATTTCGTTTTCCTTTAAAATAAAAAAGTTTTGATTTTTTTCCTCATATGAAATACTAAGCATCAATTCAGGTATAAAGTGAAAGGAAATCTACGAATAAAAATTTATTTACTTTCAGGAAAGGTATTAATGTTCTTCGTTTTTTTTTTCTCTCCAGGAAATATATAAATATTAATTAATTAGCTGATTTATTTTTTGCAAATTATCTTCATGGATACTTAAAACTAAATTTACTTACTTTATGCATTGCAACGCATATTGTTACTTTCATTTTTGAAAGTATTATTGTAGTAAATCAACAATTGATATTTTTCATTTTAATATCATTTGATTAAATACACGGTTTCTTGTAATCTGAGGAATTCTTTAAAATTTTTTTTTTTCAAATTGAACTGTGAAACAGAAATAACTAAATCAGAAATATGCTTCAATCAGTTAATTTAAAATGTGTGAAATAAATTTGTATATAATCTCTATTCTTCAATTCTCTAATGATCTGAAGAATTGCTCAAAGGAGTAAAATATCTTGATCATGTTTATCTTAACTCAAAAAGCTGCAAGTTTCATCTGAAAAAGTAAATTTTCATAAAAAAAAAAAAAAAAAAAAAACCTTAATAACAGAGAGAACTGTATACAATAAAATTATCTTAACTTAAATAATTTTCTTTAAAAAAAATAAAATTAATTGCCTTCTACCGAGCTACTTAAAAAAAGCGTTTTGAATATCCGAGTAATATAAAGAAAATATTTCCCACACTCGAGATACATTAAAAGATTATAGAAATGAATTAACATTACTGAGAGAGAATAAACATATTTTTAAAAAAGACATGGATATTTGAAACAATTTAGTCAATATTGTAATTAAAACCATTTTCAGTTAATAATTCGAAAACGTTATAAACTAAAACAGACACTTTTTATGTAAAAGGAAAGCTTATATAATAGGTAATAGAAATAATAGGAATAGAAATCAATCCATGACATAATTAACAAGATAAGTATAAAAACTAGTTTTAGAATTTCGAATAATGTTACTATGTATTTTCGAAATACCATCTAACTATTTTTGGTTTGCTCCCATTTACCTTCAAGACTTGACAATAATCATTTTAGAACAAGTTTAATGAAAATTCTTAAGACACTTAAGAGGACTTTGAAATGATGCTTGTTTATAAGATATCATAATCTAAAATTAAATTATGCTACGAATGAATATTATTTTACTACGATCAGTTTAGAAGTTTATGACAATAAAAAATTATTCATGATATTAACGCTTTTAATACAAATTTATAACATCTTACACTAACGGTTTGATAATTAAAATAAAAATTATTTATGAAAGAAATGATACGTTCGACATTTGTATTGGTGAAAATACTACATAATAATGTTGAGATATTAGGAGTGATTGAATGTACGTTTTAAGATAACTGACAAGTTTAACAATGTCTACAGTTGCAACATTAATTAATAAATGGAATTATTACGTTAACTATAGAAAGTTCTATATGTCAAATTTCTCTATGTTCAGAAGTGTATGCTACGGAATATAGAAATTACTCTTTAGTGGCAAATTATGCGATATGTTTACGAAACTTCAGTTATTAAAAGGAAGAATTTTTTAATTGTATAAATGTTCCATTTAAAGATTCAGAGTACTATAAAAATAATTTCCTCACAATATTTGTTAATAACTATTTACTCCACTAAAACAAACAGTGGTACATTTATTCTTTATTTAGTAATTGAATATCTAAATTCAAATTCTATAAGCTTTTCCAAAGGTGTAAAACGACCGCTTATAAGGTTTAATGATAACTCAATGTTCATTTATTAAAGTTAAGACATTAATTCTTTTTCCCCATGAATTTCTCGAGTTAATTGATATTAAATGATAAGATACAAAAAACAACTATTTTTATAAGCAAACGATTTCTATCAAGCAAATTCGATATTTTGAAGCTTTGTTATGGAAACAAATATTTGGTTACATTATTATAAATTATTAGAGAAGATAGCAATAAGATGTTAATTCGTTTCCTTGATATAAAATCTACAATGAATTCAACTTCAAAGAGTCAACGAAATGCTACGTTTCCAATTTTGCGAAATGTATTTGTATCTTATATATCTCGATACGCAATGCTTAATTAATCAGTAAATTACGAGATAAACGAGCAAAGATATTAAATGGGATGCTGATAAAGCTACGTTTTAAAGCAATTGTTATGTTATAAAAATCATATAAATTTTTGAATAGGTTTTTTAGAAATACGTAGCCAAATGCGATATGAGAAAATATTCAGAATACTCTCTTTTGAAAATTTATTTTAAGTTACAATTTTCATACCTCTCCGATGTTTCCTCCTTTATGTAAACGCACGGGGTGGGGGGAAACTGCCATTTCTTTTGTATTTATAAATGTAAAATATATCTTACAGATCTATGAACACTTATACAATTAAATATATTCACAACTTTAAAATTTCGATACAGTTCCATCTGTAGCCGATGGGAGAATAAAGTGCTAGAAACTTCAAAAATCCAGTGACGCATTGTTAACAAATATAAATATTTAGGACACCGATCACAACAGGAAGTACAATTCCCTCGTCTGTTTCTTTTATATTTCTTCCCCTCACCCCAAACCAACAAAAACAACCCCCTCTTTCTTTCTTTTTTTATCAATACCTCATTATATCTTAAACATCTTATATGATATTACGTATATAATACACATATCTTGTTAATTTTTCTCTAATGATACCACTGACTTTCGTTTTCTTCATGATCAAAGCATTATTCTACTCCTATCTTTGTTTAATATCGCTGTTGTATTCAATCTCTTTTCAAATGTACTTGATATCCCCCCCCTCATCCGCTATAGTATCGCGAATATTCTTATCTAAGATATTTGCTACTATAGTACGATCAGTGGCGTTATTTTATTTGCATTTAGTTTAAGTTATTGTTATTAATATTTCGCATATTAACATTTTTTTTTTATCATTTTATAAATAAAAGTGAGTTTTTCATTTTTTAAAAAGAAAATATTGTTTTGTCACGTTGCGCATTTGTTAATTTCATTTCTTACTTAATACGTACAATACGTGTCAAAGTTAAGGAATAGTTTTCAAATCATACTGAATTTGAATAATTTGTAAGAAAACTTTTGAATACATGCCAATCAAATTTCGTAAAAAAGTGAGAAGTTATATTTGACAAACATAATAGAAACATTAAAGCATATCAGTAACAAGTAAAAAGATTGTTTTTTTTTTAATTTAGAAATTCTACAAAAAATTAATTGGTAAGTTTAAAATGTTATTTCTAAATAAAAGAGCCGGTGTCATTTTAAGCAAACAATAATTGCTCCAATAATTTGAAAGTTAAAAAAAACTAAAGGAAATTTTTTGAAAAAGCAGTTTAATGTATATAACATGATTATTGTATTAATATCAATGAAGATCAAATGGTATTTGTAGTTTGATTTGCATAACTTAAGAATATTTTATAGAATTATTAACCAGAATGATAATTTTTAAGTTAAGAGTTAATTAAAACATAAGATGCATACGTATAAAATCTGAAACTACATCGGAAGCTGACATCATTATCTCTCAGTCAAAAAAAAAAAAAAATTAGTTTGTCTTAACATATCGATGTTCAAGTTTTAAATTTTTAAAAATATTTTAAAATCCAATAAAAAAAATTTTTTTTTTTTTTTAGTTCACGAGACATGTAATGTCTAGTTATGAAGTACAAACGGCGAAAGTAACTTTTTCTTACGATTATTTCACTGTAAATCCATTTTAAATAATATTTTAATATCTACATTTTGAGTAAGTGTTCTTCGTCAAAGAAAGTAACAAATTGAAAGAGGAAAATTATTTTATATTAAAAAAAAAATCATGATATTTTTTTGTATCTGACATCCAAACACAGTCGAATCGATCGATCTTTTAAACAAATTTTTAAAAAAATCAATTTCCACGATTTAAAAAAAAAAAAAGATCCTACTATACATCCACCAACGCACGAAAACTAAACAACACAAGTTGTTTGTCCGCGTAAACCGTCACACGCCACGCCACTGATCGCACGTACTACTACAAGTAAACAATAAGCAAACATATCCTACCGGAAATCCAGTCAGTGTCATCCAAATACATATCCCACGTCGGGGGGTGATAAACAGTTGCCAGTAACAGTTTAGGAAGAAAAGAAAAAAATTTCAAACGCAAGAAAAAAAAAGATCAATAATTCTCCAATGTTCCAGCAATGGACACAGGTAATTCAGAGGTATAAATATCTCTTCTCTTAATGTGTTATTTTCGTAAATCACCACAAGTCACGACAATTTTTGTAGCAGCAGAGGTCACAGATGGACCTCTTCGCTCGGCTGCGAGAGCTGAACTGAGGGTGCAAGAGAAGAGGAAGAGTGATACTGAGGAGCAAGATCGCATGTTGTGGATAAGCACCGCCATCTATTGTTCTCTGCGCGCATTTTTGAAACAGCGGCATCGTGTCGGATGGAAAAAATGGTGGCGTTTTTCGAAGCGGCCGTATCGGGTGTCCGTCGCGGGAATGGAGTGGGACGGCGTCGGGGCGGATGGTGTGAAGTTTTCGGGTGAAAGAGAGACGAAGTAGGCTTAGGTGTTTGGCGCGCGCTGGTTGAATGGATAGGGTGTTGTGAGAGTTTTTTTTGGCTGAGATGGGAAAAGGAACTTTTTTTTAGAGGAAATTCTTTCAGGGATAGAGAGGTATTGGAAGGAAATTTTATTTCTCATGAGAGGGAAATGGTTGATAGAGTTGAAAAAATATGGACAGCTAATAGTTTTATTAATATTATTTTTTAAATTGGATGGCAATATATAGCTGTGAAAAAACGAAACTCGAAATTTTGTTGATTTGAAAAGCAGAAAACCGACTTAAAAATGCTGATTTGACATTTTTTTATTTAATTTTATTAACTTTTAATTGAATAAAATAATTTTTAAAAAATTTAGACTCAAAGGAAAAAATTAAAAACCTGTCTTTTATAAGTAAAGCTTTATAAATCAATTTAATATTAAAATAGAAAATAAAAAATAAGATATAAATAATTCTAAATTTAATTCAATGGAGCATCATGGTATGTTAAATAATGTCTCTATAAAAATTTAAAAAGAAAATTTTATAAAATACGTAAATTTACTTATATATATATATATATTAGCTAAAAAAAATTTTTCTCGCTTTTTAGATTAGAATTTTTATTTTTTTGAACAAATACTTTTATTAAAATATAATTAATAGAAAAGCAATGAGAGACAGTTAAAAAATAAAACAAAGTAAAATAAATAGTTTTTTTTTTAAATATCAAGATTCAAGATATATATAAAAATTTTTTTTATCGTAAAACGTTTATTTTATTCAAATAAAAAATAGAATTTTTTTTTATAGAAAAATAAAATACTATTATAAAAATAATTTATTTCAATAATTTCAGGAGCTCGTGAGAAGTTTTCGAGATTATTCAACTGTTTTTATTCAAAATTAGCTAGTTAAAAAAATAAATATTGTTTCCTATTTTTCGTGAATTCAATTAAATAATATATCAAATTTAAACAAAATAAAATTTAGTTCAAAGAAAGTTAGTTGCAAAAGACTATTGTATTATTATCCAAGTTAATAAAGTTACATGAGAAAGAGTGCAACTAAATATTTTCGACTTACTGAAGAAATTGAATGAAAGAGTTGTAGATTGAAGTTTTGTACATAAATATAACATTAACTCAATTTTATAGTCTTAATTGTCACTAGAAATGCATTACATACATAACTTTTTCAAATAATAATTAAATTTTAACAAAATTGTAATAGAAAGTAATAAATATTTTCATTTACTTAAATATTTTCAAATAATAAATAATTTCATTTATTTCTTGTAAGTAAAAGCGTTAAAAGTGAATACACTATTTAAAATAATCTTCTCTAAAGTTATAAAAATTATGAATCGCTTGTTAGTCCAAAAAAGAAACTATTTCATTAAAGTAATACCAATAAATTTAATTAAAAATAATAAATACACCAACTTCTTCACATCAAAAAAGAATTGAATCTTAAAATTACTCTATTGAATAAAAATCATTAAATGTTAAGAGGAGCATAATCTTCAATTAAAAACATACAAATTAACTTTATTACATTCTATCTAATAAAACCTTATTAAGCAATTTTGCAGCTCATTTCTAAAATATGATTGAAATACGGAGAGTTTTATAAAAAAATAATAACAGGGTATTTCCTAGAATTAATTTATAGATATTTAAAAATACTGAAAAGTTTTATGAGAGCTTGATTGAAGCTTACAAACCGAAAAGTCTTACAATTATATTCTTCTGGTTAATTTCCTGCAATTTGTACACATTTTTCAACAATTCATAGCAGGATAATTTGCTAAAAGAACGTGAGTAAAAATTAAATTGATTAGATTGAACGGAAATTTCAATGGAATTGTTATTGAAATTTATTTTAAAATAACATGGGAGATTTTTTTAAAAAAAATTTCCGTAAAATCATTATTTTAAACTTTTATGAAAATATGAATACGATGTGATTCGCAAAAAGTTACTGAAATAATGAAATACTTTCCATTATGAATTATATGTAATTCAGTGATTTGAGAATAATTTTCGTTATAATCCGACATACAGTTATTAATGATTAACACTGCAAAGTATATTTATTACATATTAGAAGTTTGTTACAATTTGTATTTCATATATGATCTTAGGATTATATTTATTTCGAAATGATTGCTAAACTTTTCTGATGCAGAACGTTATGCAAAACATTAATTCGTTACCGAGAAAAAAATAAAAGCAAAATTTAGCTTAATTAACATAATATAATTGATAAAATATAAATACAAATTTAATATAATAAATTAACTGAATGAAATAATCTCGTTCAAATACGTTACGAATATTTGGATCACAGTGAAATATGATCTAATAAATAGAAAAGTTGAAATTTTTTTCAATTCGAAGATTTTAAAATAATATAATTTGTTTATTTTGATATAGTTATATAAGTTTTCTCTTTTAAAATGAAGGATAGGAATGCATTGTGGATTGTATAGATTTTACTAAATATATTCTATGATTGAGAATAAACTTCAAAATAATTATAAAATTTTAATTAAAAGACATGTTAATATTTTTTATTGTATTCTTTGCACTAATGAATTTGCTGTTTTTGTTTTAGAAGTTTAATACAATTTCATAAACAGAGTTATGTCTGCGATTTTTCAAAAATTGTGAATAAAGAGTAATTATTATATCTGTTTTGTATAATATTTCGTACGAATAAAAATGCAACTTAACGAAAGAAATTTCCTCCGATTTCATCGGAGTATAGACTGAGTTATGTTAAACACAATTTTTTTGAGAATAAATTATGATAATTCTATTTAATTGATAAAAAATTCTCCCAAAAAGATAAAAAAGAATTTGTTTTTCACTTTGAATCTAAATTTTTGAAAAAATTCTCGAATAATAAGCCAAAAAAAAAATAATAATAATAATCGATGCAAGTAGGATTTATTACAAAGAAAATAACATCTTTCTCTAACATCATTAATCTGCGGTCAATAATAAATAAACAGAAACTAAATATAATTTTTATAAAATGTAAGCTTTCAGAACAAACTTAAAGCATTAATTATATCTTTATCCAGAATATTATATCATTATATTCTTATTAAAAACATACTAGGAAATTGAATTCCATGAAAAGGCAATACAAAAATACAGAAACAAACAAAAATATCATTTCATTTCTTTCATACTTATTCATATTAGATTTAAAATTAGAGCAACATTGTTCTTATACAGATTATGTATTTACAATTAACTTAAGGGCAATAACTCTATAATAGTAATAACTTACCAAGTTTTAGAAAGATAAATTGTTAGAAAGCACACTCACACACAACTTAGGAATACGAAACCGAATAAAAGTGATGAGGATTTTAAAAACAAGAGTAGAACTTTAGAAAACTTTTAATAGCACAAATTATTCAGAATTTTAAAGTAATTTATTATATTCTCAATATTATTATTTGATAACTAATAGCATGAAAACGCAAGAAAATTAAGTTTATATAAAATTATTCAGAAATTAATAAGCTTAAGATAATGTGTAAATAAACTGACACACAAAATACCAAAGAAATTAGAACACATACAATTAAAAAATTGAGCTGATTTCAAATAATATTGTTAAGATTTTAAGTAAAATTTTAATAAAGCAAATCAATAGTGAAATTATATCTTATATAAATACTTTAAACAACAGTTACTCGTGTGAAGGGGTTCGAAAAATTGAAATGAATAGTGCAAAATATATATTCAAAAGTGCAAGTCAACAAATTTTTGGAAATGTAAATTATCTATGTATAGTGTACAACAGATTTTTAAAAATGTTGTGCAGAAGTCAGGACTGATTTAGTACTGTATAATTAAAACATTTAAAATTTTGAAAATACAAGCTATTTAGATAATTTTTTTAATATAAAGTAAAAGAAAAGACTTACTTTAATAAAAATTACTGGATTATTAATAAGATTCTGTTCATGGAAATGAACAATGAAAATTTTGTATACATCGTATACATACATCAATGCAAAGTATGTTGTGAAGACTTTCATATTATTAGTATACGGTGCAAAATTTTCTTTGAAGGAAAAAAAAAATATATGAAAGCTACAAAAGTTTTTGCAACATTGTATTAAAATGTTAAAAAAATACACACGCAAAATAAATAAATAAATAAATATGCATTTGAAAATGCATAAGAAATTCTTTAAATTCAAGTATAAAATAAATGCATAAAAATCCACGAAGAGAACCTGGCAATTTTTGCCCACGTTACCAAGCATTAACAAATACACACTGAATCATAGATTTCGCAAAATATTCTACAAATCACAACAAATTGATCTACAGCAAACCAATTTTCAAGGTGAAATACTCCAACCGAAGCACCACAAAATCGAGACCAGTACACCTCTATCAAATTTCAAGGCAACAGAAATATACGGAAGTACGAATGCCACGTGCCAATCCCTGTAAGTCGCCTCTGCATCTGAGGGATAGAGGGGCTACCCTCCTAAAAATCGACCTACTGCACTCAAAACAGGAGCCCCAACCCCCACCCACAAAAAAAAAGTCTTTTGTCAGTGAGGTGCAGAAAGGGATACACAACATTGAAAATTTTTTTCGATCCATCTAGGAAATCTGTTACGACCTTGAAAAAATACTGGAACCTTGGTAAAGCACCAAACTTCCGCTATCTAGCCTGATGTCTGATTTGTATATATCATGGTGGCGTTTTGAAAATCGCTCGGTAGTTGTAATTTAACAAATTGGATGCAAGAGAGGCCACATTTTTTGTGTGTGAGTGATTTTTTTTAATGCTTGAGATCACTGTAGAAGTAGCAAATAAAACACGGGAAGCGTAACTCATCAAATTCGAATACTTCTGTGACAACCTTGTCTGGAATAGGTGTTTGCGTCAAATATTTATGATGTTTAGGATGGTGATTATTATTTTTTTTTAATAAATGGGAAGGTTTTTCCTTGGAAATGTCAAGGTGTTGCCAATTTACCATGAATTCAACTTGGATTGAGGAATAGTTCTTAATGGTTTTGTAAATTATGCTTTACATATTAAAATAGAAAGCATTATTCATTAAAAAATATTCTTAATCACGAATTCATATACAATTATTTAAGATAACTGTATGATTGCTATATCACATGCATTTCTTGATATTTATTACTTTCATCTGTATTTTACACAAAAACATTTTCTTTTATAAATAAAAAAAATATTATAAATCACTATGTAGTGATATTTATTTTTTAAGGGCAGGTTGTTTCTTTATCTTCAAATTAAAACTGCAACTCTTATTTCGGCTTTTCGAAATAGTTTTCCATTATATAGATTTTTTTATGCAAGCAATAATCATATTTTCTTAAACTGACAATATTATCAGTTTTTTGGTTAAGAAATGTGATTCTAAATTAACAAACTGAATGAAGATTTAGTTTTTACAAAAGTTATTTATTGCGTAAACATTTAGACTATTTTGTTGTATTATCTTCGCGAAGACATCGACGATAAGGAGCATTTAAATGAAAGCTATTCTGACAGATAATATAACTCATAAATATTTACAATACATTCTACACTTTGAAATCAGAAGACATTTGAGATAAATTAATACAATACTAGATGACAATTGAATGAAAATAATTAGTTAAAAATATTGTAATTAAATTACTTCAGTTTATTAACTCGAAAATAAATTCGCAGGATGTAAGATAGGCAAACATGAAGTAAAAATTAGAAGGTTTAAAAATGTTTATGAAATATATTTCATAGCCAAAAGTGCTTTTGACATATATTCATAAATTAACTTAGAACGATAGCTTAGAATTTTTATTACGCAAATTTATCATATTTTACTCTAAAATAAAGAGATTGTGAATGGTTATTAGAAACTTTAGAAAATGAACTAACCGCTTGAAATTTCTCAAGAAACGCTACAAGAAAATTACACTACTCTCCATAACTTAGCATTTTCTCTGAGGTTTGTGAGAAACTATGTAAGTTATATAAAATTTAAGCTGATTTCAAAATTAATATACGTTTTTCTCTCTTACATAATTACTTTTTTTTTTGTTGATATAATTGTGGAAAAGCCTTTTTCATATTCCTTTACCTAAAAACTCCTTCCTGTACAAAATAAACAGATATTTACTTCTTATAGATATTGATGAATAACTTTAATTATTGAATAACATTATGTATCATATAAGCAAAAAAATTCGATTTCCTTACTGAAAATTGATAGATGAAAATATTTTTTACAATACAAGGATATATTGAAACAATACAAGAGATATTGAAATAATAAGGTTATTCTTTCACTTTATGTTCCAGTTAAAGTAATTTCCAACTGTTCAGGCAATGTTTCGATTTCATTTTTAAATTATTAATAAATACATTAATACTTATGCAAGTATTATTCCGTCACAATTCAAAACTACATAATTAAATAAATAATAAAAAAAAAAACCGCACAATTTCTAATTGTGAAAAATATTTGTGCCATAGAAAAGTTTGATTACCATTTTTTCTTTGTATTTTGTGCACCTGATTTAGTAAGCCCAAAGTTATGTTAGGCAGACTTATCAAATTAAATTAATCTCTCGAACAAGGTTAGGTAGTCCTGATGAATTTCTCATAAAGTATGACAAAATCATTTAATAAAATTATTATCTTAGGTAAACAACCCTGTCTACAACTTTGCGACAAAGTTTTAAAACCGAAGGATGCTCCTTCGACAAATTAGACGTTCGAACCTAAGGCGGATTTGAAGTATAGGTAAATGCCGTTAAAACTGTCTCCCTACTCTTTCCACCACCATTATTTTTCAAATTTCTCATTTCTGACGGCGTTCTTCATTATGAAGGACAAAGCTGCAATAAAATTTACGTTGAAGGACATCGAGATCAACGGAAGCCGTAAACCACAACCTTTAGTTTGGATAGGTTGGGTTCGCCAAGTAATTTCAAGTCATCCGTTTCATATAAAAAATGTTGATTAAAAAGGATATTCGTATCCTCTTGTGTATTTCTGATTTGTTTTACTAAATATTAAATTTTAAGGATAATTTAAATATGTAGCTACGTCCAGGTGATAAAACTTTTTTACTGAATTATGGTTTTTAAATAGTTTTTTTCCCTTCATTTCTTTGATATATGTGGTGTTTATTTAATGCCTGTTAATAAATGTCCATGGAATTGATGTTCCCTTTAAATGCAGAATTTTAATATTACAACACTTGTATTATTTCCCGAATACTTAATTATACTTGGAGGTCAATAAAAAATACATTTTATAGATAAATTTGTTTTAATTAAACTGGCATACTGGAGCCCGTTTTGAGGTGATTTTATGTATTATCATTTTGAAAAGAAAAGAGGGAAAAAAATTCACCTTAAAATAATTTGATATATTCGAAAATTTTAGTGCGTATTTTTAATACAGAATTCTCAACAATTAATTTCACTCTTCAATTTATGCCGTTTGACCAACGTTACTGAAATGCATTCTCATCAATCACATATAATAAATTTGAGGTTAAATCCATACATGCTGTATTAAGTATATACGTTGGAATATTAGAGCATATTAAAACGTTTTAAAAACAAAACTTAGTTTCATTCTATGATTTAAAGTAATATTACACAAAATAACAGCAAAAAGATTGTTACAATGATTCGAAAAGAATAAATTAAATGTGTGTAAATAAATTCAAATATATAAGAAGTTTAATATATATTTTAATCGGTTATATTCCTTTACTCAACATATGAATTATAGTTTTAGAATCCTATTTTAGCAATTTAGGCTCTTTCTGGTATCTACTGAATAAATTTGATTATTAGACATCTATTGACAGATGTCTATGTAATGTACATTCATCTTCAATATTAAATATCATGCCTTGCTATGTTTGTGCTTGATTTGGTTATTTGGTTATGTAGCTTAAATGCACAGGAATTCAATATATAAATCCACTTAAAATGCATCGATTTTTAGGATACTTGTATTTTCATGATAACTATATGAACTAAGGCTTTAAAATATTACATTTTAGGAACCTATTTATATCTATTGATCATTTTACAAATTCCTACTGAAGGTTGAATATATATTTATGAATATGCGTCTTCCCGGAACAATGGATTGTCTAGGCAACTCTTTTTTTAATTTTATTTTTTTATTTATTTTTATTTCTCACATAAACATTCCAGAATGGCTAATTAAAAATAAATATTTAATCGTATAAATTCATAACGTATCAAACATATTTTTCCATCTATTCATTCAAATACATACATTATAACTATACTCAAAAACTATTTTTATATTTAAGATACTTAGATTTTTATAACAATTTTAAATAGAAAAACCGAATGATTTAGTATAAATTAGGTTCCTCCTCCCTATCTCTTTAAAAATTAAAATGTTATTTTATACATTTATGTACTCCATAATTTATATATCATTTTTATGTAATATAAGGATTTTAAAACCATGTAAAAGTGTCAACGATTTAAAAAGTTTAAGAATATAAGAAATAATAAAATAAGGATACAATTTTTCTTTTTCTAGCCTCGACAAATTACTTCATTATTCTTAAGAATATTTTAGAACATTTTGAGAGGCATCAAAGCCTGCGTACTGCAAACATAACTAAGAACTCTGCTGTCATTTAAGCAAAAATCAACAAAATAGTTTCCTTAGAAAGAAAAATTTCACTCTCCAAATTTTTTAATAGAAAAATAATTATTAAAGCTTAAGAATTGGAATTATTTCATGGAAAAAAAATAGCAATTAAACTTTCAATCCTTTTTGAAAGCAAATCCACCTTTCACACATTTCATCTTTACAATTTTTCACTACATTTGCCAGTTTCTTTTCTTTTTTTTTTTTTGGCCTTAAATTTTGTAAAATTTTAATAGTGCTACTCCCCATACTTTTGAGCACTTTAACTTAATTTAATAAGATATATTTAAATATATTTAGAGAGAAATTCTTACAGTAGTTGTGGAAAAAGAGATTCATTTTTAAAATGTACTTACATGATAAAAGCTTGATATACTTTTCAAATATTATGAATGCAAATATCCGTGGCTCAACAATATCTGAAAAAAAAAAGATCAATTTAAATGAGAGATTCATCAATCAATATATTTTATGTAAAAAGAAAACTTATATTTTTGTTCAAAAACAAAAAAAGATTAAAATAAAATAAAATCTAAGAGAAAGAGAGATATTCGAATTACTAATACGACTAAGTTTTTTTGAAAAAAATAATTATTAACTCTCTTTACAAAAATGTTTTTATTAAAGTACTAGAAATGTGTAAATTCATTCTTATTGACTTAATTTTATGTAATTGAAGACTTATAGCCATCGCTTGAATTAACAAATTTCTGATGGATTTTGGTTAGGAAAAAAAGGTTCCTTACACACACACTCACTAACACACGCACGCACTCACTCACGCACGCAATCACACACACACACATATATCTGTGTGCATGAATGCATTTCAGGAATTTTAAAAAATGTGTTTTAAATTATATAATTTATAATTAATAAATGCATTAAAACTGTTGAATTTTCGAAACAGTTAGGATCTATTTTAACTTTTAAAAACAAAAAAAAGCAAAGATTATAAATTTTATATGCGCGCATTTTTTTCCTATCCTTAGGAAGGAAAATCCCCCTTCCACACTACAAGTTTTTATGAAATTCATGTTTTATGATACATAACTTTAAATCTAATATGGGGTTTAAAATTAGTATATAAACTGTCAACAATGAAGAAAAATTTTAGTTATGTATATTTTTAATTAATTTATTATAGAGAGCATGAATATGTAATCTGTAAAGTCATTTTTGTTCTGTATTCAAATTTTCAAATTTGTTCTGTATTCTGTATTCTATTTCAAATTTGTTCTGTATTCTGTACTTTAAACTACGTGTTGAAAATTTCAGGCAAGAATTATATTTTGGAAATAAGATAAGTAAAACAAACTCAGCACATGATTTATAAATACAATACGATCTACGAGCGAAATTTCAATAATTAACCACTATAAAACTCCTTAACAAAAACACAAGTGACATTTAATTACTCATAAGTTACTCAATAAAATATTCTAATTAGTAATTTCTGTAAATATTTTAAGTGATTGAAATGTACATTACCTTATAATTTGGTTTTTAAATGAACTCCCTTCAGAACAATTACAAAATGTAGAAGAAAACGAAGATAGCTAATAAAATTTCAGAAGTTTATTCAGTTACATTACGAACTAGTAATACTAAAAATAATATATATAAAAAAAGACATGCTGAATAATAAATGAGAAAAAAAAGATTATTATTTCAAAGAGCTAATGACTTTCAAAAAATAATTTATAAATAGTAATGAAAAAACTAATTATATTCTTGATATCAAAAATTAATTTTTGATTAATGGAAATAAATAAGTTATTTTATCTAAGCCCAACATGTAAATGTATCCTACCTTTTTAAATTTACAAGTAGATTTTTAATATCTCACTATATAAAATCATAACTGGATCTAAAACTGGAAATGGACAATATTCCAAATATTTTTAAATCGTTATTATAAGATAAGTCGAATATAGTGTTAAAAACACATAGCTTGATAATGTTACCTCATCGCCTTCAATAAACCAAATGAAGCTCTCAAGATTTTTTTTTATAATTTTCCTTTATTAAAAATGAAGAACATTGAAAGAAAAAACATTTTTAATGAACCAGGACAAAGCCTTAAAAAACCACAGCTTTCGCTTTCATACTCTTTTATTAAGAGGTCATCACAGGTATTATGAGTCATGGGAAATGGAATTTTGAACCTAGTCATAATGATTACCATTGTGATGGGGTATGTAATTGTGTCCAAAACGTTCCCATTTCCGTTCATTCGAAAAAAATATATATATTTAATACGATTCGCTGCCTCTAGACAATGAATCGACACATTTCAGAAACTACGGCTCACAGCAATTAAAACCGGGACGCACATGAATTGAAAGAAAAAGCGTTACGTCTATCTACATGATAAAGCATTAGATGCGCAAACAGATTTTCAGTCAATTATGTTATAGTTTTTTTGATAAATTACGACGAAAAGTATTATTTTTATTAAAAAAAGGTTTGGCAATAAATAAAAAACAATTACTTTTAGATCAAAATTTATAGGAGTGCCTGAAGTGGTTTAATATTGTAGGGGGAGGGGGGATTTATAGATACGAATATTCGAATATATAAATAATCACGTCGGAACATAGTTGAAATTATTTATATTTCTGAATTTTTTAAATGAAAGTAGAGATGGTTTTTGACATGAATACTTTTTATGTGATTAAAATGCATACAAAAGTGAGGAATTATTGAATAAATAATTAAACGAGTAAAAATTGTTTTAACTATCTAAAATGAATGTAATAAATTATTTACAATTAATTAATTAAAATAAATATACAAATAAAATAATAAAAATCGATAAATAAAATAATTTAAATTATGAACAATTAAAATAACTCATAAAATAAATAAGAACAATAAGTAGACAAAATAATAAATAAATTATAAGTTTATAACAATAAATAATATTTAATAATAAATTACTCAAGATATTAGTATGTGAATAAATTTCACTGATTAATGTTTGAAATTTTTGGTTACATATTTATGCAGATGTAATTTAATTGTACTTTCTTTCTTGTTAGAGCTCTATAATATATTGCATCGTTTTATATTGCTCTTTGCATATTAGGTAAACACTTCCATGATCAACACATCATCCCACACCAGTCAAAAATGTGTCAAAATACAAAAATGCTTCATTCAGATTCTAGTTTGTTAATTTTATTAATTGCAATACGATATCAATACGTTGATAAAAGTCTAACTTTTGAATACAGAACGAAATACTGAATTAGTACAAAAATTGAAGACCTTTATTGTATTTTTTCTAAAATAATAACAGAAGAGCCATTTTTTAATAATACTATCTTATTCTACTACATTAAACAAAAACAAAGCCCTATTAATATTTTGAACAAATATCATACTAATTGAAATAAACTCATTTATCAATATTCCAAAAAAATTGTCGCTTTTTTTAAATATTTTTAAGATAGTATAAATAAAAAGTATAATATATGCAGAATTTATCCTATTATATGGCATTAATATTAAATTTTATGAGTTTTATGGACAAAATCATATTTTTACATGCTGCATTTTTACTTATAGCAAACTTGCTTTTATGTATCTACAATACAATTATTTCAATTTTTATTAATTTTGTTTTATTATTTTACTTCCACAGTGCATTAATTTGATCATTAAAAGTTATATTCAATATAATAAGTTTATACATACATACATTCACACACACACACGCACGCACGCACGCACACACACATACATAATAACACGAATAAAGCAAGTAAACAAAACTTGTTGTTATATTACATTAATCATAATAATTTAATAATATCTGGGTTTTACAAGCTGAATTGCTTTCTTTTTCATTATTGTTCAAAAGTATTACAAGAATCTGCATTTCACAAAAAATAATTTTTATGTATACTTATTTGTTTTTCGAAATGCGTTAAAAGCAGTTTAACTCCTTTCTCTCTTTTAAATCCTTATACAAACAAACAAAACAAAAATGATTTTCCAGACATTAAGACGTTTTGATACACCCTTATAACTAAGATACACTCTTATTTATCCACTTACTTTCTTAAAACTAAGTGGATAAATATTTATATAACTACAAAAATTCTGACAGAAAATACATGTAAAAAGAAATTATCCGCAACTATTTATTGTACGGCGTTTTTTATATATTGAGCCGCGATGGACAAAATAACACAATTTTGTTTCATTTTATTTTGAAAAAAAAAAAAAAAAAAAAAAAAAATCCAACTTGAGATAACTGGAAACAATTACGTAGAACATAAACATATTTTGACGTGTAATTGTGTTATAATAAGACAATTACTTTGTGCCAAGTTACTATATTTAAAGTACAATCTAATGGAGTTCTAAAAGAAATTTAAAATAGGTGGAAAAAAAAGCGAAAAATATATGTATAAATTTGAAAAAAATAATTATTTCAATGTATGCAATTTTATCAATAATATGACCTCAATTTTTATTGATGTCATTATATTTGATTTAAAAAATACATTTTTAACACACACACAAAATCAAATAAATTAAACGCCTAAATTCAGTAAACAAGCTTAGCTGGGATATGAGTTAAAATTTCGTATTTCAATAAACATTTTGTCTTATTCTTAAATTAAAAGAATCAGTTCATGTTTTGAAATGATCATCCAAAATCTTAATCAAACAATAAAATAAATAATAATAACAAAATCTGAATTTTCTTTGTTTAAAGGAAACGCTAAAAATTTTAAATGTATAGAACAATAAATATTCTATCATTATTTTATATGATTTATAAAATTACTGTTTTATTCGGAATTCTAATGAATATTCTAACCTGAGCTCTCTAATTTAATGATTATTTATAAACGCAGTAAAATCTACTTTTATAAACGAAATATCCTTTATATAATAATATTAAATAAAATGTAAAGGGATCGAAAAATCTACTATCAAACAAACAATAATATTAGTTAGCCGAAAATAAATAAAATATATGCATTTCTTACAAAAAAAAAAATTTAATGTATCAATAGTTATGAAAGCATTAGGGATAATTTTCTCTTATTTGAATTTTTAAAATGAGTATTTTATTGTTTACAACTAAGTATAGTTATATAGTTTTGATGAAAAAAATACTTACGCAGTATGAAAGTTTCATTTTGCTTATTTTACTACGCCAATTTTAACAACAGAAATGTAGTTTGCTGAAAAGCATTTAAAACTTTCAAACACGTTATATTGTTTTTAAAATTGCTTTTTCAAATGATTAAAAGGAAAGAAATCAAGAAAGATTATCAGTAGTACGATCTTCTTGAATCTTCTTAGTCTATAATTTAAGGGGGAAAAATCATGTAAAAAATGTATATTGAAAACTTCAATGCGCATTATGTTAATATACTTATTTGAAAACCGCATTAATTAAAAATTCTTTATAATAGGAAATTTTTCAAAGAAATTTAAGTCGTAAATAGGACAACTTTACTAATCAATTTCGTTTTTTTCCTGTCCTTAATATAAAACTGGTGATTGTATTGTTATGTTATTGAACTTGTATTGATATAATATTTATTTTCATTTTATCAATGAGACGAAAAAAAATTCCCGGGCATATGACAAACTACGTTACACTATCATTTTTATTGTGTAATGTTGTTTCACATATGTATTTTCAATAAATTATGGTTTCAAATAACCAAGACACACACACACACTTCTATTACAATTTATTGTGAGTTATAGAAGAATATGAGATAACTTGTAAATTCAATATTTTAATTTATACTTTATTTAATGATTTTATGAAAAAACTGTTAATCAGTTTTCACTTCCTAGAACTTGCATAGTATTATGATTTGATGATTACAAAAAATTATATGATGGTCTTGAAGTTTCTAACTTATTTTATGCAGATTTTATGTAAAATAAGTGAATTTAATTTGAGAA
The DNA here is from genome assembly GCA_019974015.1 of Nephila pilipes. NCBI lineage: Eukaryota > Metazoa > Arthropoda > Arachnida > Araneae > Nephilidae > Nephila > Nephila pilipes. The sequence continues at coordinate 295,668 of BMAW01019133.1, forward strand.
TAATCAAAGCAATTCTAATGCACTAAAAATTTTAATTAATTAATTCTTCCTCGTGTGACTGTAAAAGTGTACGATTACTCATGTGTTAATTCTCATAAAAAACGCTTCTAAAAATAAATTTATGGTCCATTTTGCACTCTTAAATAAAGAATAATTATTTTTACATAATTTTCTGAATAAATACTTATTAATTTTAATTTAAAGGAAATAAGTAATGTGAAACCTGTCTGTTTTAAAAGTAGGAAGAAAATCAGTCAATGATTTGTAAAAAGAGATCATTTTGTAAGGTTCATATATCAATTATTTAATAATCTATAAAGCCCCCAAAAATTATATCTACAAAATCGAAAATATTTTTAAAAAATAAAGCAAAGCAGATATATTTCAAGAAAGTGTTCTAGATTATGTATTATAATACTGCATAAAAAATATCATTTCATTGGAAAGATACTGATTCCCACTACAGTGGCTAAATTACACAAGATAATTTGTAACTAAACACATACAGTTTCAATCATTTATAACATATTTATTTTGAGCTGTAATTTGAGCAGCTGTCTTTCGATTATTTCAAATATTGTAAAAGTAAAATAAATAGAAAAGAAACCTTTAATTAACATTTAAAGAGAAAAAATATCTTTAACGAGTATAGGGAACATTTAATCAAATAATTAGACAATAAAACAATTTTTGATGAGGACAATATTCTATTATATGAACAGAAGGTTCGAAATAAATTACTGAAAATAAAACAGCTTTCATTATGATACATAATACATTTTTCTGGCCTTAGAGATTAACAAGAAGACTAGGGATGGGAATTTAGGTTCTTTTCAACGAACTATTTTTGCCTATTTCAGTTAATTTTCGAAGAATTGCTTTTTAACTTATTCTTTAGATTTCTCGAATGAAACCTCAAATGTATTAAAATGAATTTAACGCTACAGAATTACTACTTATGCACATGTGATTACTCAACACATTTAGAGGAAAATTTAGCGGATTAATTTTTCTAAAAAATCATATTTTGTATTCAATTAATATTGAAAAGAACAGCATATTCTAATTTTAACAGCAGACAAGAAATAATAATAAAAAAAAGAACTGAGAATAATTAATAGCTATGAATGAATAGGTAAGAAAAAAAAAAAAGAACTGGAAGCCAATAAAAAGAAAAGAACAGAAAAGCTGTCATATCAGAATTTTCTGCTCTTAGTAGATAGAGAAAATAATTCAGAACAGAAAGAACTGGTTTCTGAAGCAGCACTGAGTGGTCTCACTCATATAGACGAACAGATTCAGAAGAATAGGTTGTGTTTTTGATACCGATCTCTAAGCAGGTCTGAAAATTTGATAGATAAAATATTGTGAAGTTGATTGTGAAATTGTTATACGTGTTGTGAAGTAAATTTTTAGAACACAAACCATCTGTTTCCATTTTGACAATTTGACATTGGAAAATACTTTTTATGCTCCTATTTAAAGCAAAAAGGAAAGTTAGTTTACACTAATTATCAAAGGAACTTTTTGTGAGATGCTGTGTGTGTGTAATGAAAAATTGTTTTATATATATATAGATAATCACAAACTATTTAAACTACAGATTCTTTTAAATCTTTCTTAAAGAAAGTCTTAATATTTCAATATATTATTAAATCAATATAAATTTCCCTTATTTTCATTAAATTTCTATAAAATATTTCGTATTATACAATGAATAAAATATTAATCAGTAAAAAATAAAATTTTGCGGTGAATTAAATGAAAATAAGAATAATAATAATTTTTAAGCAATTGAAGCAAGAGTAAACTTATAAATCCTTTCTTACCTTTCTCCTATCTTTTTACGTTCCCAGAAAAATATTTTCTTTGAAAAGAACAATTAGAAGATAAATTATTATTGACTACCTGAACATTTAAAAACGAAGGTACGTCATTACAACTTCCTTGTTATGCATAATTATATTGCCAAATCGTTTTGAAAATTTTATGCTTTTAATAAATTTAAAATATTTAATTATTTTATACAATTTGAAGTACAAAGAAAATAACGTTGAGTTTCAAAAATAATTTTTTAATTGTTGTGTTTTCGATAGCAATTACTACGTAGTTAAAAAACTATACAAGACATTATTTTCTGTAAAAATAATTTAATACTTACGAAAGATGAAATTAAAAGAAAATTTTTTTGAACCATATTATTATGTTGCTACCTAATTATAGTGATTTATAATTATTGTAAAGAGAGTGTTCCCTTCAAATTTTAATGATGTCATTTTTAACGATAATAATCAATGTAGTTGTAATCACCAAGGAAAAATCTTTTTTTTTTTTTTTTTAGAGAAAGGGATTATGTTTTGAAAATTTATCGATTTTTAAGGAAAAAATAAAACATTTCCAAAAATCTAGTAACTCAAAAGGCATATGATTAAAGTTTTTTAAATTAATAATTAACAAAGATTTATTTAGTTTTTCCACCAGAAACAAATATTTAAAAATAGAAAAGTATTTTTCCTTCCAAAAATAATCAGATAATTATAAAAGTGCCTTGAAAAAGTAAAATATTTTATTATTAATACAGATAATAACAATTTGTAGTTTTGAAAAATATCTAAACTAATAAAATAAATTAATGAAAATATTTTTAATTCGCTTTGTTCATCAAAATTGGCTGAAATGTTGCATCAATTTTTTTTTAAAATTCCATCAAAAATTTCCCGATTTGACAAATTAACAAAATATAATTCTTCTAAATGGAAAGGAAATACTTTTCAGAATCAATTTACATTTAAATGCATTTCTAAGTTTCATCTTATTACAAGAATACTTCAAGCATACAATAAATATATTTATAAGTTAAAAAAAAAACTTTTACATTTATTAAATTAACATACGTTTTTACTTTTGACTTATTTTTGGAATTTAGCAGAAACAAATGTATTACACTTATTTGCTAATTGCAGTACTTCTTTTTTCTATTTTCATATAACCTATTATACATTAATGCTACAAACTAAAAACAAATTATTTTAGAGCATAGGAAAATATAGCTTTTGACCGATTTAAAATTTCTAGCACTCAGTCCCCATGAGACTTATTGTGTCAAATACAAAGTCAATTCAAAAATTCAATTTAATTCAAAAAGAATTATAAAGTTCATATTTGGATAAAAACATAGAATACAAAGCTGTTTACTAAAAATTAAAATGTAAGGAGTAAAACCTATGTGTATGAAGTAAAAATGTAGCGGTTTTGTATAGGAATTTTTCCCAATCAAGTGAATTAAAAGTGATTTAAAATGTTTAAAACAAGTCGAGTCAAAACACAATTCTTACTTTTTTCATTCTTCATCATAAACCAATTAAAGAAGACCCCTCATAATCAAATCTACGGAATAATTAATTCGTTAGACTCATTTCTTTTAAAATTAATGATGAATAATCATTACAAAAGATTCTTAGGGTTTGTTACACACTACAATACTCTCAGGGTTCTTTACGTAAATGAGATGCCTTCAATAAGGAAAACTGGTCTTATATGCAAAGTTTGAATTATTCTTACTTTTTTAAATTAAAAAGAAATGTTGAATTTATATTTTAGCATTGAGATACTTGTATACTTATCCATTTTTGTTTATGTAAAGGGAAAAAACCATTCTTATAAACATAACTAATTATATATGAGGATTAATAATTAATGGTTGTATTTAGAATACCTGTATTGTGTACTTACCTTTAGGTACATCTTGTATACCTTTCACCATATTTATAACTTAAAAATTTTCCTGTGTACTTATAAATATAACATTGAATACACACTGAATATAATTAAAATTCCAAAATTTGAATTTAATAAAAAAAATTAAATTTAACGCTCCAAATTTGTCTTAATTTTTATACAAATATTGAGTTACACTTAAAATTTATGAAGGTTTATTAGAAAAAAATGCTTTCACTACGTAGAAAATAATATTATTTTATAATGAAAAAAATATCAACACTGTGGATGAATAAGGTTATAAGGACAGTAAATCAGAATCCTAAATAAAACCACATTTTGCAAAAAAAAAACCCCAAAAAGTATTTATCCCTAAGGGGTGGTACACGTTTGTTGAGAGTTTTAGAATTTAATTTTCTTAAGATATCTATTTACCAAATTCTCATAAATAAGACATCTATGGAATCAGCAAAACGCCTTTTTGATTTTTAACTTCAAAATAAAATATTGCAGAAGTTGAAACATATTAAGATCTCAGTTACCCTGACTAAATACAGTGAGCGGATAAATTCATTATTACCTCCAAATAAATAGTTCTTAAATTTTATTTGAAAAGAAACAAGCGTTTTTGTTTTTTTTTAGTGAAGCATCAGTAGAAAAAATTTCTTCACTGAGCGTTAAGGATTATCCTAGAAGCATTGGTTTTAGTAACAGAGTGTAAATCTCAGCTCAATATGAGGAGAACAAAATCCCAACGCTAGAAGAGAAAGTTATTTACACCGATGTTTCAGATGTTATGTATCTGGGGATGTGATTGCTATAATCTCTGTGGAGGTAAAGCGAATAAAAACTAATCATAAACAGAGAGAGAGAGTTGTAAGAGTTAAATAAAGCAAATAATAATAATAATACTTTGTGTCTTTTTCATAAAGCATGTTGGGTCGCAACCAATCTGATGGAAAAACAGTAGCATTTTTAACTTTTAATTTATTAGATTTTAAAAAAGAATCGCTCTATACATACATATTTAAACTTATATATATATATATATATATATATATATATATGTGTGTGTGTGTGTGTGTGTGTGTGTGTATTAGTGGGATCTTTTAGCATAAAGTATTTTTTTTTTGAACTTTATGGGATTTCCTTATATTTATATAACATTTTTCTATAAGGAATATTAGGCCTGTAAAACATATTACTCTTGCTAATCTGCCATAAGACAGATTCAAAATTTATAAATCTTATATTTCATTTTCTGTTTGGTTTATTTCTCTCATATGTTATCATTGTTTTTTATGCCTCTAGGTGTGTACTATATAGTTCACATTTTGAAGTTTATCTTCTTGCTATGGTTGTCACGTATACTTCCATGTATTTTTTCTCTTTCTTAATAGTTTTGTGGGATAACTTTTTTTTTTTTGCTATGAAAATGTTCATTTTCTTTTACTTTTTTATAATTTTTAAATCTATTTCAACTATATATATTCAAATATCAATATGTTTATTGAAATATATATATAAAAATTATTTAAATTTTAACATTAATAAAAATACCGAATTATTTTCTAGAAATTGAATGTTTCGTATCTTTTGCATGTTGTTGTCAACAAGCATACTAGAAATATGAAAAACATTTAACCTTTGTTTAATAATTTAGATTTTTTAAAAGAAATATAGCTTCTTCACTTTATAAAATGTGATAACTGATATTGCTTTATATTAATATAAAGCAATTTAATGTTTTAACATTATTAAAAATATCGATTTTCTAAAGATAAATACTACGTTTATATTTCGTTAACTATGTAGAATTGCAACAAACCTGATGAAAATCCGAAAATATTTTAACTTTTTTTTAAGTATTCTATTTTTAAAACGTCATCTTACTTTGCCTTATTACATGATGTAATTCAAATAAATATAAAAAAAAATATATTCAAATAAATATAAAAAAAAAACATTTTTAGTAAGTCAAAAATGGTATTTTGACTTACTAAAAATGTTGATTTATTTTCATATGGTAAAGATTTCAAAAAAAATTAAAATAGTTTTTAAATAGTTTTATATTAAGCCGTAAAAATTACCAAATAAAAAGTGAAGCGCCATAAAAAAATAATTAGTTTAGCTTATGATCTTAATTGGAATTAAAATTTAAAAAACTAATTGGATAGAAAAAAAATCGTTTTTCATTATTATCTATAGTTTTTCCTCTTTTATATAACTTATTTTAATACATGCTTTCCCAAAACAGTGAAGAATACTCAAACATTCAGTTTCCCTCTACTACACAAATTTGATTATCCTTTTAGAAGAATATAAATTATTATTTGTTTATATATTTAAAAATATATTATAAATATTTTCATTAAGTTTCCCATATTTTTTGTATATAAATATATAAAATAACAATGTACTACATTGAATAACAAACATTTTCAGATGGAAATTATTTTAAGAATTTTAATTTTACACAATTAAAATATTAATTAATAAAACATTAATTTATATATTCATATATACATCAGAGTGTTCTATAATAATGCTTACAATGTTATATACAAAGTTATTTTATGTTATATATATATATATATATATATATATATACATATATATATTGATAATTTATAGCAATTCTCAAATAATACCATGATAAAAATAAAGCTGCTTTCAAAAGATATAAATAACCCAAAAATACGCGATCCAATATAATATTATCAGTAGTACTTCTATTATGCAGTAATACTTCTATTAGAACTATACAAGTAAATGTCAATAAGTGTTAAATTATTATATCTAACGGTACAGGATTTTAAAAGAGTAAAATATTTGATTTATTTTTTGATTTCCCTTCTCAAAAATTTCTTAGATTATTAGTCATTTATCAAAAAATATTCAAATTTTACTCATATTGAAATTTACATTTCCAGTTATCGGTAACATTGATTGTGTTAAATGACTAAAATTCCCATCTTTGGTACACTGAATTTTTTTACCTGCCTTTTTATTAAACTTCATAACAATACTTATCAAACAACCAAATATTAACGATAATTATTTTAATGTAATTTTTGAACAATTTCAAATTTTACTTTTTTTGAAATTCATAATAGCAATTATAATATCAATAATATTAACTGTTTTAAATATTTAAAATTATAATTTTTAGCAAACAGACATTTTTATACGTCTGCGTCAATATTAATCCGTGGTAATGGTCACTTAACAACGGAATGATGCCAATAACTTTAATTACATTTTCAATTTTTTAACAGTTTTAATATTTTACTCATGCCGAAATTTATATTGCCAATTATTAGGAGTATTAGTCGTTTTAAAAAACTAAAATTATTACCTTAGCTCACTGATATATTTTTGTAATCTGCATTTACATTAATTCAAGGTAATGTTTTTTTAGCAATTATATATGCATGTGGAGTTTAATACACATGGAGTGTTATACTTGAAAAAAATTGATTTTTCTTTCGAGTTTTTTTTATAATTTTCATTATTATTATTTTTTTTCTTTCAGATCTTAAAAATTATTTTGGGCTTTAAGCTTATATATATATATATATATATATATATATGAGGGGGGAAATAAAATACCGAATTTAAGTCTCTAAGGAATTTTGTGTATCTAATAACGATATTTTAATTATTTTATCGAACTATAAAAGTATTTATTTAATTAAAATGTTTCCTTTTGAGTTGAATATGGACGTGTTTTTCAGATATATTTGCATTTAGGTATCATTTTTAAAAATAATATTCCATAAATGTACAAAATGTTTTACTTCTCATACAGAAAGCAATACACAAAATACAGTGAACTAAGTTTTTTTTAATGATATTAATGTATATTTTCTTTGAAAAAATTTTAGAACTTCGTAATTTTCAAAATTTTTATATATTTTTTTAAAAATTTTTTTTCATTTAAAAGTATTTCTTAAAATTTAGGTATTACTTAGAGAGAAAAATTTTTCATTCACTATATGCCAAAGTACTCTTAATTAAATCATAAATAAATTTAGAACCATATTGTTTAATAATTTTCTTTAAAATGGTATCTAAATGCCAATATATCTCACAAATCATGTGCATATTCAACTAGGGGGGGGAACCTTTTTGACATAAAAAAAAGTTACTAATAATAAGAAAATATATAAAAAAAGAGAAGTGCTGGTACCCCTAATGCTCTTCAATCGCAGGATGAATTCTGTTCTCAATGCTAAGAAAATTTTATTCCTGTATTTCTATTTAGCATAGTAAAAAATTAAATTTTTAAATTAATTAAAGAAGTTAAATTTGTATATTTATTTAACAATGTGGTATAACCAATTGTAATTAATAAACAGATATTTCTAAAAATAAAAAAACACACTGAAAAAGCCTCGATTTTAATAACTAGTAACCATAGTAACTCATTAAAAGCAACTACACTTTTTTTTAACAAGTGTAATAATTTAACATTAAACTATTTATATTATATTAAAGTACGTGAGAGTAGATATTTTTTTAAAAAAGAATTTACAAATATGTTGCACACATTCAGAGGAAACAAATTATTTTTATGAAATATTTATGCAGTGACTTGGATTCTCAATTCAATTCATTGATGTCATACTTTTTTTTGCCAAGTAGCTAGAAATGAATCTAATAAAATATACAAACGGAATCATAAAATTAAGTTTAAAATATGACGTCTTTGAACCTTAGTTTGAATTTTGATCAAATTTTAAATGTTTATGAAGAGTAAAAAAGTTACAATGATATTCAGAGTAAAAGACAAAATTTCGTATAAATATGACCCATTTCTGATATATTATTAATGTATTAATACTTAGAAAATTAACTCGAAGCTCAAATGCTCCAAGATGCAGTTAGTTTATCTGAAGGAGGCGAAATTAATAACATTCAAAGACTATAAGTACCGAATTATATTTCCAAAATCAATGTAACCTGACTCCGAAGCGTAATATCATTTCGATTAATTTAAAGATTCTTTTTGATATCAATTATTTACGCATCATACTCTCGCTATTTATTGTTTCTAGATAACAAATATTTAGAATTTTTCAAAATTGCATTTTCCTTTCAATGCGATTTGTATTTCTTTATCGTTACTCTCTTCAGCCAAGAAACACTTTGTAAACAACTTGGATTTCGAAGGAAAAAATAAGTAAGCAATTCTTGTGAATTCAATATTCGCAGGTAGATATTTTTATAATATTGTTTCGATTGAAAATGAAGTCAAAGGCTTCAACAAATACATCTTGAAAAATCATTACTGATATTTTTTTCTGATAAAAAAAATAAGAACAAGTAAAAGAGAAAAACTTTTCACATTTTTAAACTTTATATTCATATAGCACATCTAAAAATTATTCTTCATTTTAATAAAAAATTTAAAAAGTGTTTTTAAAAAGAATTCGATTGAATTATCGTATCAAAGCAAACACAAGCACTTCAATTGAGAATCTTTCAACAAAGGTAAATAATGAGCAAAAATATACAAGGAAAATCGCAGCCTACCAATATGGCAATCAACACAATAAATATTTAACAGTTAACATTCTTAAAAATGCTTATTATTGTTAAAAAAAGTACATGTTAATACCATCTACTATGTAATATATGAAGGTTTGTCAAATATTAAACTAATAAAATGAAAAAAAAAAAAATTCTTACATTTTATAAGAGAGAGAGAATGAAATAAACTTGAAAAGGAGGAATAATCATGTTTTATACATTATAAAGCAGAAAAATGTATTAAAATTATAAAGGAAAAACCTTAGATATCTTATGTGTTTCTTTGCATTAATTAATTCTTGAAATGCGAAATATACACATAATTTTCAGCTTTGAAATTGAAATGAATAAAGGTGATCCTGGAAAAATTTCTAAAATTGCAAGAAACTTTACGAATGAATCTTCGTACCATATCAAAGAAAAAAGAAGCTCTTCAATCGAAAATCTTTCAAAGAAGATAAATTATGAGCAAAAAAATACATGGTAAATCACAGTGTGCGAACACGGCAATCGTATCAAAATAAAATTTTCACAGTTTATGTATTTAAAAATGCTTATTATTGTAAATAAGTACAAGTTAGTAACATTTATTAGGCAAAATGCAATGATTTGTCGTATGTTACAGAAGGAAAAAAATTATTAATATTAATAAGAGAAAAAGAGAGCGAGAGAGAATTATTGAAATTTTTTTAAAAAAAACTTCAGGTAAGAATAATTATGTTAAATAGATAAAAGCATATTCAAATAATATAAATTATAAACTTAGATAATTTATGCATTTTTATATTATTTAATTCTTAAAATATGAATTATGTACACCATGCTTCTCAGTAATCGAAAAAAATACAAATGAAACCAGATTATATTCTAAAATTTCAAGAAACTGATAAAATATTATATTCGGTTATTTAATATAAATTCCTTCAATAAATTATATAACACTCTTAAAAACATATTTATTTGGGAAAAAATAATTAAAACTTAATTTTTTACGATGCAATAACCACTTAGACGAGTTTATCCATTAAACGATACATTAAATCTCTTTATTCTCATTTAGAATTATAAATAGTAAAAAAGAAACCTACATGTAAGCCAAAAACTATAAGCAAAACAATATACTAGCTTCAAAAAATTTCAATCTATGCTTGTGTAGCTCATAACTCTTATGAATTTTGATCTTTTATCTATGTATATTGGCTTATGAATTTCACATCCCTACACTTTTCCAGGAGTTATTCTAATTTATACAGAATTAATAATTAAATAAAACTGTAAATTAAAAATTTCCATCTATAAGATAAGCAGAAAGGAGAATCGAAAAAGAAATACAAAAGGACCGAAACTTTCCAGAATATAATCAGAACCATTTACGTATGCGATAATTAAAGGGAAATTTCTAATCGTGGATATTAGATTTAATTAATGCATGTGATGTGGATTTATCTTATAATAATATTCTTCTCATTAAAGTTCAATTCATCAAATAATGTTTTTGATTCAGTTATTAAATTGTACAGCAGTACTAGGCAATGTATTATGTCAGAGATGAATAATCTCATAAATAGCAAAGTAAATGTACTGATATACGAATATTGGATAATATTAGTGGAATAAATAAAACTAATACAAGTAAAAAGTAATAGCATTGTTACTGTAAGTAATAGGCATACTATTATAAGTAATAAATAATCGGTAGTACAATTGTAAATAATAATGTAATCAGTAATAACAAACGTCAAGTAATACGTAAGTACCCCATTTTAATGAGCGCAAGAAACTCTTTCGGATTTTTTGCTCTGAATATTTTGGATAACTTTTATTAAAAAAAATCATCATACAAACCATTAAATTCCTCAACAGTCTCGTAAGATATATAGACGTTTCGTATCAACATGAGGATAGTGGTGCTGCAAGTTGAGAAGTCAAATTCAATAGAATTTTATTCAAATTCAAAAGATTTTATTGAAGTTTAATTCAATTTCAAAACACCTCAGTTCGGATTCAATGCAGTTGAACTCAGATGTAATACAGTTTAATCTAGCTCCAATGAATTTAATATCAAGCATATTTTTGTATTCATTGTTCAAAATTAGTCTATAAATAATTGTATAATGGCCAATATTTTAAGTAGCCATTGTTTTTGATGCAATAATTATCCATGCTAAAGGCATATCACCGAAATAATAAATGAGAATTATAAATATTTGTACTGGTTATTAATTAGTTTATAAAATATAAAAGAAAACACTCACAGAATTTAATAAACAATCGTAATTTATCATATTCTCATTAATAAGGGGAGAAACATAGTGATAAATTATATACTTCAGGGAAAAATTAATTAATAACTAAAAATAGACTGCATTTTAATCAAAATAAAGTTTATCTCATATCCTCATCATTTGTAATTATAATATATCGTTGGAAATCTCCATGTACAAAATAATATCACAAAAACAGATAATTGAGTAGTACTGCAATTATTTAAACTGATTAATTAATTGCATAAAAGAAAAAAAAAGAATTAATTTAAACAATTGGAATTTTTCACAGATCTACATTAAAATCTAATTACTGTGGAAATAAAGAGTTATTTCTCGGATAAATTCTTTAACAACTTAAATCATAAGAACAATTCAATCCAAATAAAAATTTAAATTGTTATACTTCTCTATTATTATTCTTGTAAGTCGTTGTAAATCCACATATAAAAGAAATTAGTTCTGGAATATCTACACAGGAATAATCAAATATGAAAACTTGATCAAGAAACTGAACCGAAACAACAGCACTGCAGATTGATCAGAATTAAACTTATATTGCATCCTCATCAGTTGTAATTTTTGTTAGTTGTTGTAAGACTACTCATAAAAAAATACAATACATTTTTGAATATATATGCAGAAATAATCACAATTCGGTCAAGAAAGTAATTATATTCGATATATTCAGGTACAAAAAGAAAAAACAATATAAAAATGCAAAATCAAATACAATACTCTAGATTGATTACATTTGCAGATGGCTCTTTTCATTTCTTGGATAAAATTCAATGCAAAGCTTATCCTAAATCAATATCACATAAAATTCCGTATCCAATACAGGCACAGTCTAATCAAATATGTTGTTAATAACGCCTAAATGAAAGTAATATTGAGGATTTAACAAATCCAACCCTAAATTAGGAATCTTGAATGAATTCACTGATTATGGAATAGGATATTACCCATATCAAATCCAGCTTAAACAAATTAACAATTAATACTCCATAAGGCGTATACATTGCATATTATTAGGTAAATTATTTTTAAAACTATTGAACAGTTTAAAAGAAGAAAAAAAAAAGACCAAAGAATTTGCCCTAGATTTTTCCAAAATCAGGGGGAAATTTTCATCTCTACCAGGAAGCGGAAATCGAAATCGAAAACTAACAACCACCTAACTAAATGGTAAAAAGTGAAAGCCATCTCCTCGCAAACCCCCCCAATTTCGAAATAAATAAAATTGGAGGGTGGGAGAACACGTTAAGCAGGAAGAAAACCAAGGTTGCAAACTATCACAAAAAATTAGGACTTTTTTTGTTAAAGGGGGGGGGGAACAGAAACGACAGTTACTCAACGAACAGCAGCAAAAAAACCTTACTGCCAGACGTCGAATACCTAGGAAGGCCCCCTATTTTTACAGGGACCTGTGGAGGTAGGGGCCTAAAGGGGCAATATTCAGGTATGGCACGTGGCTTGACCTACTTATTTCTTGTCAGAGAATTTCCCGCTGTGTAAAAGGTAAGTACCATATCCCATCACGTCCTATTGAGCTGACTTTTGAGAAGTTTTTCTTCTCCTCTTTATTATTATTTTTTTTTTGCACATTTTTTTATCGCTCCTTCTCCTCAAAATTTCTTTAGGGGCTTGAGGAATATGACACTCCTTATAGCATTTGATTTTTATGATTCTGATTTGAATAACAGTACTAAAAGTTTTATGACATCTGATGTGTATTATAGACGCTTTCGAATATGTGCTGGTTGCTTAATCTAATTCCTAGTAGATTACTAATAATTGTTACTAATAACTAATACTTACAACTAATTACCAGTAGATGTAGAACTTGTAGATTTGAAAATGCTAGTAAAAATTTTAAGAGATTTGATGTGTGCATGAAGTGTATGTTAGAAACATTCATGTGCTTGTTTTTTTCATATATATCCAATAAATAGAAATGAAATAGATTAATTTTCATTTGTTCCATGACTTTAAAAATATGTTTAAAATTTAATGTAATCTGATCATTTTAAAGAAATGTGCTTTCTATTTTTGTTTCACGATTTTGATTCTCATTATTATTATATTTTGATGTGATAATGATTTCTCTCCTGATTCTTTTGTGTATTTCACTGAGATTGTTCAAAAAAAAATTCTTTATAAATAACATTGCATACATAAAAGTTTTCAAAATTTATTTTGAATTTCAAATACTAGGAATAATTTTAATAAGCATTTGTTGTTTTCAAAGAATACAGATGTTTGTTGTTTGAATTAATGAATATAATTTATTAATAGATTGCTTTCTTCGCGAGTGAAACTTAAAAATAGAGATAAAATTTAAATCTTTTTTCCTTTTGTTATATTTTGCAATATTCTATGAAAGTCAATGTTAACTGATAAATTCAAAGCATGTGTTTTCTACTTGTGATTATAAACATCATTTACTTAGAAACTGAAAATATATTTTTCAAATTTATCTCAAACATCATGAAAAAATGTCGATAAAAATGGATATTTTATCCGTTTATCTCTCAGAATTTTAAGACTTTTGCAGAAAAATTATTGGCGAAAAATATATTTGTTTTTAATTAATGATGAGCTGGTAAAATTGCTTACATGAATTGGTTTCCGATTTTTTGATACATAAAATAAACAAAGTTGATACATAAAATATACAACTTTTTAATGTTTTTAATTTAAAATTAATATTGGTATTTTAAAAAGAAGAAAAAACATTTAATAATTTTCAGAACAATGAGAAGAATGACATGGATATAAAGTAAATTTCAGTTATTTGATTCTATGTTGTGTCTTGTAAATACATGATGGGACAAGGAAATAGGAAGAGATTGCTAACGAGAGTATAATGAACCTTAAATATTTTTAACAGAGATAGAATTTTCTGAAAGTTAAACATTTTGTAAAAAATGCTAAATATTTATAGATTAATTTTTTATATGTTAACTAGGTTTCAAAATATTAGTAGAAACTATCTGGTAAACAGATATTGGTGATTGAAAAAAAAATAATTTTAACAGTTCTTCAAATAGAATTACTTATATTTTGCTTCTGATTATCAAATTTTAAAAATATAATGTTTAAAAAAATACATGTCTCTTATTTAGTTTAATAGAAATTAATGTATGAAAATAAAAAGAAAAGGGTACCTATAATTTTCGAAAATTATCATAGGAGTTGATTGAGTAGTTGAAAATTTCCAATTCGTAATCAGAATTCGAAAATTTTGTTAACATTTACTGTCATTTATTTCTGTCATGTCAAAAAGAATTAAGTGTAAATTGGTAAAATCAGAATTTAAAAGGATTGATTTCTTTAGAATGCGTGTGTACTATCTCGAAAAGCCTTAATCAGTTTTGAATAAATTATAAATCTTTCTTTAAAACTTTTTAACTAATGTTTTTTAAATTTTTATAATGTTTTAAAACTGACATTTTTCTAATATCTGAATTCTGAAGGAGCAATGAAAATTTACTATATATTAATATTTTCAAAAATGCATGTTTTACAAGATATTTTAAGTTAATGTTTCTAAATTATATAGAATTTTAAGCCGTTTCAAAAATTGCCATATGTTTCATAATACATTCAAATTTATGTAATATGAATTAATAGATAAATGAATGGTAATATCATTTAAAACTTATCGGTGTTAATGCATTATTACATAACGAATATTAAAATTTTTTGTGAAAATTAAAACTAAACTTAAAAATAATAAACTTAAATGAAAAAGATTATTTTTGCTTTAGTGCAGTTCTATAATCAAATATTAAAGAAATCATTTTCATAATACACAAAAATCCAAAATTAATAGGCATGCACTGTTCACATTTGTCAGTTTTAAATTAAAATTATAAAAATAAATGTTTAAATAATTAATCGATCTTTAAAGTTATAAGCTTTCCAAAATGTTTAAGTTTCATTCAATCTTTTTTTTTAAAATAATTAACTATAAAAGAAAAAAAAAAGTTAGAATTTCATACTTAGACATGAATGCTATAATGAAAATAACTCTAAATATGAGAAAAATACTGATGAATAAGAAATTAATTTAATTCAAAGCAAACGATAATTTTTAAATAAAAATTGATTTCTTCTTATTTAAGATAAGATACTTACACTGAAACTAAAACTCACCATAATTAGTTTTAAAAAATTATTTAGTTATGATTTAGGAATCAATTTTTAATATTTCAATTAGATAAAAACTAACTAAAACAAATAAATATTTATATTCATAAAATTTCAATAAATATTTACAGTGTTAAGAATTTTTGCAACTAAGTCTCAACACGAATTACTTCAAAACTGTTGATAAAATGAAGTACATAAATCTTTTTTCAATAAAATATATTTATAATTACAATTTCGATAAAAAAAAATACTATATCTATGCTCATTATAATTAATATTAATGTTTAATAGCTATACAAAAAAAAACCATTTGTATAAAAAAATTATAAATTACAAAAATATAGCAAAAATAAAATAACAAAATTTAAAAATTGACACTAAAAATAGTTAAAAATACTGTTATTATCAAAATTAAAATTAACAATTTTTTTAAAATTGGTAGGATACGTAAATGCAAGTAAGAAAATTTTGTTTCGTAAAATCAATAAATCAAATTATTTGGTGGTAAAAAATTTCCTAGTATTAATTATATCATGGCATATATTGGAAGAATGCTTGAGTAAATCTATTGTGTTTGTTTATGGGGTAAAAACTTTTTAAATCTATTTTAATTAAAAATATTTAATAATGTGTATAAATATGTATAGATTATTTTTAACGTGAATTACAATAATTTACTTTGGCTTAAACGATATTTTTTCTTTTATTCGTATTTTTTTTTTCTTTGATTGAACTATTGTTTTCAATTGGAATTTCTGCCTATTTTTTTTCTTTATCTTGTTATAATAAAATTCAGTAAAGTTGTGATGGTTGGATCTAAGATGTGTAATACTAGAATAAATATATGTTTCTCAGACCGAAATATTAAAAAGATTAGAATTACTTCATTTCCATTTTTGAATTTAATTTCTTAGTTCTTTTTCATTTAGATATGCTTTGTAGATATTGGTTAGGCTTTGGAATCTTGAACTTTGTTGTAATTTGTTAAACTTCTGATCTTATATTTTAATTTTTTAATTATTTACGTATTTAATATGTATTTTTTAATGTTATGTAATACTATACTTTTTTTGCAATTAACATTTTTTTATCTTATAATTTGGCAAGTTTTGAATTACAGATAAATACAGATTATCTAAATTTAACTTTAATGGTTTGCAATTTTGGTTTTACTTTTATATATATTTTTTGTAATTTTGTAACATTTGAAATTTAATACTGTTTAAAATTTTTATTAATTTTAATTTTGTTATTTATTAAATAAAATTTGTTATTTATGTAATGTTAAAATTTTACATAATTATGAATACTTACAGGATTGAGTTTAATATAATAAAGAAATAATTTTATTGATATTAAATTGAATAAAACATTCAAAAGATATAGAGACATGTCAGAATATAGATTCATGTATAATTTATATAAGAATCCATTTTAAAATGACAGAAAGACAACGTTACAGATTTCTTATAATGCACTATATTTTGTTTACATCTTGATCAAGATAATAATAGCATTTTTTTGTTTGGTTGCTTAAGAAAATGTGAAGGATTCTTATTATTTACAAATTCATCAAAAGTGTGTCGAATTATTTTCCAAAATTTCTTAAAATATCGGGAGAAAATTTTGAAAAAAATGTAAAAAGCAGTAATAATTTCAAAACGTTGATTTCTAAGTTTAAAAAAATACTGAAGATTAAAACGTTTAATTCTCACAAAAATGTTACCTGGAAAATGTCTTTAAAAGATTTTTTTAGAAATTTTCATTAATATAGATATCTTTAAAATATAAAAAGCCAATTTAGATATCTTGCACTATAACGTTTAAAAAAAGAATGTAATTTGAGTTTATATTAACTGCCAAAGAATTAATTTATAGAGTATTTGGAATATATATATATATAATTATATATATATATATATATATATATATATATATATATATATGTGTGTGTGTGTGTGTGTGTGTGTGTAAATATTTCAATTATTATAAAAAAAATTTCAAAAAGAAAGTCACTTTTTCTATAGAACAATGTTAAAAAACAAACTATTAAAATGCATTTTCATCTTTTTAAAAAGCGAAAAGCTATTGTTTTTCTATTAATGCTCATAATCATGCATGATATTTTGTTCAAATTATATTTATATACTACAAAAAATTAAATCTGTTTCATAACTTTCTTAATAAATATGTTGATTAAAATCATGCACACAAATAAAAATAATTAATAATAGCCTAGAAATTTATTAAGTCTTATTAATGTAATCAAACTGAGAGAGAACTTCAGCAATAAATTCATTAGTATACCATTGAATTACGAGTCCACAAAAAGGGAGTTTATTCAAATTTGCTATTGGAGAATTTTAATGTTTTCAAAACGTATGTGAAAACGTCATGCAGCTAGTTCTGAAAATTCTTTTCGAACATCGTTTCTTCGAAATTTCGAACGGCATCAGAAATTTTGATGGTGATGGAATAATCAGCACACTCTCTGTACGTTGGTGTAGGAACTAAAAAAAATTCCATTGATGTCAAAGGCCTGCATAATTTAGAAGTGATTTCAGAGCAAGCTAAGAAAAAACTGAATAGCAAATGAAACACTCGTTATAAGCATGTTTCTTTCAAGTTTAATAAAGAGCATTTTTTGAAATAAAAATTTATGCTTTTTTTTCATTTATAAGGGGAAAAAAGTGGATTATGTTAAAGAAAACAGTGACAACGTCGCTTATTATATTTACAAATTGGTCAATGTTTGCAAAATGCAAGATTGCTCCAAAAATATTTGGCTAGAAGGGGGGAAAATACGAAAATTACTAAAGCATTATGAAAAGATATACTGCAGTTAAGGAAAGTAATTTTCAGAGGTGAAAAAATGAAGCTAAATTTGTTTTCAAGAAAAAGAGAGGGTGGAAACTTTTTCTAAGAATTTAATGCATTTTACTTCAAAGATTTATGTAACATAAAATTCAAAAAGAGTGAATAACATTATTTTATTATAAAATTTAAATGCGACATTTAAGAAACTGTTGACAAACTATATCAGCTCTAAATTTAAATACCAAAAAGAGAGAAATGTCTAATTTATTTTTCAATTCAGGGAAAACTATAATGCAATAAGAGAATTTCAAAAAATAAGAAAATTAGTTATTTGGTACTGTGAATAGATTCAGGTTGATGATGACTTGACATGATAACTTTACTTGTGTATCTTAAAAATCACTACTGTTTAATTCAATTAATTATAAATAAAATCAAAAAAAAAAAAAAAATACAGGAATCACATTTAAAAGTGTAAAATTATTTTCACGAAGCAAAAGTAAGTTGTTAGCCAATAAAATCATTTTCATGTCAAGTTAAAGTATGATTAACACAAAAAACTTGGGTCATTTGTAGAAACAATATATATATATTGGTAGGATAATAGGTATGGCTTAATAGACGTAAGATGTATATATATATATATTTGTAGCATAATTAATACTATACTCGTCTAATTAGTAGATTCGAAAATTCACATAACATTTACATAAAAGAAAACTTTTGCCATGCATGGGTTAAAAAAAAAAATCCAAAAAAATTTCAAGAATATCAAAGTCACTTTAAATTTTTGGCAATATAAATAAAACATTATTGATATAATATTTTTTTCAAATGTCGAATAGTTAACAAAAAATTTTTTTCGATATATTTTAAAATTACAGTAAAATTAAAAAAAAAAAAAAAAAAACCTTAAAACTAATATGAAAAAATTAATAAAATTAAAATCAGTTACTGTACACAATTAGTGCGAAAATATTTATTTATGTTAAAATGAACTAATGGAATTGGATACCGAGAAATCAAAAATTGTCCTTCAGTATAACACGCATTAATTAAGAAACTTATTGTAAAATATTAGATCATTAATGAACATTAGAACATTTATAAGTGAAAAGAGATCAAAAATAGATTTAAAAAAATTGATAATTTACTATTGTCTCAAACACTAAACAGTATCTTCTATACCTAAACAATAAAATTTAAACTTTAATATTATAAAAAATACGCTTTTAAAAGATCCAACCACGTTTAAGAGTTTTAAAAACAAATACTTAAAACACAAATTCTAAAATTATTTAAAAATTTCATTTGTCCAAATAAAACCACACCCTTAGTAATTATTTCGTAAGAATTTTGCAGTAAAGGAAATATTTATCCACCTTTTAAATAATAATACTGTGCCGAATTAAATATATTTATTGAATACTAATGACAATCAAAAAAAGAAATAAGACAGAATACTATTTAACATTAAAAAATTTTATCTCATGATTTATTCATTTCAAAATCTAAAACGATTTAGAAAGATTTCATTGAATATAAGTATTTAAAAATCTACTAATAAAGTTATATCCCCTTATGTCAGTTTTATCACAGACATCTCGCCATGTTTAATGCAAGTGCACTAACTTCAAGCCTAATAAAATTTTTGCCCTTCTACAACGTGTTGTTTAAAATTTCAAAACATTTGTCAACATAGCAAATTCTAAATATGGAAATAAATATTTGGCTCACTCAATAAGTATATTATATTTCTGTGCGTTAAATATTTTCTACATATTTAGGAATATATAATATGCCTTCATAATTGTAATTGAGGAAAAACTACTGAAACATATATTTAAAGTTAAAATTTTGCAATTTAATATCCAAGAATAAAACGATGAATTAGAATAAAAAACAAATATGTTGACTATTAAAACTATCAAAAATAGTATTATTTTGGCCAGGAAATTAATCAATTAACTGGACTTATTTTGCTTAAAATTCTGATTTTGAAGAACTGCTATTTATAATTATATACGAAATTCAAAAGATATATTATTAACAAATATTATCTAATTTGATATTTTTTTAAGATTATTTAATACATAATAAGTTTTTTGAATTCAAAATATGTGTTGTATCTTCGAATAATATTTTATTCAAAACACTTGTTTATAT
Organism: Nephila pilipes; assembly: GCA_019974015.1. Lineage (NCBI taxonomy): Eukaryota > Metazoa > Arthropoda > Arachnida > Araneae > Nephilidae > Nephila > Nephila pilipes. Next base: position 316,325 of record BMAW01019133.1, read on the forward strand.
AAAGTATTCTTTATTATTTAATCCCTAAAAATGTTATTGCTTCTTATAATAATTATTACTTTTTATAAGAATTAAAAATTATATTATACAGTCAACTATATTTTTTTTTCGGAATTCATATCTTGTTGTTTTCGCATTTTTTTAATATCAAATATTTAAAACCATTATTTCAATAGTTTATTGATTAAAGTTCTGAATTCGAAACTTTTAAATATAAAATACATATTTAAAATTTTAGACGCATCTTATTTAGGATACATTAATTGATTGCCAGTTCTTTTATACTTTTCCTGTTTATTGGACAACTTTATTTTGTCAATAAACAGAAAATACGTGACGATATTTTTGACAATGTTTTTTTCAATACATTGATTTCCCATCGGTTATTTTCTATAACTAATGCACCCAAAACGATTATATTTTCCTATAATAATTTTTTAAAAAAATCATAAGATATTCTTTCATAGTTAATGTTAAAAAGGAGTGCTGCATTTTAAATAAAGTACATCAAACAATTGATTAAATACTTTGATGCTTAAAATTCCATAACTCGTCACTGATATACACAAAAATACGTGTCTACAATTTCAAAAACATTTTATTATTGAAATATTAATTAAGTGTTTAGTTTTACAGCTTTCCACATGTATCAAGATATTTATCTCAATCGATAAGCAAAAGAATACAAATGTATACTTGCAAAAATATTTTACTCCATTCAACGATTCGTACAAAATATTTTCTTTTTATCTTAAAAGTCTTACGGTTCTCTCTCGCCCACAAAACAAATAAAAAAAACCTTTAACTCAATCTTAATGCTTCTTTATTTTTCCTCACAAAAGCATATCTAATATAATCTCTATCTCTCCACTCGCTGAAACTTATCTCTTGTTATTGATCAGTTTCGCTGCAAGATAATATCTCACATCTCGCCACTAAGTATGAAAATATTGACGACATCTTTCGCGAGAGGACTTCATTTCTAGTAATTGATACGAGAATGCAAAAACCACGAGAAAGACACATTCTTAACCCCCCCAAAAAAATTGAAGTATCGGTTTTCTTTAAAAGCCGTGCAACGAGCTAGTGGATCAGAAGCCTTCTTCTTCGAACAGAAGCTAAAGGCACCTCTTAAAAGCCAAACGTAATCACATCTAGGGAGGGTGTGCAAGCATTTTTGCCTCCTGTCCCGTATTTCAGACACGTATACCAGATGCGATTCTTACGCTCAAAATATTAGCAAGGCGATGGTTACTTTGAAAAAAAAAATGTGGAAGGAGGGATCCATTACACAATCAGGAATTATAATCAAAGGGGTAGTTCAGGAGAGGAAAGATTTGAATACGGATATGTGTATTACGTAATGATATGTAACATACAAAAGGGCAATATTTGATAGTGAATTCTGATCAAAATAGAAATAAAATGTCGATATTGATTAAAATTGCTATATTATTAGAAACTTATTTTAAATAAAATTATTTAGAATTGTCTAAACTAGTTTTAATCGTACACAAAATGAATTTTATGGTGTTATTTATTCCTGTTTTAATATTTAAATTCATGTAATTTTTTTCAATAATTAAAAAAGTTAATGTCATTTAAATCGATTTCAAATAACATAAAACAGATTAATATGTTTCTTAGGTTTTAACTGCTGTTTTAAAAATCAAAAGGGTTTTCAATGTTCCATTGTAACAGCATCTCAATCAAGTATACTGAAAATAAAAATTTTGATTAATAACTTTATTTTAACGAAATAGTGATAATTTTAATCAATATTCTTTTGATTACTTTTTATTGATTCAAATATCCCAATAAATTATGATACGTTTTCAAATAATATTTCTCAACTAAGGGTACTTTAAAAGGACGAGAATGTATCATATTTCTGAATATGGTGTAAATTTTTTTAAAAAAAAACGTGTTATAATAGCATATTTTTATTATTTTTTTCAAAAAAAAGTTATCATTTAAAATTGGTACAATTGTTATTCAGATATCTTTTGCGAATGTTTGAATCACAGTAATCGAAAATTAAAAATTCAAGTGTAAGAAAAGAATCTTAATTGAAAATTCTACTTTATTTTGCAATGAAATGTAAATTTTTATAAGTTTGAAAGTATTTTGTAAAATTTAACTTTCTTTTGCATATCGACAGTCTTATCTTTATATTTACACAAAATAGCACTTTAAAATAGCCAAATGATAGAATTTTATTTGTAGCAGCAAAAATATAAACATTTTTTTTTCTGAAGTAATCGCATATTTCAAGATATTTTTTAAGAAATCTCTATGAATTTTCTCCGTTATTTCTTAATAATGTGTTTCACTTTTTGGGCTCTATATAGTACTTAAAAAAATCGGAAGACCATTTCATTTTTTTTAACTTTGAAAAAAAAAATACAGAAATTTTACTAGATTAAAATTTTAATTAAATCACAGTTTTTCATTTCTTTGATGATTGCGTCATTTCCAATTAATTAATTTTCAGTTAACATTTCAATTAAATGAAGCACAGTTTTCATGTCTAACAATTACTGAAATCTCGAAAAGATTCGTTTGCCAGATGTTATGTGTAGAAATAAGCCTCTTTTAAAAGGTGCATGAACCTTATTACTCACAAAGAATACTCGACCAGACAATGAATCCCACACGTTTCACTATCCAATTAATAAATACAAAAGGTAAAACACCTTATCAAATACATACTTTTATTTTTCCTCCATGATCTGGAATGACCTTTAAAGACATCAAACACCAGATTTAGCCTTCAAATAAATCCAATTCGGACAAAAAAAAAGTTTAAAACGCGAACGTATTTACTTTTCCCAGAACTTAAGACACCAACACTTTCTCTGATTCGGAAACACAAACGTAGTACATAGATTTCGACACACAAAGAGACCAGCCATTGAATACCAATAATTAAAACACGTGTACGCGTTCGACGTATCTATATAAAAATGCGTTACGGGACTGCTACTTAACCAACACCTTTGGGTAGAGGGTTCACCTGTCCTTTAACCAAACATGGTTAAGGCAGAAAGTCCCGTAATGACTGCACTAGAATGATTAGCGACGATTTCTCAATCATTTTTCGCCGTAAACTGGCCCCGTTATTGTGTCAATGTCCTGACTCCTTCTGATGAGGTAAATTTCCAAGGCACGGAGTTGGCTTTGTCCATTAAAAATCATCCACCTGTTACTAATCAAGCTGTGCGATAGAGGCCCCTGGCTTTTTCTTTTTTTGTAAATTGCACTCCCGTTAATCGATATTAGATTCTGATATCGATTTCGCAAAGCTGACTTTGACTACTGAACAAGCACAGAAAGCACAGACGCATTTTTTTTTTTTTTTTTAATATTATTTTTTTTTTCGGCCTTTATGTATTGGATTGCGCTAACGGTTCTGTCTAGGAATTTCACCTCGCGAAGGTAAAGATTTTTTTTTTTCACTACTAGGTCGTGTTTTGAAGAATTACGCGACTAAACGATTTAGAGTGTTAGGATTGTCAACGTCTTGTACATGGTAAGATTACCTCTCTCGCTTGTAAATTTAAGAGGGATACGATTCTTAAATAGCTTGGAATAGTATTATATACATGCTATAATTTTTTTCATGTAACATATATTTAATATTAACTAATTTTGTTTCAGGATAACATCCTTATGAAAAATAAAAGTGAGAGAGGTAATCTTACCATGTTAAAGAGATCGACAGCACTAACACTCTAGATCGTATAGTTGCTAAATCTTCAAAATACAAATAGTGAAAAAGGACTGAACGATCCAGTGTTGTTGTCATCTTTTACACGGTAAGATTACATCTCTCGTTTGTAATTTAATAGGATTATGATTCCTACATAGCTTGGGATTATATATGTATATATATATATATATATATATATATATGTGTGTGTGTGTGTGTGTGTGTGTATGTGTGTGTAAAGTAAACAAAAGAGAAAAACAAATTTAAATTAAAATGTTATAACATATGAATTACGACACGTCTATCATTCACGTAATTTAAAGTATTTATCCATAATTTTAAAGTTTTACACATAATTAATTTAATTACTTTAAAATTTATTTGTAAGCTAAAGTAATTAAATTAATATTATATGAAATTCAAAAACCAAAAATATAAATAAAATATTTATACGTAAATTTAAAATTTTATATGTAGATGTAATTTTAATGGATCTCTCTTTTGAAAAAAAAAAAAAAAACCGGAACATATTTTTATTATTTATTCAATCAAAATATTAAAGAAAAATAATTAGTGTTGGGGTGGTTGTCTTTCTGGGAGGCTAGCTTTGCATCTCTAAGCTCTTGTTTGATGGGATCGATCTCCCTTGGGGTGAAAAAAAAACTGTTTTTTAAGGGAAAAAAATTTAGTTTTCAGATCATTCATTAAAGTTGCTAATCTATCATTTCGAAGGGTATAGCTTTCAAATGAAAATAATCCTTTTATAATGTTATATATAATTTTTTTTATCAATTATGTGAATGAAACTTGATACTCACAGAATGAATTTTAAAACATATTTTCAGCCTCAGCTGTTACATATTTAGCATATCTGTCTTAAAGACTCAACAATCTTCACTTTGTAATCCCTTTTATGCCCATAAACATATAAGTCCTTTAAGAATTCAGGCCTTCACAAGCCATTGAACTTACAAGTGCATAGAGCCATAAGAAATTGAATAGAAAAATAAAGTAGATATGTTTCTTTTCTTCTAGAAAATGCGTGTTATAAAAATACTAAGCCTTTCTTACAGGGTGCAACTAAATCCTATGAGTAAATTATTTTAACTTTGTTATATGAGTCTATATTATTTTCAAAAAAACCTTTTTAATAGATCCAAAGATTTGTAATTATATATTGTCTTATTTCATCTAAAAATCAGTTTGTAATTTATCATACCATTCATTCAATATCATTAAATATAACATCAATTCTAATTTTTAATGATTTCATAAAAAAACAAAAATAATAAAAATAATATTTTTTATAGGCAGATTAAATAAGATGAATTCCATTTACAACACATTTCAAAATCAGGTCGTCCACCCCCTTCCACAGAGTATTTATAAAATATGCAATTGATATAACTTTCAAGGAATTAAATTTTAGTATATTTTTATTGGTTTAATTACCGTTGTATTTTATCTACACAACGAGATGTTGGCAACAAGCCACGTAATTTCGAGACAAGCTCAGACGATGAAGATATACCTCAATTAAGACCTCTCTTTCTCTCCAAATATGCAAGTCAGGAAAAGTTTTTGAAACTCAGTTGAATTTAATGACCTGTACATTTATTATTCAATATTACGATATTAGGAGGAATCTAGATTCGAACTCAGGAACTTCCTGCCAAAGAAAACTTTGATTCTGGCAAAATGTTACAGTGACTCTCTTTTTAATAACATATCTCAGAATATGTTTGAATGTAATCTCAAAACCATGAGAAAAGTTTGACGTATATAACTTCCAAGCCATCAGAAGTGTGTTACATATAATCTCTAAATATGTTTGTATATAATCTCCAAGCCTCGAGAAGTTTCTTCTATATAATCTCTAAATATGTTTGTAAATAATCTCCATACCATCATAAATTTAATGCATATAATCTCCAAACATGTTTGCATGTAATTTCCAAACCATCCGAAGTTTGTTGCATATCATTACCAAATATATATGTATATGATCTCCAAACCATAAGAAGTTTCTGAAACTCGGTTTAATTGAAAAATTACAGTATCCCTTACTAAACAGTCTCAGTATGAATCTAGATTCGAATTCATGAACTAGCAGCCGAAAAACGCTATGGCTCTAGCAACAGGCTGCAGTGATTTCCTTTTAGGTAATCTTAAGAACATTTTTGTAAATAAACATTCATATTTAAAAAAAAACAAGACTAAATTAAACTTTTTGAAAAAATGTCTTAATCACATAGCAACGAAACGTGTTTTGGATCTCATACTTAAGATATATGCCCTAAAACTGATATTTCAGAAACATGCCTTTAATCATACATCTTGAAAACCTATTTAAGAAATCAAGCATTTCCAAAAACAATTCCTCAACTGCGTACCTCTCAAACATGTCCTTAATCACACATCTCTAAATGTCCTCAACCATGCACCTGTAACGACAGCGATCTCCTTTCACAAAACATAGAGACAAACACGCGTTTTCTTAATCACGAGCCAACGACTACTAATAAATAATTCAGAGGCAAAAATTTTACCCACAAAAAGCATCCTGCCGAAGGAGAAGAGAGGAAGAGGGAAAAAAATCCTTTTAAAATTAAGAAATCGAGCTACGACGCTCTGCAGCAATTTCGTTAAAAGCGCGCAACCAACAACCTTAACAACGACAGTCTCCGTAATTATTTTACTCCCGAAATTAAGACCATCAAATTCCGAGGTTATAAACCGGCCCAGAGGTATAAAAACAAACGTTGAATTATGTATTTTCCACGACATTTTCCAAAGAAGAGAGAAAGAGAGATTCCCCCCCCCCCTTCTTCTTTTCTATCCTCTCTAATCCACAACATCCAAGTCCCCACTGCGCCGACGCAGATCTGCGAATGCTTTAAGAGGAAGGGGGGTGGAAGAAAATTAATATTTTTTCCCACGTTTGCGCATTAAACATGGATTCGACCGGCCATGATGAAAAGAAAAGCAAGCAGCTCCTAAAAAGAAAGATGCTGCAGCAAGTTTCCAATCGATTATGAGAGCAACCAGCAATCGGCTCGGCTAGGAGGCTATTATGGTGGGGTTTTTTTTTTCGAAAAGAAGGAATAACGTTCGGAGGGGGTGGGGGTAAGGATGCGTTTTTATCGATTTTTTTATAATTTTTTTAAAGATTTTAAAATGGGCCGTGGTCGAGTGCTCTAGCGCCATCTGTGAGCGCGAGTTAAAGTAACGGTTTTATTATTTGTTACATTTTTTTTTATCTCTCTCTTTTTCTTAATCTACCACCGTACCTTAGGGATGGACCAATCGATGGATTTGAAGAAGTGGGGGTGGTGAACGGATTTAAATCGTTTGCGAATAATTTTTTTTTTCGTTCGGGTTACCGTGACGTGCAAGCCATTTGATTTATAAAGGTGATGAGAGACGTATAGGGTTGTGTGTTTGGAGTTCGAACAAAATTATTTATCGGAAAACTAAAAAAAAAGAAGAGGAGGAGGAGGGGGGTGTATATTGAGAGTCATGCTTACAGAAATGAACCCCGATTTTAAATTTCGCTCCCTGGCAATATTAGAAAGCGATCGAAAATTGAAGCGATATTGTAGCTTCGGTCTAAACTCAAGTAGTAAGAAAATGTCGTCTGATTTAGGGTACGGACGTAACTCACCCCCCACCACCTAGCTCCTCCCCTCATCCCTGAAAAAATCGGAAGTAAAGAAAATTATCAAAAAATTCCTTTTACGTCATATACTTGATTGAAAAAAAATAATACACCAACTAATGTATGAGTGCAGTTCAGATCCCACCAAGTTTGATTCCTATTGTAGGGAAGAAGTACAATATTGTCAGAATTTCCTTCAAAAGTCCTGAGCCCCAATAATAGTTAAATGTATAATGTAAAAATAGTGGAAATATGTAAATAATTTTGAGGGATATTAAACATTTTTGGTGGATCCTTGTCTTAGTTTAAAACAGAATTGTTAAGAATATTATGAGACATCTTTCGCCTAGGCTGTAGTTAATATCTCTCTATAACTACACACAAGGCTCTTTCGTAAATGTGAGTAGTAATCAGATAACGAAAGTGACACATGAGATGATATAAACCGCCTAACTTCCTCGCCATGCTATCTGAGGACTTTAAGATATAGTAAACCTCACATTCCTCTTTGGTGGATTGATCGATTGTTTACTAACGTCACAATTAGAAGCAACTCGTGGTCTATTGGCGGCTTATCTCGTAATTTTGAGCCATAGCTTCGTGATAAGGACAACACCTGAGCAAGCACCCCTCTCTCCTAGCTTAAAACATTGCTGCAATGTAAGGACTAGGAGCTTCGACATATTTAACATGCATCTGTCAAGTTATACCAAGGATCCTTAAAGGCATCTGGACTCGAATCCAAGACATAACTGAAATATCATCGACATGAGCTCATGACTGTTATTACCTGTCTACATGGTAGCCCGTCTTTAGTGAAATCGAGTCTGTAGGCTCAATGCTTATTTCAAATATTTCAGACCATAAAGATAGCCAAAGACATGTCTTTGGCGATCAGATATGCTTATGGCTTACATGCCTTTATGCTCATTTAGTCGTGTTATCCAAATCATTAAAGATTTGGATAACATGCCCCCTTTAAAAATAGGCAATGTCATAAAAAATGAAAAGCTCTTCAGCTTTTTTTTTTTTCGGTGAAGAAGGGTAGCTTTTCAAAAAAAATATTTGACTACACAATATAATTAATAAGCATATATGAGCGCCAACAAGCCCTTTTACCATCAGAACTAAAGTTTGTTTGTACCCTATAATATAAAGACTCCAAAGTATTTAAGTGGCTTATTGAATACAATGCTATTGTTCTTGTAAGTGAAATGGTTGAACAGAGAGACATTGATATCAAGCATTGGTTCTGGAACTATGATACGCTTAACTCTGAAGGTTCGTGAAGCCTTTACAAAGGGTATATTAGCAGCTACAAAAAAAATTATGAAGAACAAATACATGTATATAATTTAAGACCTTCCTATCTTTAAGGTATGTTAGATCTTCCTTAACAGCCAAGAGGTAAACCACCACAGGAACTGTGGTACATGTCGTCTGAAGTACATGAAGGCTTTCCCATAATTGCATGAGCAACCACAAAAAGAATATTCGAAGAACAAATTAATATGCATGTAAATTTACGAATTTCCTATCGTAAAGGTATGTTCTATCTTCACTATCATACCATCCAAGAGATACAATAACAAACAAACAAAAATGGATCCACTGGTTTAAAGGTTAATTTTTGTTTAATGTAAAATAGAACTTTGCATAGTCAGCTGTTGTAAATGAATGATTATTTGGTTGACAAACTTTGCATTAAAAAACAAGAGTTTTAACAATAGATTTCATAATTTTGAACCAAGGTCAAGAAATAGGTCGTCAACTTCAGCTGACTGATATTATTCAGTCCTTAGTTTCCACACTATGCCAATACAAGACAGAGGATAAGTTTCACCTTATCGTTAAGAGACTTAACCATTTTAACCCTTATTTTGACCTTTAAACAACAAAATGATTTAACATTTTGAAATTGAATGATAAAACGAAAATAAACCTCAACTTCGAGCAACACAATAAATAAACACCAAAAGATTAGGTAGGCAAATTACAATTGAATAATTCTCTAGATAAGATAGGTACCCTAGATCTAAATTCTTTGTACACCGAGTTAATTCTGCTAAAAGCTACAATAGTAGTTGATACTTGCTCCTCTTTACAAATAGTGCAATCCGTAACCTCATTACCTTCTCCCGACTGCTCCTAAGAACGCCATTATATACTCAACTAAAAATGTATTTCACTTTGGTTTTTAACGTAATTGCATAAGCAATTTCTGGAAATGAAAATGGGATCTGGAAGAAGTAGAATCAATAGAAAAAAGCAAAATTTGTTTCAAAATGTCTTCTATATACCCTAACACAAATGTGGGGAGGGAGAAATTGCACTACACCAGGCTATTGCCTAGATACTAGGTTGAGAAAGATTCCTTTCATAATACGGCGAAACAAAGAGCGAAACTCAAGAATCTATAGCTCATATTGCAAAAATGACTCATAATTCAAAAAAATTATATGATTAGAAAAATTCCTCTTATATAAGCTGGTCTTGGTACATAAGCATACTTTATGAGTCAGCTCATATGTGTTCTTATACAAACAATGATGTGTCTTGAAGATATACTCCTGGAATAGATGTCAAAATGAGTCATTTGTAAAAAATAGTGCTCCAGGACAATGAAAAAGGTTAGATATAAACAATAATCATAATGATGAATTCAGTGAGTTATTTAAGTTACTCCACAATAAGTTTTAAATACATCTTACTTTCCTTAAAGAATAGGCGATTAATTAAAGTGCATCTTAATAAAAATTTTCATCAGCTTTCTCATATTGTTACTTAAATATGGTAAAATATGAATCAAAAGTTTTCTTTGAATTGAAAGTCAAACCATTGGCAAAAGCTCTTTCGTATACATTCAAAGTACTCATGAAGTTGCAGTATTATTTAATTTTTTCACCTTGAATTTTAATTATCATATTTTCAGATTTATAAGAGATGCATTTCACAGTAAAAATTCATCTTTGAATGGGATGCGTTTTATTCAACGAAGAGAGAAACTGTTTCCTCTTTTCAAAGATATACGAATGTCCCTTCATATTCCAACATCTGTTCTGGTGGTAAATCCCTCCTAGATGTAATTAACAATGATAGGGAAGAGTCAGGTGACAGAGATATGGGTTTTACAGGTATCTGCAAAGTCAGTTTATGACATTGGGCTCTATCACGATTTTTCTTTCAACAAACTCTTTGATTTTTTTTTCGGATTGTGTTTGAATTCAAAATTTCTCCTAATGAAATGAAACGTAGATTAGATTGAAACTATGAAGAATAGTGAATAGATAAATTACATTTATTAATAGCAAAAAAAATTAATAATAATGTTTTGGTTGATTGCTTGTTTGTTAACGTCGCACTCAGAAGTAACACGAGAGCTATTGGCGACGGACCTCTAATTCTGAACCTCGGTCAAGTAGCGAGGACCACACCTGATCTGGCACTTCCCTCTCCTAACTTCTACACCACGTCAATGGGAGTACTTGGGTCCTTGACCAGATTTAAAATGAATCAGGCCCGCTATACAGCATGTCTTTGGAAGTATCAAGGCTCAAACCCCCCATTCGACAGAAACCACGCCGGCCGCAAGTTCGTGACCATGAAAATTAGGCTACCATAGCTTCATGAATAATAATGAATTGAGAAAACAAAATGTAGATAGAGGAAGAAATACTGAAACTGAATCTTTTATAGAAGGAATAGTAACCATTTTGTCAAGGAGTTTCCGGATCATAGCTAGTAAAGTTCGAAAGTTCGACTTAGGGTTGAGGATTTGAACCCTCAGTTCTAGTTATTCTACTCACTCAAATCCAAGTGAGTTGGTGCGAAAGAGATTAATTTTGTATTCTAAAGGATAGTTCAAAAGAATTTAGACAAGTTGTACATAGACAGAATAAAACAGGGAATAAATTTTAGGAAACCAAAACTTTAATGAAAGAGCTTGATTGTCATTTAACATTCTCTTCATTTGACTGCGTAATTTGGTGACTATATGAATAAGATTTATAATGGTCGTAGAAAGAAGCAATAGAGAGGTGTTCCTAGTTTAATATTAAAAATTACTCATTATTTCACCCATTTTATTTAAAAATTATACATGAAAAATTAAATTTTCTCCAAAAAATTATGTTACATTTCTTGGGTTCCCTTTTTTTTATCATCATATTTGACTCAACAGCCCAGGGTGAGCTAAATCTTCTTTTGAATAATCCTCCAAGATAACCTGCCTTTTGCATTATATAGTCTGCCGATTCCTATTCAAATCACCTTAACATCCTATTCAACAGAATCAAGCCACCGGAGTATTGGTCTTCCTCTTTTTCGACCAGTAAAAAAGAGCTTTGCTACAAAAACATTCTTTATTGTTTTTTTTCATCCATTCTAACAATACGAGAAGCCAAGTTTTCATTCATTTCATTTTAATACATTAATGATAACAGGCTCATTAAAAATTCTATACATTTCAGAGTTAAAACGTCTTCGCCAAAGGCCATTTTCCCTGACGCCACCAAGACTACTTCTGAGAATGTTTCTCTCAAAAACTTCGATTTTGTATATTGTCGGCATTGTTAATTAGTGACCAAGTTTCCGAGGGACCGGCCTAATGTGAGTTTTATAAATAAGAAGCTTTGTGTTTCTAGACACAAAACGGGACCTCAATAAAGAGTGCAGTCCAAAGTACGTTTTGTAGACCTGTGAAATACGATTTTGGATCTCAGAGGTAATATTCTTTGCGTTATCCAGAGATTCAAGTTAATTAAAATATGGAACAGTTTCTAACTCATGAAGGCCAATTTTTTAGTGATTGATTGTATCGGTTAGCGGTATTTTCATTACAGGCATATAATTAATTTTAGCGTCATTTATCGTTCATCCAATACGATTTGCAGCAATCTCTAAAGAAGAGAATGCTTCTCTCAAGGCTCGGTCATCCCTAGCAGTGATATCAATATCATCAGCGTTAGCCAGAAACTGAACTGGTAAGAAGCATAAGAAGCTGCGTTTTATACATAGGAAAGTTATATACACTTGGAAATTGGGGGTATATTTTTTTTTTCCTTTTTAATCTTATACCTTGACACCTAAAACATCAAAAAACTCAACCAACGAACCAGTATAAACAATAAATTTAAACAAGAGTCGAATTGATTATTTCAGATAAAATGCTTACCCAAATTATATTTGAGAATGCTTAGCAGAAACAGAAATCCAACACACATAGAGGAAATAATCATAATAAAGGAGCAATAAAGCTTTAAGCGATTTTTCGTAGTCATGTCCTAATTTTCAATTACAAATCTTTTTTTTTTCTTAAAAAAAAAAAAAAGAAGCTGAAATTGACGTTTGCCAAATAAGCATAATTGAAAATATTATGTACTAAATTTTATTAAATAAATTTATTTTATTAAAATACTACAAGCTTTCCTTCATTGTCGAAGATGTTTGCGCTCAAATTATCCACACACATCCCCAATCTTTATTATTATGGATTAAAGATGAATAGAATATGAACTGAGTCCTCTAATGCATATTTTATGAGTTCTTTTCATTCAATAATTGAAATCCAAAAACACGAAATTCCACGGATAAATTATTTATTAAATATCATCAAAGCAGGATGTCATTCATCTAATCTTCGCCAGTGAAAAAAGGAAAAAAGGAGGGAAAAAAAAAAAAAAAAAAAAAAAACACGATCTCAAAAACCATAAAGTCACCAAAAAAATTTGCATACATACTGTGCAATCTCAAATAAAAATATTCATGCTCAATTTGAAAAAAAAAAAAGGAAATGAAAAACAGAGGACATAAAAAAACACCCTCATTTCTATTGTTTATACATACGAGTGCTCAAATCACCTTTCCCATTAAATGGTTTTCGCAGAGAGAGAAAGAGAAATGCAAATGCAAAATGCAAATGCCACGCAATTTCCATGATAAGTCCTCCTACCCCAGACATGTCTGAAAGTCAGAAGAAAAAAAAAAAAAAAAAAAAACACCATCGACTTAATTAGCAGCATGTCTGGGTTTTTTGGAGGAATCCAGCAAGTAATCGGATTATGATGTGTACGCTCTTGTTAAAGGAGGAGGGCTACAGCTCCAACAACAACAACAGCAGCAACTGCAAGGAACAGCAGCGGCAACTATCCAAATGACAGCAATTAAGAGCCAGCACGATCTGAACACGTGCAGGATGGACACATCATCTCTTCTTTCTCTTTCTAACAGACAAGAACAAACAATAACTCCCGCTGTCGGCAATTGGTAGCGTTATTACGGTTATCATTATTACCACCGCTTAACGCGACGAAATTAAAGCTGACGCAAGGGACAAAAGTATTAAAGCGCTAATAAGAGTCAATCTGGAAAGAGAGGTGGAATCTGGCCCCACCCCACTTCGTTGTTCGAAACAGGAAGGTCCTAAGTGGAAGCGTAATTAATCTTCACTTCAACCGTGGTTACTTGGAGAAAAGAGAAGCCTGTAGTCAATTGACTCATCCTGGGTTTAAGAGATCCGGAGGAGATGATGATAATAATAATAAAAAAGACACATAGTGGATTTATATCCCAGTAGTGAGATCTCACTGTGTTACCAACAGCGTGGGTTATTGATCTCTAACATTAAAAATTTAGCATACTTTCAAATATCGTGTACATTAACAGTCATGTTCAGGGCTCGTTCTAGATCTTGACAGGGCTTGAAAATGGTTGGTTGGTTTTAATTTCTGGCACTGAATCCTCATGGGGTATATTATGCCAAACAAAAGGTCAAAATATCGCAAAATGTTTTCCAAATTAAAACAATTTGAAACTGAAGATCAAAATAGAGAACATAATAAAATGATATAAATCTGGTAGAACCTATATCATTAAAAAATTGAAAGGCTTGAAAATAGAAGAAATAGTTGTTGCCATTTCATTCAAATGGGAATGGAACCTAGGATTCAGATGTTGTTTATTAACGTCTTACTGAGAAGCAACACGAAAGTTATTGGTGACGAATCTCGTAATTTCGAGCCTCGGTCAAGTGACGAGGATGACACTTGAATTGGCTCCTCTTTCCCTAAATTTCGACACCACGCCAACGCGATTACTTTGAACCCTGACAAATTTGTCATGTATCAACCCAGTTACACTGCGGGTTTTCAGTGGTATCAGGGCTCGAATTATAACAATGACCGTGAGTACGCGACTAAGACCATTAAGTTATCAAGGTCACATGAAACAAGGGAAGAAAGATTTTTATATTTATTACTTTATTCCCTAGCGTATAAAAGAAGAAGAAAAAAAAAACCATTTGCAACAATCTAACCCCCTTGTATTAAATTCTTAACATATTCTTCTAAAAAAATAAAAAGAGAGAGGAGAGAGCTAGCTTATATTCAAAGAACGGACAAGGTATGCTATTTCATTCAATCTGCCTACAGTAAGCAACAATTTAGAGGCGAAGAGCTGGAACTGAAAGACCGCATTGGGTTGTATGCAATTCTAACGACCCGATCTAAATACATTAAAAGGCCACAATCAGGAAACTTAAATGGTAACATACTACAAATATTCATTTTTTTAAAATTTTATTATTTATATATGTGACTTTTAGATTTTTTTTACTTTATTCTCTCACATATGAAGGAAGAAATCATTTGAAACAATTTAAATATCTTACACTGAATTCTTAACACACATACACTTATTTTTAAAAAAAAAATAGGGAAGGGACAGCTATCTTATATTTAAAGGACAAAAAAGTAAGTTTTTTCTAAAATTTTGCTCGCAATAAACAGAAATCTAGAAATGAGGAGCTTTTTAAGCAGAAAAGGCTGCAAGTAGTTCAATCAACCCGAATTAGTTTAAGTAAAGAGACCATAATTAAGAAATTTCAATAGAATATACTTAAAATGATCCTTTTTTAAAATTTTTTTATCATTACTGTATACATTGAAAGAGAGGGGAGAGGGAGAGAAACCGTCAACATTATGGTATGTGGAAAAAGTACAATTCAAAATAAGATAAGGAATGATCATTCAAATTAAGTCAAGACATTAAAGATAATATTTACGATTTATTACAATTTTAATTGACAGTAAGAATCGATTTACTGTTGAATAAAAAAAGGGTAAAAATGTAACGATGAGATATGGATTTGCCTTACAAAATTTGAATTTTTCTGGCAACTCTTGGTAGTTCTGATGGATTTGATGTGGTTTTTTTAGGTCTCATAGGTTTCACATACTTACTATAATATTGTCTATACCCATATTTGTAATATTGTGATGCTTATTATTATGGTACAAGTTTGAATTATATTTTAATATCCAGTTTACTCTTGATTTTTAACCACACTTGAATTTATTTGAAATCAAGAGTCTATATTATACCTGTAGCTAAACTGCTAACTCATAACATTATGTCTATCTTCGACCATTTATTGAGGAATTCCATTAAATTGAACCCGTAGTGGACATTGATACAGTAAGGGTTGCAGTAAATAAAATAAAAATTGCACCGATAAATTAATTTTATTTTTCGTGTAATGTTAAAGAATAGGATCCCAAATTTGAACACTTTTCTCAATAAAAAAAATTGTTCCAAAATTATTATTTTATTGTGATTTCACAATCCTTTAGAAAGCTGTGTATTTTATAATACTACTAATTATGTGTATGAGTCAGTCTATTTTTTTCCAGGATCGAATGTGCTTTATAACTTTCCCATAATATGATGCTAGATGAGATTTAAATTTAAGTGTTTAAGTGAAAAATTGAATATTTTTGGAGCGTTTCTAAATTTTAAGAATACTGCATAATAAACGGATGTATGCGTTACAGTGTCACACATTTATATGAAAATTGGATCACTGTAACGTTGGGCTATCTGTGATTTTCTTTTTATCATTAACATTGGGGACTTTTTATAAAATGAATTGCATAAAATAAACCCTCGACCCAACCAAATCAAACGTAGTCTGTAGAAAATATTAAACTAAAGAATTGTAATGAATTGAATAGAATAAATATATATAACCGAAATCATATTGAATATATGAGAGGTTGGAAAGTTAAAAGTAAGAAATTCGAAGTTAGTGGTTAGAAGATAGTGACTAATTGTGCGTAGAAGTGTGGGAAATAGAGATGTGCCCCAAATGGTTACTTTCAAATAATAGGTTCCAGCATATTCCTTCCTGTCTGGTAATATGTTCTAATATTTAATTATTTTCAGGTTATAAGCTCCAAAATCTTAGTACTTCCTATCATCAAAATCTTAGTACCGATATTCTATTACTCACAGAATATGTGTTCATATTTCCTATTACATTTTTAATACACTACATCATCCTATTACTTCTGAATTATATTCAACTAAATCAATTTTGATTTACATTCCAATACTCCATTAGTTCTGGATTATGTTTCACTAACGCAATACTTTTTATGAGATAAAAAAATTCTAATTTGAATCACTCAAGTTGCGGTAAAAAAGTTTAAATTAAGAATTTTGAGAAGTGACAAAATTAATACGGTTTTGTGTGGAATATGTTACTGATGAAATTGATTCCAAACACGTAATACTATTACTTATCCTGCTACATGAAATAATACCCTAGTGTGAACCTACGTAGATTGTTGCCAAACAAGGATCTAGGATCTCTCGGAGTGAATAATAGTTAAACAAACTACTCGAAACCCTAATAATCACTAAATAAAGTGCTAAACCTCGAGTGCACTGGTAAGACTGATCATTTATAATTATGTTATACTAGATTACAAACATGTTGATGTAAATAACCGGAGAAAGAAATTCCGCATATTTATGATTTAAGAAATATTAATGAACTGAACTTAGTTATCGTCAGTCTTTCTCTTCATTTAGTTGTGCAATTTAGTGATAATATTATTAGACTTATAATGGAAAGTGAATTAATCGATAGTTAGTAGACCATACAACTTTTCTGCTTGAAACTAACCTCGAATTTTAAATCAGGTTGTTTTAACATTAAGCGAAGACAGTCTTATTTTATTACAATAAAAAAAAAATAACTGATAGATATCAACAGCATAGATACAAACGAATATTATTTAATGGGGAAATAGTCTGGGTATCCAGATTCTTCAATTGATAAAAATTTTGCAAGGATCTCTACTTATAACCAATCCAGTCCTCTGTTGGTGGAAAGTGAAACAACCTCTTGAGTAATTTAATACATAAAGAAAATAATACTGAAGAAATCAGCATCCTTCAGGACTTCTAGCACTGATTGCTTGAATAAATAAACATGCGGAATTTTTGAATAGCAATGTAGATTATCGTGAATGCCAACAAAAATTTAAAAATAGTATTTATTTTCTGTTTTACAAATTTGGTTCTAAAAACTTGTTTCTTCCTTGGTTATGAGGGAGAAAGGGGAGAAGTTCAAAGTTTGAAATCATACAAAACATTTTTATTCTAAAAAGAAAAACCAGAATTAACTCTAAAGAAACTATTAGTCTATACACTCATCCTAGACTTAAACTTCCCAAAGATAATAGAGATAAAAAAAAAACAGTTGAAACAGCATAAAATACAATTTATAACACAGTTCAAAAATTTAGAGAAATCTCCTTGTTTCGAAGCGTTTCTACAACCATTTTGAGGATTGTAAACTAAACTCAGTCGAAAATACCAGTTATTTTTTCCAGTTATTTAAAAAGCTCAAAATGATGATGAATAAAACTCGGTGTTGAAAAAGAAAGTAAACAGATGCTAGGCAACCCTAGCTTACCAATGAAGTAATCTCGAATTTTAACTTTAGAATGGTTCTTAACTTTCATAAATCTTCAGGATATGCTATTTAATCAGATGATGGTGTATATCAGCAAGTCAAATCAAATTGAATGCTCAGAATTATGATCTTTCAAAAAATTTCAAAATACAATTCTGTCACTTCTTGTTAATATAAAATTTCTCCGCTATTTCTTAAATTATCAAAGAAGAACCAAATTAATTCTCAAAATGATGGAAGAACAGATTTCTAAATATATATACGACATGATGTCTTTTTTTCCATCAAATTAGTCATTTAATGCTACATTTACAAACCTATTAGAATTATTGATGCGTTTGACTGTTTAATAGCACATATTTAATGCAGATATTTATCTTCAGTAAATGTCACGTAAATCCCTAACTAATCCATATTTATTTAGGAAAAATATTTTTTTATAGCTCTGAAACATATATATATTTTAAGTTCCGTTCCTTTTGTATAACAATGAAATGTATTTAAAAAAAAGTATTTGAGTATAACTGACAAAAACTCCCAATAGGAAAACATTCACCACCAACAGACAATACTTCCAAAGATCATTAAAATTTCCATTTAAAACCCCACACCCATTAAATAACAATTGTTCAAATTGGTGTTCCTTAAAGAATATCAATAAGTGCAAAATAATTTTGGCAAACCTCATAGGTGGGTACGGGAAAACGTTTTGGGAGTGGTACATCAAGATATTAGGGCTAACACTTTTGTAGTATGAATGCATTACTTCAGAAATGCAAAACAACTATTCGTGCTCTACAGGAAATGGGTGCATATCTTTGAAAAGCTGTAGTCGTTCTTTATTCAAATTAATGTATAGTTCAAATTTATTCCATTTAAATCAAAACAATAACAACTTTGGGATTCGTAATTTCATATTAATTCCTTTAAAATTGTTAAGAAATTTGGATGTTTGCCTAATTGTTTCGCTGTCGTTCAAGATATTTCACAAGAAAATATCCAGGTATTTTTTTCTTGCGTTATGCAAATGTGAACTAAGTCCTTTAAAAAAGTCAATGGTGGTCAAACTGGGAAAAGCCAAGTTTTGAAGATTATAATTGTATTTTACTTATATCATGAAATGTTGCTAATTTGGATAATTTAATATTATTATTTTTTTTGATTTTCTATAAAAATCTTAATAATTGTAAAGCATATGAAAAATAGTAATGGCCATGATAGCTTAGTGGCCATTGTCGCGGACTCACGGTCGGCGTTGTTTTCGTCGAGCCGCGGGTTCAAGCTCTGATGCCACTGAAAACCCACAATGTAGCGGGATTTATATATATTTTAAATCTGTTCGAAATACCCAGTCTTTCCATAGACATGGTGTGGAAGTTTGGAGAAGGGGGTGCCAGCTCAGGTGTTGTCCTCGTCATTTGACCGAGGTTCAAAATTCCGAGGTCCATCGCAAATGGCTTCATGTTGCTTCTAAATGTGAAGTCAATAAGCATTCGCAATAAGAATTTTATATTAGTTAGGAAATAATTATATAAATTATTTATGTAATAATTAAATTTATATTTCGCATGTATAAAGTAACCGTATTTATATTATTTATATGTAATAATTTTATTTATATTATTTATATGTAATAATTTTATTTATATTATTTATAT
>BMAW01019133.1:337473-399162 GCA_019974015.1 Nephila pilipes
AATTACTTATTTAGCAAATTAGCATTAAAATTACTTATTTAGCAAATTAGCATTAAAATTACTTATTTAGCAAATTACATGTGCATGTATTTTAGCACTTTACATGCCCCAATAATTATACACAAAAAATAGTTTTTTAAAATTTTCTGAAATTGGTGTATTTGCTCAATGAAGTCATAATTTCCAAATCAAATTTCGTAGGATCTTAAACCTTTCAATAAAATTAATTTTTACATGGACTTCATTTTTCCGTCTTGCCCGTCATTGCACAACCCAAAGAATAAATAATCTACAAAAAATAAGTAACCTCTCTTCAATGCCTCGTCTTTCTCTTAAGATTAAACCCATACTACACAATCAATACTTCAAAAGAAACTGCAGTTAATCAAGGCTAACAATCATACACGACTCGAACGTCCCGAAAATTTTTCCGTCTCTCTAACAAGCCACATCACAAACGAAATAAATTAATTTTTTGCCACCACCATCTCTGAATCTTTTCAGTGAAGTCCGTATTGTTTCTGCATAAGATATATAATATAATAGTGCATTCGTTTGTATTGACACAGAACTGAAAAGATCTAGCCAAGAAGGCGCATAAAACAAACAGTATTCATTTTCACACTACTAATTAGCATTCGGCCGAAAAATACAACCCTTTTAATGAATTACATAAACAAATGTAGCTAAAAAAAAGAAAAAGAAAATGCTGGTAGGAGGAATATCAGAGGTAAATTCACAAAAGAAACAAAAATGAGCAGGAGGTTCTTATCACCGATACATCAGAAGTGCTTAGAACAAAAAGTGACACTAAAAAAGCGCACACGTTTGAACGTTTCTAGCATTTCAGTTGTTTATCTAGAGTCTAATGAGCTAATGATACTCAATAGGTTTGCCAAAGCTTCGAAGCGTAGAGAAGGCGACAGGTAATTGCATCGGCACCCAAAACATTTTTCATTTACATATGCTTAATTAGTTTTCGTTAAACAACACAATGAAAAGTCAGAGTAATCAAAATAAACAAAGAGACTTGGAGGTTACCCTTGAGTGAGGTTCCTTTTTTAGAAGGTTAAATACAGTGCAGGAAAAAACGGTATATCTGAAGCAAAGTTGTTGCAGGTTGGAAAATAAATGTGTGTGATTCCCAAGGAGTTAAAACAGCGTGAAAAAGTCGGAATCGTTGCAACTAATAGCTTTTCTTCAGTCAATGAGGCATGTCAAAAGGTATCTTTTGCTCTGATTAATCTTTTTTAAAGAGTTATAAAACTGTTTGTGTATAGTCGTCGAAAATTAATGTACTCGGACCCGGAAAGATTGTCTTTAATATTGATGTTAGACTGGGTTATAAAAGCGTTGATGTAGAATAGTCTGGTAGGAAGTAATTCTACATATCCATAACCTAAGAAATAGTAATAACCTGAATTTAGTCAATATGAGTCTTTCTCTTCATTTCGTAGGGTAATTTAGTGACTATATTATTAGACTTTGGTGTGCAAAACTTAAGCAACATGTTTTTTTTTTCGCTGTAACTTCACGAGAAATCCTCCGAGGGACATGAAATTCAAAAATGAGAGACAGCATTTTGTACTTAAACGATGAAGAAAGCATAGTTGTGCAAAAATGAACACAATGCATATAGTATGGAATCAAACAAAAAAGGCTTTATTGAACTCATACCTTCGTGTTCCCCACTCATACCTATTGAATATATCATCGTTACACATGATTGTCAATCAAAAAGGAAGAGCAACAAGCAGATGTCCCTTAGTAAGGGAATGTCATCCCCTTACTACAATGATTGCTTCGCACCGTCTCTCCATAATCAGCACCAGATTGTCCAACAGTTTTTGAGGTAAGTGGGCCCATTCGTAATTCAGCATCTGTTTCAATTGTTGGGTGTTCTCTAAAGGATGTAATCGTGCCGCAAGACCTCTCTTCAAAGCAACCCAAACATGTTCTATGGGATTTAAAACAGGGGAGAACACTAGTCAATCCATTCGAGTGATATCTTCCCTTTCCAGTAGCTTCTGAACAGCACCAGTCCGGCGTGGCTGTGCATTGTCATCCATAAAAACGAAGTCTGGTCCAATAGCGCATTAGAACAGACACACATGGGAAAGGATCACCTTCTTACAATAGCGATACCCGATTACAGAACCTCTGTCAAAAACGTGGAGCTTAGTCCGCCAGTTCAGCATAAGCCTACCCAGACGACAACTCCAGGACCACCGCAACTGTCTCTTTCCTTGATGGTACTGGGATGAAACCGTATCATAACCTCTCTCAAAATCAACTTGTGTTGAGAATCACTTGTAGCCCTAAAACGACTCTCATCCGTAAAGGGGACACTACTTCATTGATAATATGTGCAGTTACTGTGCTCCTTACACCACTCTAAACGGTGCCGCCGATGGCTAACTTTAAAGGAACGCAGCGTTTAGGATGGTGGGCGAATAGGCCACCTTTTTGAAGGCGTCTAGACACAATAAAACGCGACACTTGTCGTCCTGTTGTTGTACACAGTTGCTGAGCAATGGCGCTTGCTGACTGGAATCGGGCTCTTTCCACCTGCAGGACGACATATTCGTCATCCACTGTAGTTATTTTTCTAGGGTAGCCACCATCAACCTTTCTAACAGCTGTACCTATAGTTTAGAAGGTTTTGCAAGTGCGCGAAACGACACTTTTGTTGATTCCGAACTCTTCAGTTACACTGGTCTAACTACGTCCCTCCTCCAACTTTCTGATCATTCTTCTAAATTGAAGTCATCCAGGTGATTTCTTCTAGCCATATTTCAAAAAAGAAATCACTTGCACTTGCAGAGAATGTCTTCAATTGGGCCTCTGTTCTTCCTTTTATTGTAGTCTTGAACTGCGCGCACCGACTGACAGCGTTTTGCGTACGCTCACGTCGCCTATGACGTTTTGTTTCTGACATTTGCATACGCATCACCTTTCTACTGAATTACGTGTTCATTGTGCTGATCGTAATAACTCCTTTTCTGCAATTTCATGGTATCTGCTTAAAATTTGCATTGTTACTTAAGTTTAGCACACCAGTGGATAATGAAAGTTGAACTAAGCGATAATTAGAGAGCGTTACTTATTTAAAAGCCAAATAGCTATCGACTAGACATTATATGGCTTGATTAACAGTCTCTTGATTTCGTGTATAAAAGTATAACAAGAAACGAGAATCAATCTAACCTTACATTTTGAGAGATGTACTATAATGCTTGGTTAACAGTATTTTTAACAACTTCAACATCTATCTAAATATGAATATCAATAACCTAACGAAAAAAAAATCGGTGTTATTTGTTTGTTGCCAGATTGTAACACACATATAAACCAATGAAATGCAGCGTGTATGTCAACAAACCTTTCCAATTGAATCAATTGAGATAAAGCCAATTCACAATCCGTGTAGAACACACTTCAGAAGATAACAAAATTAAGAAAAAACACTTCCCAGGATTGTTTTCCATTTTGAGAAAAAAACTTGATTTAAAAGAAACCTTTAAAAATTATTGGAGATTTATTTTCACGCTCAGAAAGTTAAATATCTGTTTAAAAAAAAAAAATTATCTTTATTTTCATGAATAAATACACAAGAAGGAAATAACTTTTTTTCCCACAATCATCTGTCATCAAAATACAATAATTTTTCTGTATTCACATGCTCACATATTTCATTTTGCCTCACATAGTATTTCTTATAAAAACTAAATGTAAAATATTTTGTACTTGGGGAAACTTACAACGGAAATATGGATGAAGATTTTTTTACTGTTCTCCAAAAAATGCTTACTTTCGATTTTTTTATAATTATTTATCCAAATATAAATGTAATACATTACGAAGAGTATGCATATGGAGCTCTATTATGTTTTCTTTACCAAAAAAAATTGATATCTATTAAAAAGCCATAAGAACAGAGAATGTAAATAAATCATTAAATCTTCTAATAGAGTTAAACATTGATTTATGTTATTCGTCAGATATATTACAATTATGGATTTGATATACTCCTCAGATGTATTATATTCTTGGATTGTATATACTCATCAAATATGTTACGTTCATTGATTGTATTCACTCATCAGATATATTGCATTCTATTCAAGGATTGTGTATACTCATTCGATATAATACACAATCGTGTATTATATACACTTAAATATATACATAGATTATAAACCAAAAAAGTAATTTTTCTATTCGTTTATTAATGCATCTGTGAAACGTGCTAATTATTAAGTTATTAGAGAAGCTGTGTCAAATAAACCAAGCATTACTGCGATAGACTTGGCTAATATGAATCCATAATTCCTCATTTTGTGTAGCATATATAGGTATTATGTATAAGCGATTTTCAAGGTATATGCAAGATATATACAAGCGATTTTCAAGATATTTTGCAAAATATATGCAAGCGATTTTCAATATGCATACCAATTAAGAGTAATAGATATGTAAACTTGTATTTTTGGTGTAATGAAGAGCGAAATTCAGAAAGCTATTACATATTTCTCCATAGTTCAAAAATTGAATTACGAAATTTAAAAAAAAAAAAAAAGAGCACTCTTTTATTTAAATTTCATTCATCACTGATGGGATGAACATTATCTGATACATGTTTTGATCAGAGCCAATACATTTGAAAAGACATATTTTTCACTGAATTATCACTAATAACATGCTTTTTTTTCAGTATAATATTTTTAATATTACATCAATGTAAGTACTAATAGCGATTTAGGAAAAAAAAATTCGAGGGAATAATTTCATCAGATTGATTGTTTCACACTGAAAAGCTACATGAGGACTATTGGCAACAAACCTCGTAATTTTGACTCGATCAAATGGTGAAGATGATACCTGAGGTGGCACCTCCCACTGAAAATTTCCACACCGTGCTAACGGGAGTATTTGGAGCTTCGACAAATTTAGTGGCATCAAGTAGTCTTTTAATTTCTTTAATGGCATCTAGACTGTTTCCCACGATTCAACTGAAATAACACCGACCACGAATTTGCGACTATAATCTCTGGCTATAGTGGCTAAAAGATTTTCTCAGAGTAGGAGTCTAATTCATAACAAAAATATTGATTGTGTTATTCATTTAAGGTCAGAACAATTCATAAAAACGTTCGCTCGAAGCTAAAGTTTTGAAAGCTATTTTTTTACTATGTGAAACCAGCAGTTTTACATCTAATATGATATTGCTTACTCTACTACCTGAAAATTTAAAAATAAAATAAAATTTAAGATATTTAAATATCATATGATTTCAATGTACAAATTAATAAGTAAAAAGTAAGCGTAGTAGATAGTTAAAATTAATTGTATTCCCAGGGACCAAATTATTCAAGAAATTTTTTAGTGAATAAAAAAAAAATGATGGGGCAGTAACTCTATATTAAGAACAGATAAGTGTCATTGAAAAGGCACTTAATACTATTAAAACCGAAAGCTCATTCGTTAATCCTTGGATCTTCATGAACAGTGGCAGTGCCCTCCTGTTCCTGAGGAAATGGCCTAAGGCCGGCGATAGGCTACTGTTTTTATTCTTGATACTTTAATACATTTTTCGGTAGAAAATGAAATCAATTGTTAATGGATCCCTTCTCATACGGAACTCTTAAATAATGAAATTGTTGATAATTTGGCCAAGGAAGGAGCCTATATCCTTTAAGAGAACCAAATACGTATCCCACCTTCCTTGAAACCTATTCAAAAATAAAAATATCAAACCAGCGATAATGGTAAAACTCTTCCTATTCACTTACGATACAATAGGTACACTTCTGTAGGTGCTTTTACTATTACAAATGGTAAAAAAAAGAGTTCAAATCACCATTTGTATCTTTGCTAGCGAACACACAAGGTGTCTTACTTTTGACAAGGGGCAAAAAGCATTTTCGACCCATACCAATTGTAATTTTTTCCCAGGCCTCCCTCGCAAACATCTTTTAAATTGCATGGGTTTGACAGAAGATATAATTACACCACCTCACCTCGAGTATTACTTCTTGAAAATTTCTCAACAATACAAGTATATGAATTTAAGTAAAACATAAAAAAATGTGTTTCATTAGATTTAAAGCATTCGAGATTCATTAAATGCATCGATTTCAGCAAACTAGTCAATAAAAGTTAGTCAAACTTATTACCTAGACATACATTTTTTGTAACATGATTTTTAGAAAATGATAATTGTGTTTTAAAAGGCAAAAGCGTATGAAATATGAAAATATCTAAAGCTAATTTTGTTAGGACTCCTTGATTCATCACATGCTTCATCTTCAACAAGAAAAAAAAATATGTTTCTGGTCCCATACTTGATTTGAAAATCGTCGAGTTTGTCTTTTATCCTTTCCTTTTAAAATCTTATATAGATGCGCGAGTGACAATGAAACCCGCACAACTTATTTATAAATATTACAAAAATAAATTGAAATTCTCAATTTTAAAAAAAATCTACTTTTCTTCTCCTTCCTATTTGTGGTTTAAATTTTAAAAAATCCTACACAAAGAGATGTTTCTGCGGTTTTTGTTCAGCCAATTTTACGGTAAGTCTGGTATAAATCAGATTATTTTATTACGTAATAACCTGCAGGATACAATTCTTTTATGGGTGTCGTAAGCACAAACAGGCATTCATTTAAACAATTCCTTCTTTTATATAACGTTCTATTTTTTCCTGTGAGTTCTCGGAAACCATTTAAAATGTTTCTGATGAATCTCGTATAAATCAGATTTGTTTACTTAATAAAGTTCACAAGTTCGAATCGATGATCGAAACAGCGCATCGGTGATGGAAAAAAATTATTAAGAATATCCAAATTGTTTTGAGAAACATTATATTAACACCATTATTAGTAGATATGAAAGCACTATTGAGAAAAGAACCCCCCCAAAAAAGTATTCAAAATGGTTAAATCAAATAGCTAATATTGCTGAAATACAAAAACTTGTGAGAAACTCATTGGTTGACTGTTGTTTATAAATAAGCAAAAACATTTTTCTCCATCGTAAATTAAGACTGCCTCTTATTATTGGTAAGAAATTAAACTTAGTAAGGGTATGTAATCGCAGTATGGAGAAGATAAAGAGTTTAAACTGTTTCGTTCTATAATGTTCTTGGTTCAGCTCTAGAAAGGTCAAGAAACCCTGGGAGAAATCTATCACTTTGAAGGGTGAATAAGTAAAGGAGTTTGAGGAATAATAAATCTATACATAAACTAAGTTTCTAATTCTATTATTTTTTACTAAGAATTAAAACTTTCCGTATTTCCATATAATAATAAAAATTTTACAATGTCGCGAGTACTACAGCTTATTGAGACCAAACCAAACTACATTAATAGCTGAAATGAACACATTACGTACATAAGGATCCATTAATACGCAGATAAAATTTTATTCAGATATCTCGATTATTTCTAAGTAATAATCCAATCATAACGATACTTCCTTGCAATCTTGAAAAACGTTTTTTTAGATAAAAAGACATTCAATATTAATATTATGTGTCGACATCTCTAGCGTATTGACAGCATTATAATGTATTAACCTGTTCATTTTTTAAATCTATTGCTTTTTCTTGCGTAAAATATTTTCTGTATTTCTACTCTTATAGTTTGATACGAAATGGAGTTTAAAACTTCCCATATTAAGGAAAATAATTCCACATTTAATTAATGTAGTTAGTTTAGTTTAATAGTATATCATATATTCACTATTCTATTTCATAATAAACTTTATATATTAAAGGGAACAGTTCCAAACTTCATTTAAATCAAATTTAAGGTCCTAGTATCATAAACAGGAATTAGTACGTAGTAATCACAAACTTATATAAATATTGGAATATTTTTCATCTGAAAACGTGTTCTAAATTTAAACTGCGTTCTTTAACATTAGGATATGCTTGTATTGCTTAGTATAATAATACATGATTAACTATACGCATTATTCAAAACATGCTCCATATTAAATTAAAGAAACGCGATTTAGTTTAAAATCAGATGCTAAAGCTTTCATTTAAAACTTTTCGTCAGTTGAATCAAAAAGTATGACACATTTAGCTTAAATTCAAAAGCAATTTTACTTTGTGAATAATAAATATTAGTGTTTTCTGTTAAAGTATTTTTGGTGAATGGGTAAAAACAATCAATTTATTAACTATATAAACTATTTTCAATACATTTTTTTTCTTAAGTTCTTCAAATCAGGGTTAAAAAAAATCCCATTATATATTGTTTTTAAGCAAAGTCTTTCACCCCTTCAAACTAAGCTTTAAAGAACCCAAACTTAAATATTTAAAGGTAATTTAAATTTAAAAGGGACGCTTCCACTGGAGAAAAAAAAAAGAATCGACATCATTTTCGCTCCAGGCTCACTTTTTTTTAATCAGAACATAAATTCATCAATTTTGAAGGTTTTCACTGTTCCAATATGAGCTAATTTGCCCGAAGGTTTCGGGCAGAAGGACTAATGATAATACGGCGTATAATCAATTCGCCAGCTTAAAAGAAGAAAAAAAAAAAAAAAAAGGACGAACATGCTTGACCTTTTAGGCACGGCCAAGCATCCGCATTACCCAAGAGTATGTTCAAATTAATACAATGCCTTTCTTTCTTTTTAATGTCCGAAAAAGATGTAATGCTAACGTTCCTTAATAAACCCTCATTCCAGGGCGCCGTTAAAATCAAAATTCGGGCGTGGTGAGGTCAGATGTCGCAGCAGCAGTTCTTCTCAATCAGGAACCTTTTCTGATAAGGCACCGCCTTTCTTAACGCCTTAATGACAAATTCTGTAGATAAAAGGCGATGAACAAAAAAATGACATAATATCACCACTCCAGAGATCACGTGGAGCAGCTGTGGAGTCCAATCCCACTTTTTGTCTTATGAGTCTTAACTCCACTAAATCACGACCTTTGATACAGTGGCATTGTCAGAGGCGGGCCCCGGCGTAATTGGTGTTGGACCTTTTAAGGAGGTTTTTTGCTTAATTGTCATTTACGGCTCCTTTTTCAGCCGTCATTTCCTCTTTAGATGAATGGGATGGTTTTTAATGTAATTCGCATTTATACGTTTCTTAGAACTTTCTTTTCTTTTGCCACTTTCAACTCATCTTGCACCGCTTTTATCATCGCTCGCTGGAATGGTAGTTAGTGTGATTTGTTGCTATGCGAACTTCAAACAAAAGATGAGGTTTTTAAGCCACAGTTGATTTATGGCTTTGAGTGCCCGTCGTTGGGAGTTTGAATCCTTTTACTGAAGTGTAGAAAAAGCAAAGCAGGCTTCGGAAATATTTTTAAGAACTCAAAATAATTCAATCAATTGTTTCCATACATGTTGCTAATACATTATTTGAATTTTTTTTTCGTCCAAGTTCAGATTTTTACGTTAGCAATGAAAAATAACATTTCCACGGAAGCAAAACATAGTCGTACGAGAACGGCCTCAAAAGTTTCAGATGTTTCAGGCCCTTTTCCATAAGGCTAGAAGGAAAAAGAGAGAGACTAAATCCATTCATTGACCTTTGGATAAAGTAGCAAGAGTTTAAATCAAAGTTGATAAATTTTCAGCCTACTGAATAAATTCTAAATTTGCTACAAAAAAAATCATTTCACATTTATAAATATGTCTCCGGTTACTTTACTCCGATTACTTTCCAATTACGATTATTTATTTAAACGATTAATACTAGCGGAATTTTAAATACAGTTTAAACTTTATTCCATTCAAAGAATCTATCTTGAAAAAAAAATGTTGTTCACTTTCAAAACTTCAGAAACAGAAGCTCATACAAAAATTTCTTTTACTTAATTACTCTATACATATCATCCTCTAGAACTGGAGAATACTTTTACCATCTGATACTGATTGAAATTAAGAGTCTGAAAATTAGTGAAGCTTATTTTAAGATCATAATTTTTTTTTTTAAAAAAAAATTTCTCACTGATATATTTTGAAAGTGTCCTTATAACACTTTATTAGTGTGGACTTATTAGATCATAAGTAAGATATTGCGGCCTTATTATACCATAAATTACATACTGCGACCTAATTAAACCCTTAATAATAAAACGCAGATTTATTAAACCATAAACTACATTGTGAAGCCTTATTAAACCGTTAATAACATATTGAGGAGCCTTATCAAACCACAAAAAACTACAGTACAATAAATATGTAATGATGCGGCTTCTCATCAGCATACTGTGGCCTTATTAAAGTGAAGTGGCTTTATTAAGCCATAAACAGCATTGTGTAGTCTTATTAAATCGTTTATAAGATATTGAGGCGTCTTATAAGAAACTAATATTATATATATATATATATATATATATATATGTGTGTGTGTGTGTGTGTGTGTGTGTGTGTGTGTAATAGTGCGGTCTCTCTCTAAAATAACACTCTAAGGTCTTATTAGACTGTTAATGAAATAATACGGCTTCTTTAAGCCATAAACAGCATTGTGCGGCCTTATTAAACGTTAATAACATACTGAGGCGCCTTATTATGCCATAAAAATCTAATAGTATGATACATATCTAATAGTAATGCCCTTCATTAGAACATAAATAACATACTGCGGCCTCTTTAGATCCTTAATAAAGCAATAAGGCTTTATTAAACAATATACAGCATTGTGCGTCCTTATTACCCTTAATATTATTATTAAGGTGCCTTATTAAACCATAAAAACTATTAGTGTACTATATATCTAGTAGTGCGATCTGTCACTAGACCATAAATAATAACCACGGCCTTATAATTGACCTTTAATAAAATAATGTGTGTTTAGTATAATAAAATAATGTAATTAAATCATAAATAGCATTGTGCGGGCCTTAATAACACATCAAATCAATTATAAGGCATGCTAACATATTAAACAGTTAATAACATATTAAGATGCCTTATCAGACCAAAAAAATACTAATAACTAATAGTACTTAGATTATAAATAATATATTGAGGCCTAATAAGTGACCTTTAATATATTAGGTCCGCCGGAAAGTTCTGTCCATTTGTGAGATGAAAGAAAATAATATATTTTAATACATTTAATAATATTTATTGTGCTATATATTTCCCGTCGTTACTTATGAGCTTTTGCCAGTGTGATGGTAATTTGTAAATACCATTTTTGAATAATGCCTTGTCTTTAGAGGCTAAAAAGAACTAAAGTAATGCAAGGTTCACGTATGCTTCAGTTTTGAATTTTTTTTTCCTTTGAAAAATTTTTGCATGGAGATCAACAAGTGATAATTTAAGAGTGATAAGTCTGAAGAGTATGGTGGATGGGACAGAAATTCCCAGCCTAGGTCCGTGATTTTTTGACGAATCGCCATAAGAACCTGGTTTGACATTATCATGATGCAATATAATGTGCTTCATACTAAACATCTCCGGTCTCTTTTCTTTCAGTGCTTTGTTTAAATCATCCATTTGCTGACAGTATCCCTCCGAATTGAGCGTTTTGTTAAGTTTCAAAAGCTCGAAAAGCATTGGTTCTTGGACGTTCCACCCTATGCAAAGCGTTCTCTTATTCAGGCTCAATCTAGATTTAGAGGTAGAGGGGGCGGGTTGTCCAAGCTCTCTGTATACTGTTTTCCTTTGGATATTTTAGTAAGTAATCCACTCTTCCTCACTAGTTATCATCCGGTCCAAGAAGGATTCGTTTGTGTTCCGAATAAGAAGAGATGTATAACTCGATTAAACAAAGTTTGCTCACTTATAATTCATGAAGCACCCACCTGCGATTATTTTAAACCAATCGTAGTAATGACGGAAATTATATTATACAATAAATATTATTAAATGTATGAAAAATGAATTTCCTTTCACTTTATTAACGGATAGAGCTTCCTGGTTGACCTAATAAATAATACAGCTTTATTGGCTTATTTTTAAACAGCATTGTTAGGCCTTATTAGATCACATATAACAAATAACGTCCTAATTAGACCATAAATCACATGGCGTAAGCTATAGACCATATATAAGACCATAGTACGACCTCCCGTCTTGAAAATGTCCCTCCCTCCCTGAATAAAAGCATTTTTGGCAAAAGTAATTCTTCAAGATTGTTCAATCAGTGATACCGGGACATATTTCAAAATAATAATAATAATATTTTTACCATTGGTCTTACTTTTGACTTCAAAAGTTTTTATTGGGTAGCAAAAGTACGCAATTTAAAATAATTCTTTTAATTGTATTTGAAATAAATTTAAATAGGATTTATACTATGCGGGACTGAGATTGAACTTATTTTGAATACTGTCAGATTTGATAAGTGTAGCATTTAAAACCATTGAAAGAATAATATCAATCAATCAATTACAGTCTGTCAACAGAGTTAGGTCAAAACCTGCTTTACCGTTGAAAATGTACATAGTTTATCGTAAATTGTTGGTATTTTCAATCCTTCAACATATTTTCAGTAGTGTTCAAAAGCTCTCGATTTGATTTAATAATATTTGTGAATATAGTTTAAAAACCAGAAACAAAGATTTTAGAAGTTTTATGCAAATTCTTGAAAAGTATATTTCTTTTTATTTGGGTTCGTTTCCATTGCTTTCTAAATATCGCAGTATTGTATACGAAAACATGTGAAGCATTTCTCTGAACAGTTTTAAAGGAGACAAAAAAAAGGGTTAACACTAAAAAGAAGGATCGGAATCAACAATCCGAGGTTTCAACTTGATCAGAATCAACTTGAAATTCACGAGATCAAAAACACAACTCGGAATTACAGAATAAAAAATGATCAGTGCTTAAGTATGAATCGTCAAAAATATTTCGAAATGTTTTATCTCTAAAACATAACAAAACACATTGAATAAAATAAAATCCCAAATTGTGAGATTTTGTGACTATTTCCCATCAATAGGTAACTGTATGGAAAAGTAATATCCAATGAAAAATATGAATCGCCATAATAATTTCAGAATCAATGACATAACAACAGGCTACACTCGTGATGATAATTGCATTAATGAGTATTATAATAAATTATTTTTTATTTTAAAATAAATATAGGAATTAGAGTTAGTTGTAATTTTGATACGGAGATAGGAGTAATATATTTATTCATACGAAAAATAACTTGAGGTAAGGGTTAAGTAATCAAATATAACATTTTAACTTCAATATGTAGCAATTATGCAAAGAGAGAGTAATGTTATGTGTAACTATGTTCTTAGAGTATGCAATTTATCGCTAAAATTAGATTATTTATCAAGATTGATAAATTAAACAATATTTTTCA
The DNA here is from genome assembly GCA_019974015.1 of Nephila pilipes. NCBI lineage: Eukaryota > Metazoa > Arthropoda > Arachnida > Araneae > Nephilidae > Nephila > Nephila pilipes. The sequence goes on from BMAW01019133.1 coordinate 350,770, forward strand.
TTATCGTTAGCGAAAACAAGATAAATAATACATCAGGCGATGTTATGTACTGTTTGCAAGTAAATTCCTAACATAGAAAAATTGCAATTAATTTAAATGTATTTCCTTCACACTAAATGCGAAATGTTACGTTTTCCGATGCATGATTTTAAGATATTTAATTTATGGATTTTAGATGTGTCTTATGACAATTCTACCTCAACGCTCTTTTCATACCAAGTAATTTATTTTTAATATAACACATTCAAAACCACGAATACTGTAAATATAAAAAAATATTATTAAAAATGGAGATACTCAAAAGAAAATTTCCTTTAGGTTGGTTAAAAACCCAGTACTTGCATCATCTATTCGAGGGGCCACGCCAACTATGAAAACACAAGCTAAGGGGGTCCATCTTCCCATTTTCCACTTAAAGATAACAGAGGGCTTTTTACCAATAACCTTGTAAGTGTCACTCAACCCCCCCTCAAAATGGAGAAAATTTCTTATTTTGTGGGAATTGGTTAGTCCCCAGCGACACTTTAGGAAGCTGTACATAGCTCATGTAATGCTAGAGTGGTAAAGATACTTACTATACTGGGTGGTCTGGTTTATCTGACGCAATGCAGATCTTGGGGGATTTTTAACTCGGTTTCGGAATTTCCAAACAGATACGATTTCGCTACGCCTGTCGCCTTTCTTCATAGAGGGGTGTTTCTAGACACGTCCCTCCCCAACACACACTTTAAAAAGGAGATAGCGGAAAAGAAGTGGTTAAAGTTACAGTAAGTTTATGGGGGAGATAAGTTAGCAATTAGACTTTGGTCTAAAAGGGTAGAGAGGAGCTGGCGACGAGATTGGCAAATATATAAGTACTGAAAGATTTTTCTGTTTGGGGTAGATATCGAGACAGATTAAGAGTATCTGAGAAACAATCAGTGATAGAATTCATTAGTTTACTTAAATATTTCAGTTAAAAATTAATTAAAAGTTATCCAGTTCATCCAAAAGCTGTCTTCTCCTCAGCTTTTTTCTTTCTGTTTAGGGTAGATTTTGAGGCAAAAAATTTGAAAAAAATACGTCATAGTAAAAAAAATTAATCAAAAGTTATCCCTTTTTTAAAAGCTGTCTTTGCATAATGCTAAAGAACATGAACCTTTTTTATGTTCGAGGTAGACATTGAAACATATTATTTGAGAAATAGTAAATGATAAAATGCTCCACTGGTATATTTAAATTGTCTATAGTATAGTATTAATAGTTTTTTGTATAGTATTAATAATTTTTTGTATAGTATTTTTATAGTTTAGTTACCCATTTCGTAAAAGCTGTCTCCACGTAATGTTAAAAAACAAAGAACCAGACTCGGAAAACTTGTTTAGATGGAAAAAAAAAAAAAATACTCCAATATTAATTATGTAATCTGATTTCTCAAATGAATACTGAACAACTTGTGACGAAATAACTTTATAAGGTGTAATAGACATCTAAATTTTAAGAAAAGAAGAGTGAGTGAGTGAGTGAGTGAATGTAAAGTTTATTGGCGCAAGAGCCAGATATGGCTATGCTGCGCCAAACTGTGGTCTAGACGTGAAGTTGAAAAAAAGGTAAAAATGGTTGACAAGAAGGAGGGTCGAAAATAGAGAAAGATCGCTAGGGTATACCGGGAGTGCGTCACCCATGTTTACCAAAGACAGTAAACCCCATGGGAAAGAAAAAGATCACTAAGGTGCCTTAAGAAAAGAAGAATTTGTGTGTGCATGTATATGTGCGGGCGTGCAAATGTGCGTATGTGTAGATGATGTAGCGGAAAGATTGTATAAACCAGGAGCATTGAATTCGGTACAAAGAACCTATTTGTAATGAGTACCTCGAGGCCAGTTTTCGAAATTCGCTTTTGATTTTTTTTTAAAATTTAAACTTAAAATGACCAATGACGCAAAATTTGTCTTCATTGCCAAGATTCTTACGCATATTACGCCCTCGTCTTCATTGCGTCTGGCAACCTATCTTCTTGTAGTTTTATAACGATATTTATATATTTTCATTCCTTCCTTCTTTATAGCAGAATGTTTAGTTATTGTTATTTATTATACATCGGTTTATTCTTTGCTGTAGAATTGTGATTCTTTTAACAATGATATTCGACGAGCAATTGAAGACCGTACAATGAGAAAAAAAATATTTTCTATAAAACACTCAAAATTTTCACAACAACAACTTTGATATTGATAATCTTTCTATTAAAAAATTCTTTATTTATTCCTCGAGTCCCAAAATCAAGCCCTTTTAAGTACAAATATTTATACAAAATAGCCTAACATACTTTTGCTAAGCTTTTCCACAATACCACTGTAAAACATATAAAATTTAAAAGAGTTAATTACTTTTAGATGTTCAAATTAATTAGTAAATTTCAGAGAATTTCTGAAAATAGTGCTATAAAGAGTAAATTCTCTCTGTATTTTTTGAAAATTTTTAAACAGCTTCATTCAGAAATCTATCGGTCTGAAGGAAAGGGTATTCAGAAGATGTGAGGATATTTTACTTTCCCTTAAAAAAAACTGAGAAAAATATTAATTAGTGAGATTTTATACAAATTTTTAACTGTAAAACCGTTGAGTGAATTATTTTTGTCTCTTCGCTCTCGTTTAAGATTTCCGCTCCGCTAAGTATAGTTCCAATGCTAATTACTACATAGTCTATGCATGTTTGTGATTATTTATTGTTCTTTAAGAGATAGCTACGTTTATTCAATGTCTTAACCTTATTTTTAAGAAAAATTATATAAGCGTACTTCCATAAAATTTTGGTAGAATTTTTTTTTATAAATATTCATCCGTGTGAAAAACAGGTCTTCCAGTTGGTGAAAAATAGAGATCAGTTCCAAAATATTTAAGTTTATCTATAGTCTGAATAAACTAATATCAAAAAATATAATAAATTTAATTCATTAAATAAAATAATTAATTAATTATAGTGGATAACCAATCTCGTGCGTAACCAAAATTACAAAAAAGGAATTCTATTTTTTCTCAGTAATTCTCAGCAGACGATTCTAGATCACTGGATCAGATTCAAATAGCCATCTAATGACGGAATCCAAGTCAAATATATACTCTCAAAATATTGTCTCACAGTTGCTTGAACCAATATTATGTTTATATGAACCTCTCTCCTTCCTTATTTCCTTATAATCTATTCCTAAACTTCTTACATAGTAAAGTTAAATCACATACGTTACGGTTTAATCCCAAAGCAAGGTTTTCGTATCAAACACCATGTAAAATGAATCCCAGAGTTTAGCTGAAGAGAAATACATGTGAGAACCCGTTACACAACAGTTTTTAAAACTGTTCAATTGTTTTTCGTTTTGATCCTCTTTGTTTATCTCACATGAATTTTCTCATTTTTAAAAAAAATATTAGGATTACAATTTTGATTAAAAGTTTCAAAATTTAAAAAAATTATTATTTATTGCAAAATTAAAAAAAAAACATGACTATTAATCACAAAATTGTTTCGAAAGTGTTCCAAATTTGGATTTTGACTTTTAGCAATGGATCAAAAAAAAATACTAGAAATTAGGATTGATATTCATTATAAAAATTCTACGCTTAAGAAACCGAATTTGCTTAAAAGAATACATACTTAAATTAAATTAATAGCTACAAAAACAGACAAGTACATTGTAATAGCATGTATAAAATCTAAATGTATATTATAATTAAACTAATTAATAATTAATGACGCTGAAATTTTGCGATTTTTATTGATATTTGCAACCTTTTTGCATAATACAAATTCTGAAAAGAAGGGGGAGAAAGAGAGAGAGGAATAAAGAAAATTCATCCATTCTTTAGGGGTCTTCACCTACTGACTCGAGGATTGAGTAATAGTGGAATTTATGACGCAAGAGACAAATCTGGATAAGCAGCGTCAAACATTTGTTCTAATTATAATCTAAACAGAAAAAAGGTAAAAATTGGTTGTCAAAGACGGTTGAAAATAGAGAAGGATCACTGGGTATTCCGGGAGTGCGTCATCCGTGTTTACAAAAGACAGTAAGCCCCTAGGGATTATCCCTACTGACTCGGAACATATTTAGATGCAAAAAAATTAGTTCGTGAAGTTACAACACATGTATCCATTTCTATAACAATGCATTATTGAAATTTTGAAACATTTTATAAATACACTTTTTAAATCTTAGTGATGTATCGATGTGGGATATGAAATATAAAACATACTTTATGCAAAAAAAAAAAAAAAGCATTGAATGATCCAGAAATGAGTAGGATAGTAAAATACAATGTAAAATATAAACTAATGTCGCTTCATTTTTCAATCTAGAAAAATATGACGAGTTTTTATGTCCTATTCATTAGACGAGAAATAAGCTTAACAAACTGGAGAGATTTATTAACATTGAAAATATGAAATAGCCATTGGAAAGTTTGCAATGTTTCAATAGTAATGATGTGTCGTTTTATGAGAATTGGTCGCTCATTATAACTTATTTCGATTAACTGCAAATACATCAATACAAATATAAGATTTGTAATAAAATTGTTTAATTTATTTCTAAGAATTTCTATAAAAAATTAAAAGAAATCATTTTTAAGCGAAAAAATATTTTTCGAGTAAAAATATTTATTTGAACAACTGAAAAAATTATTAAATTTAAAACGGAGTAATTATAAACGAATGAAAAGTTCAGAACAACTTAAAAGTCAATCAACAGCTTTTACATATACAAAACAAGTAATAAAGGCCATATATATTTTTAAAAAGATATCTGCAAAACATATAGTTTTTAAAATATTAAAATTTATGCAAAGGAATATTTAGTTTTTTTTAAAAAAAAATATTGCCTTTAATGAATCACTGACACACCGAAAAATATCTCTTACTTTTCACATTAAAATTATTCAGAAAACGAGCATATACATAAATGGCAGCAAGAACACATAAATAAAGAGATATTGAGAAGAAAATAGTTTTTCTTTTAAAAAGTCCTTTTTTTTCCACCAGTAAATTACAGACACATCTTCAGTAAAAATGATTGTACAGACCTTCATCTGTTTTCTTACATAAAGAATAAACATGTACAGCATGCAGAATGCATGTTTAGCAATAACAGCATGAGAAAGACGTCTATTCCATCCATTTTTTTTATCATGCCAGAAGAGAAAGAAACCCAACACACATCTCACAAACAAAAATCAGAAGAGCGAAGGGGAAGGGAAGGGGGAAGGAAAACAGGGGAACCCCCCACCGGGGTGTTACAGGTCGCCAGATGTTAGTCAAAAGATGTTTTTTTCCTCTCTTATAGTTTACATTTCAGAAGCTAGGAGTTTACATTATTTCTTGCCCGGCAGACGCTGAATTTGCCAATGTTAGTGATTTCGAACACCGCGGAGTATTGACTGTAAAAGGTCTGCTTTGAAAAAATGGTTGAGGCTATAAAAATGTTGAAAGATACACATAAATCTACAAAAGCCAAACTTTCTTATCAGCTACACTTGAAAGAGGGGAAAAGGGGTGGAGGGAAAGAAATGACTAAGAGTATATACTCTCTTAGAAGATTCTAATAATAAGAATAAAGTTATTTTAAAAAATGGCACAAGGTTTCTTAGCTATTCAGTTGAATTCCCAGTAAACTGTTACGTTTAGTTTCTTCAAAAGATCTTTTTAGAGAACATAAGGCAGAAACTGCCGTTTATGCAAATGTAGGAAAGGTAAACAGAACAAATCAAGTATGGGGTGGAGGCCAAGCGACTGCTGTCTGCACTGTTAAAGTCAAAAGTACTTTTTGATAACGTGAAGTATAAGTAATTTAAGATACAGAATTTGACGATCTATCACAAGTTCTTTAACACTGATAATTACTTAGTCAAAATTATTTCGAGTTCCACGATTTTTTTTTTTTACATTTAGTTAAGTTTATATTGAAAAAAAAGAATAATAGAAATAATGTATAATTTTTTAGATAATTATGATACAGGATATTCAATTAATTTGATTATCATTATCGTATCTTATTGATGAACAAGTATCCCTTCCTCATACACTCAAGTTTATTTGTTCAAATGGATAACATGCAATCAATCGCCTTTTGGACAGTTATCATTCAAACAGGGGACGTATTTCCTTCATTACTTTAACTCTGCAGCCATCTTAAAGTCTAATTAAATAGTCAATAAGTTCAAAACTACAATTGAAGGTTTATAAGAGAAGGACAATACATTTTATTAGCTACCAAAAGCATGCAAGGTCGCTCTTTCTCGAATTCAGTCAATTTTAATTAATATTCTAATAATAAAGAGACTTAGTTTACCGAATCATTCGTTCCAATTCATGCACTTCTCGATTATAGCACATTCGAATTATGTAATAGGAGTATTTTCGAGTAATTCAAACGATTAATTAAGATGATTCAATCATCTTAATTAATCGTTTAATTAAAAGTCTCAATTATATATCAGTTTGTTGCTATCCTCTCTCTCCTTTAACATTTCAATAATTTTTTAGCTTTTAATCACTCTATTTAATTCAATTCATTAAATTTATTATCTTTGCCTAACCACGTTTCATTGTCGGGAAGAAATTGAAATTTTATTCGATTTAAATTATAAGTCGCTGATATTAGTGTAGAGAAAACCGCTAATAGCCCAATGCCACAAAAATATAGCCTTTTGTAAAATGAAAATCAGGTTTCTCAATTCATATATTGACTTGAAACTCCTTATCTAATGGATACTTCTTTCATATTGGACCAGCAACTATCCTAAACCCGTTTGTTCTGTTATCATTCACCAAACCTCCCCTATCTTTTGTCACAATCCTTACGTTGTATAGCGACCCTTATCTAAGAAATGCTTATTTTATACATGACTAGAGAGCAATCTTCCTAAAACCATTTGTACTGCTATCATTCAAAAATCCCTCCTTTTGTAAAATGAAAACCTGGTACATAATTCATACAATGACTGGTGACCTCTGACCTAAGCGATCCTTCTTTCACGTTCGGCAAGCAACATATCTTCAAAACATATTATTCTAATTGTTAATCGGGGCATACATACAAGATGCAATGAATTATTTAGCCATTTTGATAACACTGTTGTAAAAAAAATCACGTCCCGTGGATGTATGGCGAAAGAAATCGAACAAGGAGGATAGTGAAAAATGACGATTTATTCACAATGTACAAGAAATGTCGGAGCACATGTAGCAAAAATTGTACAGATTAACGGCACATCAGGGGAAAATACAGTACATATACAGATCAGCAACACAAACAGATATCAAACAACACTAAAAATAACAGTAATATCATTGTCAATAACGTTCAGTTCACCAAAATTTTACACACAGATAAATCTCAAATGCAATACTCTGACTCCAACAGCTTCTGGCAGATACTGGCCACTTCCCGACCAAATTCGCACAGACTTAACATATCTTAATTTATCACTGTTTCGGACAGATGTGACGCCACATGGAAAAACCAGGAAAAATCCATAACTTTTCTCCAAATCAAGATATCGATAAGATTCCAACATTTTCGAGAACTTTCAATTTTTCACCAAAGTCACTAAAATGTTCGTCAAATTCATCGCCAAAGTCGGGGACAAGCTTTCCTTGGAATCCGAGGAAATCTCTGAAAATGCTTTTTTCTTTTATAATAGTAACGTTGCAGGGAAGTGTCATCGCAGGTTCGTAACAATGCCCAACATAAACTCCAAACATAATATGAACAAAACCCCGTTTAAGTATTTAAAAGAAAGATATGAGAATTAATAAATTTATACGCAGCTACCATCAAAAATTCTTGTAACATTCTGAGGATGTGCAGTTTCAAAATAAGTGTTTCTCAAAATTACAGTGATGGAGATGCAATAATTGTAGAGATATCCATGTAAGTTCAAAATTGAGTATCATATGCATATGATTTTCACCGCAGCGCTTCTAGAAAACATCTTTTGGGGCGATAATTGAAAAATAAGCGGACAAAACATTCTGTCATTTCCCATTATCAGAAATTCGATTCACATCTATATTTTAAGCAGTAACTCCCTCATAATAGAAACATAGATAATTATCAACAATTGTTAGAATAAAATAAAAATAATTTGACTTTTGAGTGGTAAAAAAAATTACTATTGATTTCCTTCATTTAACATTTTTCCATCAATATGTTTAATTATTTCTGAACACTGTATATTTGAAAGCAATGAATATTTTTGCTAAAAATGATACTTTTAGGAAAAAAACTTTTTTTTAAAGATCCTATTGCATAAGTTGTAGTCAATTTCTATTTTTAGCATGAAACAGATCTAGATAAGCACTAACTTAAATTGTTTCATACATGCCCTTTACTTAAAAATAAAACTAAAAAAAAAAAAAAAAAAAAAAAATGAAAATATGCATACATAACTTACCTAGATATACACCATCCACCAAAAGAGAACGTTGAGAGACCAATCAAAATCCAAAATCTAGAAGTACACACAAAGGCATTATATAGACAAACAATCTATTTTAAAGGCTGACAAACAAACATTACATGAAAATAAACTTTAAAAAAAATTAAAGGAAAAAAAAAACGAGATAAACTTCAAAAACTAACAAAATATTCCCACCCACCCCAGAATGCGTTAAATCAGAAAAAATTTGTATTACAAAGTAAATTAATTCTCCAAAAACAAGTTGTGAGAAAAATAAATTCAAAAGAATTGAAGAAACAAATATAATAACATTCAAAGGAGTAATATTTTTTTTTTCATATGCGTGACTAACTGGGATTTTCTAAATTTATTGTTTGTTTTAATTAATATCGCACTTCAGCAACTAAAAAGGATATTGGTAAAGATTCGTGTTTAAGCTGCGACTCTGATTGCCGAGTAGTTCTGGTTAACATCTTAGGACAGGCATTATTTCCTTCCAGCCGAAGGTTCGAGTCTTAGTACTATTAAAGACGCATCGCGTGGTTAGACTGATTCATGTTACATCAATAGAGGCTCTAAGTCATCAACTTGCGATGGTGTGGAGTGGGGTGAAAGCTCAGATGCCTTTTCTCGACCGAAGTTGAAAAGGACGAAGTCCATCGCAAACATTCCTGGCATTGTTTCTAGTGCCACGTTAATAAGCAATCCATAATCTCAGAGCATATTTTATTATATATTATATAATTTTTATTATATAATATATAATAAAAATTGAGAAAAAAGAAAGAAATGGTTCCACATGTTATAAAAAATTCATATAAAAATTAATGCGCACTTTTTTTAAAATACAAATATGCTTTTTTTTTTAAATTTTAATGGAACAATTGTGATTTTAATAATTTTGATTTCATATAATTACTGATCTATAATATCAGAAATTGATTCCGGTAAAGGCTATAGTTTAAATTAGATATAACATTCAAAGAGGTGTTGTTGGTTAAGATATGTTAATATCAAGTAAGCGCATGTTTTAAACACCTTGGAAGCAGTCTTGATTACAGCATTGAATCTTTTCTTTAATTCCAGTCCAATGCCATAACTTAACTGCGCAATTCGATTGCGATTTAAATTAAACCTTATCAAAACAGTCGTGGATGGAATTATTTCATGATTTAGTTTTCCTTGAGAAATGTTCAGTGTGCATTAAAGTACGACTTTACATTCGATTACATATATATGCATTTGTATTTTGCATTATAATGAAGTTCGGATTAGTTTTAAAAATGAAATGATTAACAAATTTACATGTACTTTTGGTAAAAGTTTTAGCTCATTTTTGAGTGTTGAGTAAACATACGATAAAATGAAAAATATTTCAAATTTTTACATACAATAAATGATAATAATTTGATGGATTATGTGCATTTTAAGTAACAAAATTTTTAATAACTGTGCTCCTTCAAGCGAGCATAATAATAAAATTTTAAAAAATACATGGGTATATTAATATATATATATATATATGAGATCTGAATATTGAGAGGATAAATCACAAATTAATTGATAGAATTAGTTTCACTCTACATCTACAAAAGGGTTTTTTACAACGTTTTTCTGAATTTTACTTGGTGTGTGTGTGTGTGAGTGTGTGTGTCATCAAATTTTCGATCGTTAATTTAACCAACTTCCCATCAAGCTAGAGCTTTGAAATTTTGGGAATCGTTCTTACTCGCCTAACAATGCAATATTTAGACGTTTGCGAGAAGTTTTAACTAATATTTCAATAATTTTAATAAGCCAAAATATTCTTTCCTCTCGGCGCTTTTAGGATTGAGGAAAAAATTTCTTTCCCCGTCTGGGAACACCGGGCACTCCCCACACCACATGAGGCCTCGTAAAACTATTGTACTCACAAAGGGGAGATACTATCTCCCCTTTACTATCTCCGAGATAGTAAGGGTTGCTGACTTTTAGACAGTAATCATTCGCAAGAAAGAAAGTTTCCAATATTTGGCACCATGTCTTATCACAATGATTTTTTCTGAATTCTGGTTCCCATTTTTTTTAATAGAATGACTTACAAATTTTCAAATGCATGTTTTGATTTTATGAGTATTATGAATTTTTTAATACGCTCACAAATATCTCTTTTTTAGTAAATTTTAAAGTTAAAAATAACCAACAGTTTTAACTAATATTTCAATAATTTTCTTTAATAAACTTTGCCATCATATAAAAACGTTGTTTTTAAAAACGTTGGTTTTTATATCGAATTATGATGAGTACGAACCATAGCTAGTACATCACTCTCCAAGTTCCACTCACAACACGCGAAGAGTTTGAGACTTAGTTTAACTCCCTATGCATAAAAGTTTTTGCCCTCCCTTTATGCATACAAGTTGTGAGGCAGAATCAGGATTTGAACTAGCAGAATAAAATGCAACATAAAACAATATATATATATATATAAATATGTATCATTAAATAATGTAAAACGAATCATAAATGCAATGAAAGTGTGGTATATGCACAGTACAAAAGAGATCAACGTCATTTTACTTTTCTATCACGTAATTTGTTTTTAATATATGAATAGAATAAAATAATATGTGTTTTTAATGCATCGAAATCAATTCACAGATAAATTAATTAACTAATTAATTAGAAAATAACTTCAATTTATAATTTATTATTCCAATTTACTGAAGCAAAACATTTTAATCACGCAATTTATTAATTTTTACTGCATCAGAAAAATTAAGTGAATCCCGAAATGACAGAGATTAAAGATGCAGATGCTCATAGCTCCATTTTTTTTTAATAAAAAAATTTAAAATAATTTATTTAATCTATTTCGTAAATACAATGTAAAGGAGGGGGAAATATTTTCATAGTGAGATTTCGAAGTAAAATGGAAATAAATATTTTTGTTCGATTTACAAATTTTCAAACAGCTTAAATTTTTATGAAAATTAAGCTACGCGCACATAACTTTGTAATTAGTTTTAGCAACAATGAATATTCAACAGTCCTTTTTTAAACAAGAAAAAAATGTAACTTATGAAACGTTGCAACAGAAAAAACATAGCCTTAAAAGTAGCCACAACTGAAAAAAAAAGCATTAATGCTTCTTTTCCTGCAGAACAATAGAGTTATACAATTGCTGCAAAACTTACTTATTAAAAAGAAAACTTATTCACTTAATGATTTCACAGCGTAGATTTTTTTTTTTTTTTTTTTTCAAATAAATGACAAGCAAAGAAAAATAATCAGATAATGGCGATAATTTCAAAACCAAAACTTAAACTAATCATCTGTGAAAAAAGAGAAATATTTTTTTTCAAGATTAGTAAACTTTTATGCAAACACCAATCAAATTTTACATTTTAAAAAAAATGCTTAAGCATTGAAGTTTACCGCAAAGTGCAAATCACTTTCAACATTTAACTATAGACAAAATAAAATAAATTAGAAACTGGTTTAAACGGGTTGGAAAGGGGAAAAAAATATATTGCTAGAGGGTGGACGGAAGAATCATCAAACGATCTTTACTGAACAATTCGAACTTACTTCGCACTAACAAACGATTAACTTTATTCTATTCCAGAATAACATGACGTCACGAAACACGTAATCTTAAAATACATTTTCTTTTTCAAATCAGTGGCATTCAGAATAAATTCTTTATCCCTAATTTGGCGCAATTGCAAAAGGAAGGACACTAAAAAAACTTTTTCTTGTTCTTTACAAAAATAAAAATTCAAAATAATTTTATAGGAACCGTATAAAATCAAAATTATTAAACGATACATATACTACTTCTTGCATTCCGTCCAAATTCAAATATTATGCTTACTATTACAAAAAAGTTTTTAAGTTAAGTTACTATTTTTTTTATTGTTTTGTTAAAGTGGTAATGACGTCAAATTCGGATGCAGGTAGTTAAACGAAAAACGTCACAATTTTTTTTATTTATATTATTTATTACATTATGAAATGAATTTCAAAAATTGCGAATTTATGTCAATATTTTCGATGAGGATTGATAAATAGATATTACGTTCATCGCATCAATAAAAAACAAAATTTCTAGACTAAAAGTTTAATCGTTTAAAACCAGGATGTGTAATAAAGCGTACCTACATGAAACCAGACTTTTATACAACGATCTGTTTTACAAGCTTTGTAATTCAAACCATTATTTTGAAGTAAAAAAACACTAGTCATAGTATCTATCTAACTTCAACTATTGCATTTCATTTGATTCAAGTTAAAATATTAATTTGTGCTTTTTACAAGCTTTTATTTTACTTGTTATATTCACATGTATGTACGCAAAAAAAAATGTGTTTTTCAAGAGCAGAATTTGTTCTTGAATAACAAACTTCCCTAGTATTCGATGGACCTGTGACACGTATGACTTCGATGACAATAGAATACTATGGTATGCTGATGCAGTGATGGGCTTGGAATAGGAGGAGCCCGAACCTTGCACTTAACATCCAATTGAATTGAAATTTTGAACGCTCGTATAGCTAACGTAACTGTGCGTGTTTTCTTTTATTTTAAATTTCCAGACTATAAAAAGAATTAAATAAGTAAAAGTAAAAGAAAATACCTTTAAATCAAAAGCCTTTATTTCGAGACCAACTAAATAAAGTACCAAAAAAATTTTAATGTAAAATAAAATTATTTATAAAAGCTTCAAACGTTAATATTTCCATTGATTTCATATATTAGTAAGTAGTCGTGATAATAATTATTAATGACCTATATACCTTATATATACGCTTTTTTTATAATTTACATATTATTTCACATTTAAAATATATTTTATGCCCATCCTTAAATAAAGCTTAATTTAAAAATGTATTTTATTCATATTAACTTAATTTCTGTTTAAAAGAATACCCAAAATTCACTGGTTTTCATAAGAAATTTAAAAAAAAATTGTTGGCGAGAAGGAAATATAAATGACATGTAACTATTTGTACATATTTTGCTTATTGCAATTACACACATTTTCAATGATGAATAAACGTTAATTTTTTAAAAGATTATTATTCGAAGATGTTTCAAAAAATGTCTGCTTTTGAAGACAGATGTCGATAAGTCAAGCTGGTGTTACCATGATGTGCCATCATCTGTTAAACAGCATCAGAACAAAATTGACATTAATTCGTAGGTTAGTTTTAATTCGGTAGCCATTTGCTGCCAAATCAAAATTTGATTTCTACCACGTTGAGTTGTCACTGTCTATGAGACCTGTATTCATCACCATTCACTGGAAACCCAGCAACAATCAAAACATTGGGTTTCTTCCAGTGAATTTGCTTCAAATGAGGCGAGGTTCATCTAGTCGCTCAGAAAAGTCATCATGACGATTTTATGGCATGCGAAGAGGATCCTACTCATGAACTTATTAGGAAAAAAATAAAAACTATCAATGAACACAATACTACAGTGTATTATTCCATTTCCATATCTTTTTCGTAACACCCCGTTTCGCATTTCTAATTTTGGACGTGGTAGCCCAGTGGTCATGGTCTCTAACTCGCTGCCAGAGGTATTTGTCGAGTCGTGGGTTCGAACCTTAATGCCATTAAAGATCCGCCATGAGGTAGGGCTGATGCACATTAAATCTGGTCGAAGTCCCAAGTTCTCCCATTAGCGTGGTGCGGAAGTTTGGTGAGAGAGGTGCTAGCTCAGATATCGTCCTCATAACTGGACCGAGGCTCAAAATCAGTAGGTCAGACGCCAGTAGCTCTCGTGGTGCTTCTCAGTAAGACCTAAATTAACAATCACATCACAATTCTAATTCGAGTACTTTTTGAACCGGCCATGTATATTCTCCATTAGTACTGTGATTCATTCTTAAAGAACGGGACATAGGAACTAAGGGTAGAAAATGGCTTTCTTATGAAATAGAAACAAATTTTAATCATTTGTTGGGGGGATGACATTTAACTTTCTGTGCATATTTTACTAATTGCAATTACGTATTCTCAATAATTGGTATGATTTTATAAGCGATCACGTGTACTTACACTAACACTGGGTTCATTCTAAAAATATAAGATGGGAACTAAAAGGCTAAAAAAAAAAATTATAAAGCTTACTTATTCATAAAATATTCCAACATTTTTTTTTTACAAAAGTTGTTTAAAATTTTTTTTAAAAAATATATTTTAACATAAAATTTTTATTCCATACAAAAAAAAAAAAAAAAAAAAAAAAAAAAAAAAAAAACTCCGTTTTCCAACAAAAAAGAATTACACAGTTATAAGGATTTATTTAATTATAATTATTATATTTAGAACTATTTCGTACCCAATTTTTTCTTGAACTTTAGTAAACATTTGGGCTAAACTCCTTTAATTAATTTATGGTTGCGAGTTTTGATGATATTAAAACTAAATATGGTTTTGTTGCGCCACACAATTGATCCAAACTTCAAAAGAAATTTGTAGGACTTAAATTATATAGAATCCTAGTAACTTGATTATAGATCAGCTGCTAAACAGTCATGTGTTTGGTACTCGATTTTCACAAAGGTCATTATAATAAAAGACAGGTGAACTAGTTCATATGAAATTAAACTAGGCACGTAGCTCCTCATATGGATGTATCATGGAAGTTTGGAGATGAAAGGTCTTGGATTTGGTGTCTCCTCGCGTCTCGTCAACCGTGGTTGAGAATAACCTGATTCTGTATCAATAATTCACAATGCTTTTCTAATGCGACATCAATACAATTAAATTAAAACAAATACTAATTAATAATTAATTTTAATTATGGAATATACTGTGTGTGGAAATTCCAATTAAAATCATCTTGCCCGACTGATAAAAATCTAAAAATGCTGAGAATGGGTTTGAATTTAATGCCTTTCAATTAATGTGATTTAGAGCTATGCATTATAATCAATGGCGTAGCAACAGAGGGAAGGTGGGTGTAAGGTTTGTAACACCCCTAATAAGGATTTCTGTATTTTGAATTTTTTTAAAAAAAAAAAAAATTATACTTAATTTTTTAAAAAAAAATTCAGAACAAATGAATAATCAAAATCCAGTCCTCCATATAAGCTTTTTTTTCACCTTGAAAATAAATAATGAAATTTGAAATTTATTTCAAGATATGAATTCAAACAAGAAACCTTTCCTCCTCCCCTCCATCCATGAAAAGGTTCGCTCTACGCCCCCGATTATAGTTGATGGTGAACTTCATAATTTAGAATCACCGTCTGAAAACAGGGAGAATATCTAAACTAGCGACTCCACCCCTAAAATATTTCACAAAACTCTACCCGAGGACTCTTAACCGAATTGAATTAGGTATGCTGGAACTGAATTATTATACTCTGACATCCTTTATTATAGGTCGCTATAATGCTTATAATTATTACAGCTAAACATAGACTAATTTTATGCATTAAACTACCTGATGCTTATTCGTTCATTGATTCACATAGTCACGTTATACGCACTGAATGATTAATTATCTTAAAAAAATTGTTATTTGATCTAACAACTAATAAAGTTTTTGATTAATTTTAATGTATTAAATTATTTCATAAGGGCTTGCTTATTGATTTACACAACAGAATTACATGCAATGAATATTTTCGTTAAATTATTAATTAATATAATAATAAATAACTTTTACTCTGATTATATGTTATAAATTATTTTATACATAAATTGTTTGTAGTTTCATGTAATTCAGTTGCACATGTATTGAAGAATTGTATTAAAACTAATTGAAATGTATCAATTATTAATTGTAACATGGATACATTACTCGCTATATTGCATAATTATAGATAAATACGCATAAATACACACTCAAACATATTCACAATTTAAACTGCATAAAAATTTATTAGCGTTTTTACATATAGTCTAATTCGTTATATCAAAAAGTAAAAAAAAAAAAAAAAATAAAAAAAAAAAAAAAAAGAAAGAAAGAAAGTTGTTCACAAAATTTGCATAGTCTGTTACGATAATATGAAAAATAATTAATTGTAATTATGTCAAACAGGGCTACATGTAGTAATGTTAATCATAAATATCAAATTAATATTATTTAATTAAAATTAAATGATTTATTAATATTCAATAAAAATAAATTTTATAATGCAATACAATTTATAATTTTTAATTTCAAAAACATTAAATTTAATAAAATTAATTTCCATAAATTTATTTAGTAAACTAATTTCTTAATAAAATGATTAATCATTTAATTATTATTATTATATGCAATTAAATGTATAATTAAAATATTAATTATTATAATTATTTTATTAATTTTGTTACCTTTTGGAATTGAAAAATCTTTAACATAATTTACTGGCTACACCTATCGGCGCGGAAATTCATGTATGAAAAAGACCTATGAAGTTAAAAGTAATATATCTTTCTCACTCCTTGTTTGGGTATGATATAGCGAAACGATAAAACCCATTAAGCAGAAAATAAATATTAGGTTACACTTAAGGTAACAGTACAGCAACTTTTTTTAATGATTGACTCAACAGCACTAAGACAACAAAAATGATTTATATGAGCTGCATTACGGGTTTGTTCAGCGGCGATTTCAATTTCCTGAGAAAATAGGAAATCGCAATATTTTTCTCTGATTATGAAATTATGTGCTTGTGTATAGAAACTAATAAACTATTTTTCTCTTTCCAGACATCTGAAAAATACATTTTTTTAGCAGAACATGAAGTTACATTCAGTGAAGGATTGTGAAGATTGTCTTAAAATTCTGAATGAAAGCTTCCAAAATGGAAAAGTAAAGTATCGTGTGGTGATAAAACATATAAAATATAACTTCATGTTTAGTAGAACCTCGATAAATTAGGTTCCTTTAAGGCTGTCTCCGTCTGTTATCAAAGGACCAGATTGAACTTGGAACACATTTTCAAACGGAAAATTGTTTCAATTTTCATAAAGACTTGTGGTATTGTAACACGTACATCCGCCTATGATTTAAGGCTGTTAAAATTTAGAAACAATTCAAGAACTGTGCTTTTTTTTTAACATGTTTATTTCAAAACCCATTTACCGTTAGTGTATAGAACACGTTTTAATCCAGAAAAAAAATCGATTCATTCATATAGAAATGAGAAATATAAAATACCTTGCTCTCTATAAAGATAAAGAGGTAAGAATACAAAATAAGTGTTCGAGTATTTTGTTATTTCAATAATTGTTCCAAATTCGAATTATATTCTAACATAAACGAAGACAGCCTTAACTCGGTTCTAAAGGTTAACCCGTATCGGTGTGCACGGAGATTTCTTTCTTTCTTTTTTTTTAATTTGGAAAGTAATCAGCATAATATTTGCTTGTTTCATCTACATATTTTAAAAAATTATTTTCGTTATTGAAAGTTTCTAACAAATATAAATGTTGAAAGCATGATTGGGTGAGTGGGGTGTTCTTAAAAATATATTCAGAATAGTGATGGAGAAATTTGGAGCACTTAGCCCGTAAGAGTCTTTTTCATCTATCAGTGCAGGAATTAAATTTTCTGGTATTCAGTACAAAGCTACCAAATTCTTTGTTACATTTTTATCACGAGAAACAAATAGCTTACGGTGCTACATTGTATAAATAAAAAATGTTATAAAGCAACTAACTTTAGAAGCGTTCCAATTGTTCATAAAATAGACGTCTTCTTCTTCTGTAAATATGAATCACACTCGGTTTGTTTAGAATAAAGATGATATTTAAGTATTTTTTTTTTTTTTTTTTTTTTGTTTCATTCTCCCAATTTTCTGGTTAACCAGGATTTTCGATATCCTGGACCGTTTCTGATTCCAATTAATTCCTCTTTAATAAGTTTCATGTACTTCGAAATATGCTGATAAATATGATTTGGTAACTTAAAATATATTTCGCGCTCAATAAATTTGCAATGCGTGGGTGATGGTCGAGTAACGCAAGAGCCAAATGTTACAATGCTGCGCCAAACAAGATGCAACTGCGATCTAGACATTTGAAAAATTAGGAAAAAGATAAAAATTGGTTGACAAGAAGAAGGATCGAAAATAGAGAAGGATTGCTATGGTATCCCGAGAACGCGTTATCCAATTGTACAGTAAACCCATAAAAAACAGAAATATCAGCAGGGTCTCTCGGATTTTGATGCCCGTAGTTACCAATAGCAGGTAAGCCCTTGACGTCCAATAAACTTGCAAAACACCAATTCTTACAAAAGAGGGTCAAAAGTAACTTTTTATTTTTAAATATGATTAACTTCTGTGAAGATTAATATATTTGGGGCTCGTATCAAAAATTGAAAATCAAAGTTTGGGATTTTAATTACTGAAAAATACGCAGCTGAGCAAAAAGCGAAAATCATCCAATGTCACTATGCAAATGTGACTGCGGTAGTCTGGTGGTCATGGTCGCGGACTAGTGGTCAGCGATTTTCATCAAGTCGTGGTTCGAACCTTGATGCCACAAAAGACCCGCCATGTATCTGGGGTTGATGCACGGGGCCCAAAATTTTCCCGTTGGAGTGGTGTGGAAGTTAGAAGAGGGGATTCCAGCTCATTTGTTGACCTCGTCACTTGACCTAGATACAAAATTTGGAGGTCCATCGCCAATAGCCATCGTGTTGCTTCTAGTGCGACGTTAGTAAAACCAAACCAAAATCTCTACGCAAATAAGAGTTTCCTTGCTCTCACTCAGAGGGAATATTTGCGTCATTTTCATTTATGGCCTGTGTGAAATAAATTTCGGTTATCTGTCAGACAGGCGGCTTCATCTTTCGGTTCTTGATTAAATCAAATTGAAACCTGACAAATGGAAAAGAATTGTTTGATATCACTAAATTATTTATTTCAAGATGTCACATCACGAGCAACAAATTTTTGCTAATTTAAATATCTTAATATCTTACCTTGATCATTCTCTGAGCAAGCCAGAAGTCAATATGAACTTTGATCTCGGGAGAGTCTCGCGAATTACGAAGCGCCCTCTATTTTCTCTAACTTCAACAAAGTCTCTTTCTAGGCAAATGACAGTGGTGAGGGTCAGTGATCTTTCAAAAATGCTACAAGAATTCGCCGATCTCATTGACTCACAGCCAGGACAATCATGATCGCGTTGAAGAAAACATTGTTGATAAACCAAGTACCTTAACACGTGATAATTCCCTAGAACTTGAAATCAGATCTTGTGTTTTGGCGTATTTCTATTAACCGACTAGTTTTCCATCTTAAATATTAGTCTAATCGCAAATTTAAAGTTTAACTTAATTTTCCAAGCACGAATAAAGTAATTAAAATAATCACACAAAAACAGTTAAAGAATGTAGACAGTTTCTTATCAAAGCCTTATTTATTGTTTATCTAAAAACAGGAATATTCTCTACTGGTTTACTATCTCTCTTTGCGGTTACTAACAACTTCTATGCAATATCAAAAGTTAGTCTTATCGGGATACGATGCGAGTTAATTTACAATGGAGAAACTTATCTTGGACCAAGTATAGCTATAAGCTCAGACAGCGCCGGGTCTTAGTCTCTATAGATCATACAGACACGCAAGTAATTCCCACGCTCTATTCAAAGACTTCGCATACTTTCCATCTTTCTATTACTGCAATCCTTCTCTGTCGCTTTCATACGACATGATTGTATCAATTCAATACATTTCTAAAGTTCGTCTAACTTGCGTAGTCGCGTTTCCTTTGAATGGAAAGGAGTTGGAAATTTATGTACGAAGTCAGACAGAAAGCGATATGTTAGTTAAGGGAAATTTCACAAATAGCCCGTGTAACAACATTTCTCTAATATCATTACACCAGGGTGTTTTTTTTTTTTTTTTGTGGTAACACATCGATCAATAACTCCCGAGACTAACCCAGAGATGGCGCTCGTAGTAAACCAGTAACCAGGTCTTTCTAGAGTTCTAACCTTTGCTTGAAACGTGTCAAAATTTTAAGTCGATCGGACCAGGAAAAAGTTTTTTTGAATAGAAGTGAAAAAGGTTTTTTCCAAGTGGGTGCCGCGATTGCTTTCGATGGAACAAAAACAGCAACGAGTCGATGATTCAGAAAGCTGTTTATCGCTATTTACTCGCAACAAAAAAGATTTCTTGCGAAAAAAAAAAAAAGATTTGGAAAAGTGTTGGAACGATTGTATCACCCTAAAAGGTGATTAACAAAAGGTGTTATGTTGATGAATAAAAAAAAATTTTGCAAAAAAAATGTTGTTTTCAATTTTAGACTCGGGAGTTATTGATCGATGTGTTACCTTCAAAGATCGTGCTTTCACTAATAATATCTTGGAAGTATAGCTAAGCTCAAGACCAACATCGGTAAATAAATTCAAGGGATATAGAGTGATTGCAAGCTGTTATGAAAAATGCGATGAAAGAAGCCCACATTTGAATTGCATAATGGTGTTGGTCTAAGAGATTTTATTTTCCATTTATTTGTAGCTCAAAAACAATTCCAAGCGATGTATAATTCGATATATAAAAAATATATATATTCTACTATAAGACATTGATGTGTATATGATGGTCATGTTTAATGGCGCAAGAGCCAGATACGGCTAAGCTGCACCAAGTGAGTGACTTTTTATGAACGTCGTAATGGCAAGCAACATTAGGGCTACTGGAGACGAACCTCGTGATTTTGAACCACGGTCAAGTAAGGAGGAAGATACCTGAGCTGGCCCCTCTCTCTCAAACTTCCACACCATGCCAAAGGAAGACTTTGGACTTCAACAGATTTCACTGTGTATCTGCCTCGCTATACGGCGAGTCTTTAGTGGCATCAGTGCTCGAACACGCGACTCGACGAAAATTGACAACCACAGGTCCGCGACCCTGACCACTAAGCTACCGCTGCCACTATGCTGCGCTAAACAACGCATAACTGTGATCTGGACATTTGAAAAATCAGGAAAGAGGGGGGAATAGGTGGCACGAATGTGGGTCGAAAATAGAGCAAGATCGCTAGGGTATTCCGGGGTGCGTGTTTACCGAAGACTATAAACTCCAAAGGAAGAGAAAACAATCTCTCCGGGGAAACAATCTCTCCCGAAAAAAATAGGCCTCTGAGGGCTATAAGATATTGAAAATTGCATACATTTAAAACTGTTGATACCCTTTGACCAACCCTGTATGAAACAGTGCCGCCTACAGAATTGATGTCCCCAGCCTTGCGCTAAGATTCTCACATAACTTCCCTACCTTTTCTCTCCAAATCGTATAAAAGAGATCTTTAACTAACTTTCTCACTGAATTTGAAATACTGCATAAAACAACAGTATTTGAAAATGGAACATATTTGTAAACATGTAAAATAAAAAAAAATTACGAAATGTAATCACAAAAATTACGAAAAGATAATTTTGAGTTGGCTCCGTAATTAATTTCAACGTTTGCCATTCTTCGTTTTAAAAAACAACAACATAATCCTTAAATGCAGCTTTGGAAAGACAAAAAAAAAGGGGGGGGACAACACATACATGTCACAAAGTAAGTGATTGATCGATTGTTTATTAACGTCACATTAAGAAGCAACACGTGGGCTATTGGAGACGGACCTCTTCATTTTGAACCTCTGTCAAGTGACGAAGTTGATACATCAGCTGGTACCTCCCTCTTCAAATTTCCACATTGCTCCATTGGGAGAACTTTGAGCCAGGGCAGATTTATCGTGCATCTGCTTCGACTACAAGGAGGGTCTTTAGTAGCATCAAGACTTGATCCCACGACTCGAAGAAAGCTACTGTCAGCGATCATGACTTCTAGCTACCGCGGCACAGTCACAAAGTGAAAGGCATACGTTAGCTTATCATAAAATCGATTGAATAAACAATGAAGAAAACTAGTCTTGAATTTTTTTTTTTTTTTGCAAATGTGTACGTATGAATACAATTAATTCTGAAGAGGTTTCGATTTATCATTCTTTTGTTTATAGATAATTTGAACTGTTACAGAATATAAAAAATTTATTCGGATGCTATTCCTTGGAGAGGGCACTCGTTGCGGTCCCACTCTTTGCATTCCCGGTGAGGAGATTGTTTTATATATTAACATTTATTATATTTAACTGAAAATTGAATTTTTCAGAAAGTATTATTTCAGTTCTAAAGGGGCTGCGGTAGACTAGTGGTCAAAGTCGTGGACTAGCGGCCTGCGGTTTTCGTTCAGTAGCGGGTTCGATCCTTGGCCGCAAAAAACCCGCCGTGTAGTCAGGGCTAATGCACGTTAAATCTGTTCGGGGTCCAAAGTCCTCCCGTGGCGTGGTGTGGATGTTAGGAGAGGGGGGTGCCAACTCCGGTATCGTCCTCGTCACTTGAACATGGTTCAAAATTATGAGGTTCGTCGCCAATAGCCCTCGTGTTGACGCCCTCTAGAGCGACGTTAATAAAAAATTAAACTCAGTTCTAGAGCCAATCTATCGTACGATATTTGTAAGTGGACTTAAATTCTATACACGGGGTTATTCAAAACTACTCATCCGATTTCGAAACACTGTATTTTCATAAATAAGCGACACAGACTGATAAATAATACATGAATGCAAAGGGAAAATATGGAAGTTTTTTTACAAATATTCGATAGTGCTTCCTTTAATTACACATATAATGTCGATTCGATATGTAAATTCCTGCCAAACATGTTGTAAAGTGTCAGAGGTAATTGATTGTACAGCAGCAGAAATGCGTTGCTTAAGCTCACTTGAATTTGGGGACAATAGTGGCGCCTACACAAAATCCTTTACAAACCCCTAAAAGGAAGAATTCGTATGGAGCCATATCAGGTGACTTGGGTGGCCAGGTGTGTGCACCAAGTCATCCGGTCCGCTTCGATCGGTAGGTCCGTGAAAACTTCCAAAACAGTTTTCGTGAAATAGCTTCATGAAAAACACGCGAGGGCCGTCATTGTTCACAATATAAAACTTCCACAGTTTTCCTTTGTATTCGTGTGTATTACATATCGATCTGAGTCATTTAATTTTGAAAATATGGAATTTTGTAACCGGATGATTCATTATGAATAACCCTGTACTGTGAATTTTTGAAGAAGGTTAAAGCATCATATTAGTTTAGAAAAAAAAGACATTCCATTGCTATTCGCAAAGTTCTTCTCCGGGACAATGCAGGACCCAAAACAGCTGAAGCAACAATAGAAAATAATTTTTAAGACTTCACTGGACAGCAATCTTAACCGGATTTAAAATCTTTGGAATCTTTCTTCGAGCCCCTCAAAAAAACAAAAGAAAGAATTTCGTCGAATGAAGTAGGAGGTATTTTTGCGAAATTGACTCAGTTCACATGCGTTTTTTATTTACCGTATAAGAATCTAAAAACAATGCTAACAGGAATAAAAATAAAGCGTAGATCTTAATGTAAATAACATTGGTGTAATTTTGGTAAGAATTATTTCAAAAAATACCTTTTATAAGAAGTCTGTGTGATTAGTGATCCGTCCTCATATATTTAAATATACAGTACACTTACGGTAATCCGGCAGAAACCTGACCATAGCACCGCCGAATTACCGAAAACGCCGGATCATTGGAAAATCACTTATAATAACACATTTAAACATAAAAATCTATGAATCATTATATAAAATTTAATACAGCACAACCGAATAAAATGTCAAACACACGAATTAACTGAAACTACAAAAAAAAAAAATTATGTTTAGTATTGATATCTAATATTATTCCGTTGAAAAAAGATGACATAAAATACAACTTTCTATGACATGACAGCCGGTGTAAAAACACTGAATTACTGTCAGGCCGGATAGTTGAAGTGCCGTATTATAAAGATAATACTATACCGTAAGAAAATCCGTGATTCTTAAGCAAAGGTTAACGAATCTCTTGGGACTTTTACATCTTCTTCAGAAAGTCTTTTATCTTGGATGAAGAGGAAAGATAACATAGCAATCTATATTTTTTGTGAAAAATTATTAAATATAGCATTTCTCTCTATGCTATATTTTCTTGCAAATGCGGTGGTCCTCCTTGAGTTGCGGACCGCGGTAGCCTAGTGGTCAAGGTCGTGGACTAGCGGCCGGCGGTTTCCGTTCAGTCGCGGGTTCGATCTTTGGCCGCCAAAGACCCGCCATGTAGCCGGGACTGATGCACGTTAACTGAATCTTGTCTGCATTCGTCCGAGATTCGGCAGTTAATCTTCATCACTGCGCTCCAGCCTAGCATCATAACTTTATGATACAAGTTATATCCCTCCATATATCATTAGCTATAATTTTAGTAAATATTTGTACTAACCTGACCGTTCTGTTTCGGCGAGTGATATTCTCATGCACAACGTTAACTTAAATGACAAATAAATATTGATATTTTAAAATATTATATTGTCCTGCATCATTTGCGACTTCCTGATCTGAATCGGTTGAAGTATGATGTATGCTTATGCATCTTATTACCCCTTCGCAAACATATGCAATGAAAAAGAGGGTTAAAATATGCGATATGGTAACTGAGTAAAAGTAACCAGGTTCAGTTAAAATAACATCAGCAACACAACAGAACGTGACATTGCCCAATTTAACAAAGCTCTCGACACAAAAATTTAAAACTAGAAACATATATGTCAGTGTGTCTCTATTTACGAATCAATTTTTAGACTGAGTGGTCGATTAAACCGATGGCCGGTGAAAGTGATGTCGGTTACGAGGGCACCTACCGATTAAAAATTGTCATCACAAAAGGAAGTGGAAAAATGCTCCAAATATACATCGTAACAAAATTCTTACACCTTCAGCCAAATCCAGCTCTGACCCGGCTCACTTGAATGAGTGAAAGAACAGCTCCACTGTTTCTTTTTTAATTCAAACAATACTCGTTACCTGAACATCCCATAGGTGCACACCTACACGAACAGCAGACTTCGTCTGCGAAAAAGCGGGCGATAAATCAGGTCTCGCGGTGACATTCGAACACTCTCCTGTCCTCCCCCAAACTTGCCGGAGCGAGATATTATTTTAATCCATAAATTCTAACAGTGGTTTGGGATCTTGTCGCGCTACCAGCTTCTTTCTCGGGTTTTTAAAGGATTTATTTAAGGCGCTACTTCACTCGACAAGGTCCTCGCGTTTTCGAACGCCCTGCGTTTAAAAAAGAATCGTTTGCGCTTTAAACGATGGGGAAGGATAGATATTATAATGGCTTGAACGCTAGCATGATTCGATAAGACAGGAATTCTTAATTCTTTTCCTCCAATGTATAAAGTGTTATGGAACAAAAAAAAAAAAAAAAAAAAATCTTAAAAATTTTGTCGATAAAAGGAAGGTCACGGAAGCATTTCAGACTAATTTTTTTTTTAAACGAGTAAAGATAAATTACGTCAGGTACCATTTCTACCGAAATACCGCAATCGTAATTCGGTATTATAAAGAAAAATTCAAAATAATTAACAAAAATATTATAGACCCAAATATTTAAGCTGAAGAAAACTTTAAAAGTTATAAAGAAAACCATAAATTATTCATGATTACCTAATACATGGAACAAAAGGGGAAAAAATACGCTACAAAACGTTTAACGAAAGAGATCAATAAACCTGAAAGAATATTACACTTATAAATAAAGGCAAGAAGATAGAATTCAATTCATGAATAAAATACAAATCAATGTATGAAAAACAAAGAAAATCGAAAGCATAAAGAACATAAAATGTAACATTTTTGAAGTCTGGACCTGGTTTTTGACAGAATTGCTGGTTAAATAATATTTCACAGGTACCAAACAATCCTGACAGAAAAATGTTATAACCCAAAATGGAAATTTCAAAAGTTCACAAAAATAAGATACAAAAAAGAAAAAAAAAAAAGAATATATAGATGTAGACAAAGAGATTTATTCAATTTTTTTTTATTTAATGAAAATAGAAAAAGAGCAATCTCAGCAATAAATCAACAATATTAGAAAGATTACAAAAGCTTACATCAGACGCCATGCATGCAACACAACTTTCACACTAATCTCCCACATAAATGAAATATATATTTATATAATTATTTTAATTAGACATAATTTTAAATTATATAAATCTCATTCCTCACTAATAAGTTATATATATATGCTCCTTTCTAAGTAAAATTGTTAAAAAAATAGAAAATAGGACACGCTTATCAAAATACGACAAAATTGACCTTATTGTTAATTTCTCAAAAGGAACTAAAATAACACATCGATCAATAACTCCCGAGACTAACCCAGAGATGGCGCTCGTAGTAAACCAGTAACCAGGTCTTTCTAGAGTACTAATCTTTGCTTGAAACGTGTCAAAATTTTAAGTCGATCGGACCAGGAAAAAGGTTTTTTCCAAGTGGGTGCCGCGATTGCTTTCGATGGAACAAAAACAGCAACGAGTCGATGATTCAGAAAGCTGTTTATCGCTATTTACTCGCAACAAAAAAGATTTCTTGCGGAAAAAAAAAAAAAATTGGGTAAAAAAAAAGATTTGGAAAAGCGTTGGAACGATTGTATCACCCTAAAAGGTGATTAACAAAAGGTGTTATGTTGATGAATAAAAAAAAATTTTGCAAAAAAAATGTTGTTTTCAATTTTAGACTCGGGAGTTATTGATCGATGTGTTATATGTTACTGATTAATAGCTTCCAAGGAGAGAAACGAATTTTTTCATACATTTGGATTTCTCGTATCAAAAACCCCTTAAAACCCACAATTTCTCGAAATTCTCTCTAATAAATCCGTAAACATTCACTTTTAAAATTAAGACACGACTTTACGAAGTCTTAAGAGGTCACGTGCTACCTTACAAATCTTAATTATCGGTCTAATCATGAGGTGGTGTTAAGCAATTGGAAAAACAGTTTACGTGAGAGAACTAAGTAAATAACACCCTTACCCCCTTTAGTAATTTTTCTCCAATATCTCCGAAGATTAGATTTGAATTAACAATCCAATTCGAATGAAACTTGAAACATAAGCTATGAGACAATTGTTTACCTAATTCTTGAAAAGAAAAAAAAAATATCCGTAATAGGAATTTTTTTAAAAAAAAGTTCATTGGTTACTTTGATTAATTAATCCATTAACACCACAATTCACTTCCCTTTGAGTCGTTAACAGTAATACAAACTGTGGCGAACCGCGGGGAAAATTGCAAAAGTTATTAAGGGTATCCTTTCATTTACATTAAATGGTAATTGTTCATCATATAGGGAATTTATAATGTTATACACTAAACACATATCAGTGAGAATGTTGTTTCATCATCAGTAAGAACGTTTGAATAGGGTATTCACGCAGCAAAGCATAAGTTACATACTAAGCATCTAATCCATTTTTCTACCTACCTCTTATATCCTTGCAACAGTTGAAAATATGATTATCAAAAAGTTAATATGGCAAACAAACCGTAATTTTCTCCGTCGTATAACTCGCATTTATAATTTCAAAATACATATTTAATTTTTTAGATCTATTCGCCGTATAAGACGTCCTCTTTTCTTTACGAAGAAACTCGAAATGTACATTTTCGAATCTCTTATCTCTTGAAGTCACTGACTCGAAGTATTTTCCCAGGCTTTCGGACAATGATATACAGCATTGACAGACGATAAGGGGAATAATATGGTGTGAGGGAAATGCTTGAGAGAATAAACAACTCTGCAAACAAGGTGGACACAACTTTGAGATAAGAACGCACTGCAGACCCAAATTATTTCGCGAAATTGGGAGTCAGATTTTAGATCATTATTTTTCTCCAGTCATTTATAGCCCTGATTTTGGAGTGAATATTGAAGGCTATGCAAATCACATTTGCTTTGGTTGAAATAATGTTGTTCTAGTGTTACTTTTAGAAGTAACTAAGGGTCCTACCAAACGAAATAAACACAGAGTTGGTTTAAAATACAAAGTCATTCAATTTGCGAATGAAAATGGAAATAGTGCTATTATGTGTGCAGCAAGGATGTGTCTGAAGACATAACAGATGACGATTATGACGATTACTTCATGTTATCCGATAATGAAGATTTTACAACGTTTTTCTGAATTTCACTTGGTGTGTGTGTGTGAGTGTGTCATCAAATTTTCGATCGTTAATTTAACCAACTTCCCATCAAGCTAGAGCTTTGAAATTTTGGGAATCGTTCGTACTGGCCTAACAATGCAATATTTAGACGTTTGCGAGAAGTTTTAACTAATATTTCAATAATTTTAATAAGTCAAAATATTCTTTCCTCTCGGCGCTTTTAGGATTGAGGGAAAAATTTCTTTCCCCCCTCTGAGAACACCGGGCACTCCCCTCACCACATGAGGCCTCGTAAAACTATTGTACTCACAAAGGGGAAATACTATCTCCCCTTTACTATCTCCGAGATAGTAAGGGTTGCTGACTTTTAGACAGTAATCATTCGCAAGAAAGAAAGTTTCCAATATTTGGCGCCGTGTCTTATCACAATAATTTTTTCTGAATTCTGGTTCCCATTTTTTTTTAATAGAATGACTTACAAATTTTCAAATGCATGTTTTGATTTTATGAGTATTATGAATTTTTTAATACGCTCACAAATATCTCTTTTTTAGTAAATTTTAAAGTTAAAAATAACCAACAGTTTTAACTAATATTTCAATAATTTTCTTTAATAAACTTTGCCACCATATAAAAACGTTGTTTTTAAAAACGTTGGTTTTTATATCGAATTATTTAAGTTCATAAGATATGTCATTTATTTTAAATAAAGAGCGTTTAGGCTCATGTAGAATTTTTTTTTTAAGCTTATCCTTTCCTAATTTATAAATCTATCAATTTTACATAAGGCGTATTTCGCATCCATTAATTTCGATCTTATTTTTTTGTATTAAAAGCTCGCATTATGCGCCGGAATGTACAGCAATTAAAAAGTTTCCTACGGTCAGCTAGCGAGAAAGAATAAAACAGACTTTACCGAAGTTTAGTTTAGTTTAGTTTATATTAACGTCGCACTAGAAGCAACACGAGGGCTATTGGCGACGGACCTCGTAATTTTGAACCACCGTCAAGTGACGAGGACGACACCTGAGCTGGCACCCCCTTCTCCTAACATCCACACCACGCCAACGGGAGGACTTTGGGCCCCGAACAGATTTAACGTGCATCAGCCCCGGCTACACGGCGGGTCTTTGGCAGCCAAGGATCGAACCCGCGACTGAACGAAAACCGCCAGCCGCTAGTCCACGACCTTGACCACTAGGCTACCGCGGCCCCTTTACCGAAGAAACACCACAATTTATAAATGTGTTTTGATAAAACCACCAAATCTTCGCGCATTGCGCTCTCTTCTAGCTGAAAGATTGAATGAATCCTTTTTGGTAATATCTAAAACAAAAAATAATTCTCGTGCAATCACATGGACTCTCTAAAATTGTTCGACTATCCGTTTGGTGGATTAACTGATTGGTTTTTATTAACGTCGCTAGATGCAACACGTAAGCTATTGGCGACGGACCTCGTAATTTTGAAACTTGGTCAAGTGACGAGGACGACACCTGTGTAGAAACCATACTCTCTTAACGTCCGTACCACGCCTAGGAATGACTTTGAGCTTCGACAGATATAAAATCAATCCCGGATACACGGCGGGTCTTTTATGGCAACAAGGCTTGAACCCACGACTCGACGAAAACCACCGGATGTGAGTCCACGGCTATGACCACTAGGCTACCGCGACAGCTGTCCATTTGGCAATCCTGCAGATAAATGGTTAGTGAGTGATGGTGGAGTTTAATGGCGCAAGAGCACAAGATATGACTATGCTGCTCCAAAAAGGTGTAACTGTGTTCTAAGCGTTTGGGGAAACAATGATTAAATTTTGTTGACAAAGACGAGGGTCCAAAAAAATAAAGAAGAATTGGTAGGGTATCTCTCGGCGCGTCACCTGTGTTTACTACAGACAGTAAGCCTCATGGGAAAAAGATCAGTAAAGGGCCACTTCTCGTGTCTACCTAAGGTTCTAAGGGGGAGGGGCAGTTAAATTGTTAATTCAAGCGATACTATTTGTTGACTTCAATGATTTATACGTACTAAACAACAATTTCGTTTACTTCAGTATTATAACAGTGAAATTCAAAAAACACCCTCGTTAGGAATGGAAAATGAGATAATTCACTGCAGCATTGCTCTTTCCTTTTTTCTGAGAAGTCCATGACTATGAGCCTTCCGCCTTCTATAAAATCTTTCCCATAATTTTTCCAGCGAATGGGAGGCTCTTCACCTTCATGCAGCAGATTCATCGAAAGAAATCCATTGTCTCGAATGAGGCATGATTTCTAGTGTAAAATGACTTCGAAGAAAAGTGACGACGGCAACTCGATGCGGCAACAGTCAGAAAGAACCTCTAAATCAGTGTGAAATTTGTTTCGATATCGTTGGTTTAGATGACAGCACTGAACTCCAATTTCTTAGCAATGACACTTGCCTTCAAACATGTGTACTTTTTTGAATAACTTGTTAGTAAAGTGTAAATTTAAATGTACTGATCAATGAGAAGCAAACAGTGTCTGTAATTTAAAAGAAAAAAATAAACTGAACAAAGATTTACAAATGTTAGAATGGTTTTCAGTTAGAAACCAGTAACTACCTTCATATCGAAATTTAATTACCATTAGTACTGCGTTTTTACTATGATGTCCACAGTAACTTTTTGTGATTTTTTGTCAGTCATTGATATCTGAATAAAATAAAATTATCTTATGGAAAGTGTTCTGTTTATATTGTGAAAATACAACGGTCGCCCTGAGTTTATATTGATAATTAAATTATATGATAATTTACTATGTTAATTCTTATGAACATATTATTTCTTAACGCAACAAAGCATGAAACTTTGAAAGGAAGAAAAAAAAAAAAAAGATGAAAAAAAATTTCAGAATAGATTTTAGTAAATAAAATATGGCTTTAATCTATTTTCCCGAACATGTATTATTATACGTATTAAATATTGTTTAACACATTTTCAAAACTAAATCAAAAAAGATGAAGTTTATCTATTTCGATTCTAACAGCTACGGCAAATTTAAGATCCCGGGATGGATGAAAAATTCCTTTTTATAAAAACTTACTCCTCATTGACATTTATACTCAGTAGTAATGATAAAATTTAAATAAATACTTTTATTGGCTAATTTTTAACGATAACACATCGATCAATAACTCCCGAGACTAACCCAGAGATGGCGCTCGTAGTAAACCAGTAACCAGGTCTTTCTAGAGTACTAACCTTTGCTTGAAACGTGTCAAAATTTTAAGTCGATCGGACCAGGAAAAAGGTTTTTTGAAGTGAAGTGAAAAAGGTTTTTTCCAAGTGGGTGCCGCGATTGCTTTCGATGGAACAAAAACTGCAACGAGTCGATGATTCAGAAAGCTGTTTATCGCTATTTACTCGCAACAAAAAAGATTTCTTGCGAGAAAAAAAAAAAGAAAAGAAAAGAAAAGAAAAAAAATTGTGTGTGTGTGTGTGTGGAGAAAAAAAAAAGATTTGGAAAAGCGTTGGAACGATTGTATCACCGTAAAAGGTGATTAACAAAAGGTGTTATGTTGATGAATAAAAAAAAAAATTTGCAAAAAAAATGTTGTTTTCAATGTTAGACTCGGGAGTTATTGATCGATGTGTTAGATAAATACAGTTTGTACAATTTTGTGATGAGAAATAATGCATCAACAAACTGATTAGTAACAAAAGCAAAAGAATTGTTTTAACAATAACATTATCTAATAATTAGTTCTCGAACTACACAAGGGTTATTGATGACGAACTTCCTAATTTATCTACGGTCAGGTGACAAGTTCGAGACGCCTCCCTCTCCAAGCTTCCACATCACGCCCATCGGTGGACTTGGGATTTCGGCCAGATTTAATGAGAGTCAGCCCCGCTATACGGCGATCTTTTGTGGCATCAGGGCTCGAACTCAAAACTGGACGAAAACAACGTCGGTCGCGAGATCGTGACCATTAGGCTACTATGGCCACGTTGTTTCTGTAGGGTCATGAGTACAAGTCTTGGTACCACTTAAGGCTTGTAGTGTAAAGGAGCTGAAGCACATGAAATATTTCAGGTCTCACTCTTCACTTTAGTGAGATGTTGAGGTTTGCAGAGTGGTGTACCAATCAGATGTCGTCATCGTCACTTCACCGAGATTCAAAATGAAGAGTTGCACCACCAATAGCCTTCGTGTTGCTTCTATGTGAGATGTTTCCGAAAATCACTCAATCAAGCTGTGACCTCAGGGCTACGGTGGTATTTTTTTAAAAAAACACATTTGCTACATAGACTCGTATATAATACTTATAATTGATACTTACATTAACTATAACCATCTACAATAACTACAGAACATTTCGAATTGAAAATAGCATGAATCAAAATTAAAATAAAACTTGAGGCCCCATTTCAACTCGGTGCATTAAGCCAAACATTAGGTCTTTTTTTTACATCCAATTTCATGCCATCTTTATTATTGCTCTGTATTACTAATTAATTTGTAACTTTTATCCCGGACGAAGATTTAAAAAAATCAACGTAACTGCCTTTTGCAGTCTCACAAAATGATACACAACACCCCGCCTATTCCTTTCCGTCTCGAGTTAGTCATCAACGGAAAAGCCGAATGAGGAACTGGGGTAATAATTACCCCATTCAGTTACCGTCGAATCACCCGAGGGTTTAATTGCGGCCTCATCTCCCATCCAAAATGACACGATTCTCATTCCTTGGTCTGTCATCACCTGCCCTCTCAACTCACCTCATACCTACATATTAACTTCGGAACCGTGTGCTAATGGTTTTAATTGGGAATTTTTTTTGTACTTCGCGTTCGCTGTAGATCTTTCATTTAGCTGCTCTTCTTAGTATTTCTTTATTTTTTCTTGTTCAGATATGTAACCCGCAGGTAATATCGTGAGAGATGTTTTTTTCCCCTCTTTCTTTCTCTTCTTAGTTTGATGGGTATTAGGAAGCAGATGGTATGACAAAGAAAACCAATTCTCTAATCGGTTGATGAACAATTATCTCAAATGCGTTTTGATGAAGTCGGTAATTGTTTTTTTTTTTTTTTTTCATTAATCTCGTGGATTTTTTTTTATTATTATTTCAATGGTTCTCAATGTAACAAAGTATATTGACGAGTAACTTTTTTTCTGCCATTTTCTTTTATTGTATTTTATTCCATTTTTCCCAATGTGGAAAAAGTGTTACAAACATGATTAAAAATTAGGATCATAAAGGCCAAATTAAAAATATATATATATAAAATAGATGGCTTAAGAATATTAAGGTAGTCATGCAGTCTTCGTTTGAAATCCGAGATTATTAGATAGGGATTTTTTTTCTTCGAAATATATCTCAATGCTAGACTAATCATTTAACTGATCCAGGTAAAATATATGCTATGGAATGAAAAAAAAAAAAGAATATTTTTCATAAGTTAACTCTTTTTCAACTTTTTTTTTTCGAATATGCTTTACAAAACTGAAGACCCACAACCAAATCACTAAAATGGTCTTAAAAGTTTAATACTAAATAAAACTACATATAACTGAACAAATGATGAATCACTCATTTCGAAAGTTAAGTCGAATAACTAGTTAAAATTTGAGCTACTTGTTCAAGTAATTCATGACAAAGAAAATTATGAGAGCGATGGTTCGGTTAAAATACATAATACATTTTGGAAAAAAAAAATCAAAAACTATTATCTATTTTAGATAATAATTAAATATAAAAACCATTTGTCTTCATTCTCATTGCTGAGTTCCCTCTCCCCTTTCAATTTCTAAGTATCGATTAATTCTGTACTATATTGAAATTTTTATTTTTAAGAAAAACTAAAGTATTAATGTGCATGGGAAGCGAAAGAAATTTAAGTTGGGATTTAAGGCACAAGAGACAATTAAAGTTTTGCTCCGCTAAGCTATCTGTAACTATGATCTGATTTGATGTTAGAAATATAGAAGAATAACGCCGGTAAAAAAAAACGAATTCTTTAAACATGGGTTTCCTTTCCAACTTCACACTTTGCGTAACATAACTTTTTTTTATGCCTTAAAATTTTTCGAAAGGATAGCTTAATTTGCTAGTTTCAATATTCAACTGTTTTACGTTGTAAACAATCGGAATTATGAGTAAAATTTAATTCTTTAAATAATTAGTTTTAATCAATTAATTTTTATTAATTATAGTTAAATAATATTGTATTGTCATCCAAAACAATCATGTATAAAAAATTTCAGCTCAATTAGGCGAATTAAAATGTAAGAAAAAAAGCTTTTAAAGTTTTGACCCAGACATAGTTACAATGTGAGTAGTTGAGAAAACCTATTAAAAAGGAAAAATGCTTGACAAAGATAGTCGAAAATAAAGAAGTGTCACTAAGATATCTACGGGTGTGTCACTAAGTTCAGTAAACATAGGCGACGATCTCCCTCAGGAAACAGATATCACTAGAGTATCTCCAGGCCATTATTCCCATTCTTACCAAATGAAAGTAAGCCCACGAGAGGTTAAGTTTTTGGGCTTAAAAATTATTTTAATCAAAGACATTTTTTTTAAATACGGAGATTTATAAGATATTTTTATTTATCATAGAAGTCATTGGATTCCTTGTCAAGCTTATCTGATGCATGGCCGTTAAATGTGAGTCTGAAGTTCTATAGTTATGTAGTTATCGGTTTCGAGAAAATGAGGAACTTGTTGATATCTATGATACTGCCCATGCGTGAGAACTCCCCCACCCCATATTTTTGGGATCCTACTTCCAGCAGAAAAGAGGTTTTTTACACGCATTAAAATACGGTGCAGTATCTGGTCGAAAACATGCCATATTAAGAATCGTGAAAGAAGATTTGCATTTCATTAGAATTTTACATTTCAATTCAAATAAAAATTTTCAAAATTGTGGAAAAGACTTAAATTAATGCGACATTTCTTTCTTTGTTATTTAAGAGCCCTAACCGTATAAGACATATCAAGCTTAACTCAGATAAGAAGGTGGTCTCATTTCAACGAATTGTCTTCGAAATGATAAAGAGACATAGTGACACAATAATAATCAGACAAAAATCTTTAATCAATTTATTCAGTTTTGAACAAGCAATATCAAAACGAATTAGTAAAGTAGAGAGTATAATCAATCGCCTCCACAACCAAGTATTATAACAAGAATTTATGTTATGAAATAACTTATTATTAAGACCCGCCTTGCAGCAGGGCTGCTGCACGTTAAATCTGTCGAGGCTCCAAGCTCTCCAACTGGCATAGTGTGGAAATTTAGGGAGAGAGATGCTAGCTCAGGATTCATCTTCATCATTTGACACAGGTTCAATATGTTGAAATCCGTCGCTACTTCTTTTTGATTGAGTGGTTGTTTATTAACGTCGCATTTAAAAGCAAAAGAAAGGTTATTTGCGATGGACTTTGTCATTTTAATCCTCCGCGAATGACGGAAACGGCACCTATAAGCTGACATTTCCCTCTCCAAATTATCACATCAACGGGTAGGCTTACAACCTCGACAGATTTAACGCGCAGGATACTACACGGAGCTTCTTTTGTAGCATCAGGACTCAGATCCACGACTCGACGGGAACAATGCAAGCGCGAGTTCGCGTCCATGACCACTTGGCTACCGTTGCCACCTCATGTTGCTTCTAAGAACAACATTAGTAAACAATCAATCAACCAATAACGTTACAAGAATAACGCTTTAAGAATTTGTTATTCAATGTTTCCTTATTAAAAAAATGAGACAGTATTACAAACTGAAAAGCATTTCAAAGTCAAATGACTTTCTCCTAGAAATTCTTATTTAAAAAATAGGACAAAAAGGATAAAACGAATTATTTGTCCTTAGCTAACTTTCGAGTTAACTATAAAACCATTCTTTTTTCCAGCTACATTTTATTTTACTCTTTATCAATCATTATACCACTTTTATCAAGTCATTTAAAATCCTTGATCCAATACTTAAAATTTCAGAAATTGCAATGGGACAATGAAATTGCAAAAGACAAGATAAAAGAAAATGTCACATAGCGCTTACAATACATTTTTGGCAGAAAAGGATATAGATAGCTGACGATGCGAGGCGAAATTCTCATTATTTGACAACAACGTCCTCTTAGGACAGATCGGCATAAAACAGAATAGAAACAAGGTAATTTTAGATTATTATTTCCAGATTATTTTTTTTTAAATTGCATTTTTTTACCAAGGTGTTTTTCGGAAAGTGAGTATAAATCACATTGATGACAGTTGCGAATTTTATCTCTCACATATAAAATATCTTTTCTATACTTGAAATGTTAGTTATGCGAAAAAAAAATCAACTGTTTGTCTTTACATATAAATAAAAAAAAAAATCCTGCATCAAATATAAACGGAGTTTAAAAGTATATGTGTGGTTAAAAGTAAGTATGATAAAAAGTTAAAAACATTGGAATGAGCTATTTTTTCAAATAAACTATTCAAAGGTCGTAATTTCCTTGAGAATTTTAAGAATTTGACGCAAGATTCTCAAATTGTTCCATTTAGTGGTGTGAGGGACCTACAACTATCGAAGTTTCGGGTGAAATTCTCCCTACCCCCCCTCATTTGGAAGGATCGCCACACAATATATAATTAACAAAAATATGTAATTAACATTTAACTGAAATTAAATAGTTAAACAGTTTTGGAATAGAAAAAGTTTTAAAACAAAAGTAAAAAACAACTTACAACTAGCAGTCAAATGTACGTTTGAATAAATTATGAATCTGCCATTTTGGATATTTTAAAAATTGTTTTTAACTTCCTGTAGATTTGACTACTGGGGGAAAAAACCGTTTAATACTTGTATACAATCGATCAAAGGTCTTTGTAATTCGTATCATAGTGCCAATGTTGGTCACGGATACTTGTAAATTTGATACACTAATGGCATTAGTACATATTAAGGAAATTGTTTATCTTTTAAGCCTGGGCCGCGGTAGCCTAGTGGTCAAGGTCGTGGACTAGCGACCGGCGGTTTTCGTTCAGTCGCGGGTTCGATCCTTGGCCGCCAAAGACCCGCCGTGTAGCCGGGGCTGATGCACGCTAAATCTGTTCGGGGCCCAAAGTCCTCCCGTTGGCATGGTGTGGATGTTTGGAGAGGGGGGTGCCAGCTCAGGTGTCGTCCTCGTCACTTGACGGTGGTTCAAAATTACGAGGTCCGTCGCCAATAGCCCTCGTGTTGCTTCTAGTGCGACGTTAATAAAAACTAAACTAAATTATCTTTTAAGCCGCAGCAGAAATACTACAACTTTCACTTTTCTTAGTAACGCCGATGTTCGTCAGGTATTTTTTTTATTTAATTTGAATACACTTCTTGGGTCTTCGATAAATACACTGAATACAAGGATGCGCAATCATTTTCTACGGAATAAAAAAAAAAGTAATATAAATCAGCATTTTTTTTCCACATTAATTTACCAGGCACAGAATAATTGCATAGATTAATCATAATGACGTAAAAAAATTATATTTTTCTTGTCCTCTGAAAGTGAATGTTAGACACGCCATGGAAAGCAGAAGGGTTGTGGCGTAGGAAAAATTATTTTACTATCGATTGATCTAAAATATTTGCCATTATGGGTCGTGGAAAGAATACATAGAATTCAACACTAATAATAATTGTTCATTAGTGAATTTCGTGGTTCGGTAAATAATTACGTGTAATTAGAAATTTTAAAAATTAAACTACGATGTCTTAGGGGAAACTTTTGCCACATACTGTTATATTGAACGGTCTGCAGTGATATTCGTCGTGACCACGAGTCTGACATCTTGATTAGGCAAAATTAATCAAAACGAATATGCTAAATAAAAGCATTAATAATTGGGAAAAATTAAAATATCCCAGAATATCTAACACATGGATCAATACGACCCGAGACTAACATTGAAAACAACATTTTTTTTGCAAAATTTTTTTTTATTCATCAACATAACACCTTTTGTTAATCACCTTTTAGGGTGATACAATCGTTCCAACGCTTTTCTAAATCTTTTTTTTTTCCCCGCAAGAAATCTTTTTTGTTGCGAGTAAATAGCGATAAACAGCTTTCTGAATCATCGACTCGTTGCTGTTTTTGTTCCATCGAAAGCATTCGCGGCACCCACTTGGAAAAAACCTTTTTCATGCTCAATTTTTCATGAAGGATAGTAAATACACTTCCATATGATATCTGTGTCATCTCAGCAATCTCACGGAGCTTCACTTTACGATCTTTCATTATAATTTTTGTCACCTCACTCACATTTTCCGGTGTAACGGCTTCCACAGGTCTACCCGAGCGTTCCGCGTCACTTGTGTCGGTACGACCACGTTTAAACTCAGCAAACCACCGACAAATCGTTGCTTTTGATGGACAAGAGTCCGGGTAACATTTTTCAATGCATTGTTTCGCTTGCACGGTGTTTTTACCCATTAAAAAACAATGTTTTATCAGAACACGAAACTCGGTTTTTTCCATTTTTTAAACAAACTACAAAACGACTTTACTCCAACCTCGATAACTCAGCTGTTTCTGGTCCGATCGACTTAAAATTTTGACACGTTTCAAGCAAAGGTTCGTACTCTAGAAAGACCTGGTTACTGGTTTACTACGAGCGCCATCTCTGGGTTAGTCTCGGGAGTTATTGATTGATGTGTTAAAATGTTTCTTCTTTATAACATTTTTCTTTTTCTAAATTGACAATTTATTACTTAAACTGTTGAAAAATAGCAATACTAAATATTATTACATTCTTAATAGACAATAAAAGTACGATCTTCATAAATATACCGTGGATACGGTAGCCTAGTAGTCATGTCCATGGACTGGCGGTCAGCGTTTCGTCGAGACGTGGGTTCGAGTTCTGATGCCACTTTATACCCGTCGTGTAGCAAGGCTGATGCATTTTAAATATGTCAAGATCCAAAGTCCTCCCATTGGTCTGGTGTGGAAGTTTGGAGAGGGAGGTGTCCTCGTCACTTGACCGAGTTTCAAAATTACGAGGCCTTTTGCCAATAGCTCTCGTGTTGCTTCTGTGTGCAATGTTAATAAGCAATCTTAATCATAAATAAAAATGCATTAAATAATACCAGCCTTTTATTTTTAAAAATGATTATACTGAATCGCAATATTCAAAAAAAAAAAAAAAAAAAAAAAATTACTTGCGATATATTTTGTGAAATTGTAAGTAATCATATTAATACATTTTTGAAGAAATTCAATAATAAATTTAACATGGTTAAGAATCACGATAACTTATGCTCTGCAATAACTTCGAATAATTCCTCCTGTATATCAAATTTACTATATATTGATTTTAAATAGAGTTTCATGATGTTATTATATGTGACTTAAGAAAAAAGCAATTAAATTACGATATGATGTCCTGAATAAACAGATACACTTACGTTAAAGCATATTTTTCCTCTGAAATATAAATTTTACGGAGAATAATCTCCAAAACATTAATAAGTAGTTTGATATTGATGTTACACAAGTTAACAAAACAAATTTAATGGTTCATCAAACATTTATGTTGATTATAACTCCATATACATAAGAATTTTTTTGATTTTTTTTACATGTCTAACATTTTATAAATAGTTCGTATACAATAAAATTATTCTTAACGGTGTTTATAACTGGAGATATTCCACGTGTCTTAAAATATATTATGTGACACAGAGATCTTCAACCTGGGTTTCAGGAACTTCGACAGGTGTTCCGCAAGATATCGCTGTTTGCTTAATCAAAACGCTAAAATCTTAGTAAAATATTAATTTTTATAAAATATCGTATTCTGAAAGGAAATTTGCTTGTAAAAGTAAATATAAATAAATATTTTATGGATAAAATAAAATCTTAAATTTTCGTAAAAGTCACGTGTTTCATGTACATTAATCGAGACGCATTGGATCGCATATTAATCTCCATTCTTTGTCTCAGGAGAAGAATCGCCCACTTGTTTTCACTATTTTTAATGTATAGTGTAAAATTGAAGTCACCCTTTTAAAATTGAAATGTTGAGTATATTGCATTTTGAAACTTAATATTAAAGGCTTTCCTAATTTGCATATTATTTTAGTGGACGGTAACGCTAATCCCGATGAAAATGTAAAAAATAGAAATATTTCTTTGCTCAAAATGAAAAATTATCTTAGATCCAAAATCCTTCTCAAGACTGTGACACCTCCCAATTCCCAATAAAAGAAAGAGAATAGCAAATTGATAAATCGACCGACACTCAATTGAATCTAAATTGTAGTCAAGTTGATATTATACATTTTTTCATTCACATTAAAAAAGAATATCCTGAGATTACCAAAAGAGCTGTGAAACATTTAATGTCATATGTTTCAACATATGTATACAAAAATCTTGAAAACAGACTGGGTGCAGAAGATGACATTAGGTTGCAGATTTCAATAATTGTTCCTGACATAAAAATACTTATAAATTAAAAAAAAAAGTTACAGCCAATTCATGAATTTTTTTTTTTTCTTTTTAATTTGTTATACTTTAAAACATTGTTACTTTTGTTTATTATTCATTGAATATACTGTAGAACACCGCCTAAAAATACACATTAGCTACCTTACCATTAATTATTTTATTAAGAAGTTTCTATTGTGATAAAATAGAAATGCAATAATAATTTTGAAAGTTTGAGTAGAATAAAGCTTTGATGTTCTATTTTTTCTTCTCCATAGTCCAGAGGTTCCTTCAAGAAAATAGTAAGCTCAAAGGGTTCCCAGAAGTGTCAAAGGTTTAATACCCCTGCAGCACCTAAAAGATCTCAATTTTCAAACTTTAATTTATTTTTAGTCAATTTGAAAGAATCTTAATAACGAATAATTAGAACATATTTTTATTATTCTTAGCAAAACAGTTCAAAGTGCATTGTTTCCCTAGTATATTAATTCGTAAGAAATCGTAAAGAAAATTGTTTAACTTTTTTAACACAATCAAAATTGCCTGTAATTAAGCTTAAGTTCTTAGATTTACCTATCAGATCATGATTGTATTTTCAGCTCGGGTGGTTGGATATTTCGAACGAAATTAGAATGTTTAAAAAGGGATGTTCAGCAGAAGTACAAACACACACACAAAAATTGGTTATTTTCCCTTCTTGATTATTTACAACTCACAATCACATATACTCGTCCATTTGACTAATTTCTTCTCCTTTTAATAATCATAATACTTTCCATCGCATTTTAAAATTAGCTTTTTTATTTCTAAATTCTTATAAACTCAACTTTCCCCTTTTTACATTTCGAATTTAAATGCAAAATATGCCTTTTGTGCTTTGCCCACATATTTAACTAAAATTATTGACTCATTTACATATTTATTTACAATTTATCACTAGGATCCTGGCCATGACCAAAGATTAACAGCCGAATCAATCGCTTCATCAAACTCATCATATATCAAGCATTGTTATCTCAATAAATACGCAACCTCTATCCCGACTGAATGCATATCTAAAATTCCAAACGATTCAAAGGGACGGGCAAAGCAATTTGCCGCACTTCGAATAACAATTCCGATAAGGAACAGTCTCCCAACTAAGGCACAACAAAAACTATCGGTCAGTCAATCGCTGACCACGGGTCAGGAATCTTCACAAAGACCCTAATACACTCCCAGGGCAGTGGTCAAGCGGACCACCCAAAGCGAAGTGGAGGTTTCTTCAGTCTCCCTCCTCTAGGGATGACATCCCCCTTCTCTTCCCCAGTCGGTGTGTCATTGATGAAAAATAAAACTTCCTTTTCTTGTGGGGAGATTGTGTGGCAAAACCATCCGACGGCTATTGTCCGATTTCCGCTGTTGACTGGCTTGTTTTTCGATTTTTCAAGGTATGGGAAGTATTTCGACACAAGAAAAAGTTTCTGGTCCCATGATGCTTGTCACTTACCATTCCTGAGCGATGCATCGACTGTCAGGCCTGTGGAAAGTGAGAATGGGATTTTTTTTCTTCTTCTTCTTTTGTGTTTCCAACTTGTTTACGTTATGGTTTGATGACAATGAGACTTGGAACACAGGTGATTTATGTATTTTTCTCCTTCTGGCCTTTCCCTTACCCATAAATAAAACTTTACCTCAAAATATATGTATAAAATTAAAACACTGAACTTTTTTTTTTCTTGAATTGATAAACTTATTATACACATATTTAACGATGAGCTGAGATACAACTCTTACAACCCACGCATTTATTTTTTAATTTTTTTTTTATTTTATTGTTTAATCTTTTAATTTGTAAGAATACTTTACAGGCACACCTTGTTATAAAAAAGTATTGTATACGTTAATGATTTATGAGAAAAAATTCTTTTTTTAGATATGCATACTGAAACAAAAAATACCTGGAGGGAAGATAAGATAATCAAGAAAGGTAAGTTTACTTACGTTTTACTTATTAATTCGAGCATCTATCTATGTCTAGATACGTGTTAATGCTAAACAAATGTAGATTGTTATTTTATTTTATTTATTTATTATTTTTTAAAAATTTTATACTAACGATGAGTACTCTATTTTAGGCTCTTTCATTCAATAAACGTTTATCGAAATCGGGTTGTAGACAAACCAAGTGCAAAATGACAAATGATCATCGGTATTTCTAAAAAAAAAATTGCAAATTGAAATATTTCAGCTGCGACATAAAAGATATAACAATCTGCTGGATATACAATAATGCTATAAGGATACCAAAGTTATTATGATATTAAAAGTCACTCTAATGAACAACAAAAGCATTGTGATACAAATCAAAAAAGAAGCGGTTCTCCCTGCTATATAGGTAAAATAAAGAAAGAAATACAACCACCTTAACTATGTTTAATGCGGTACGCGTGACTGTTACATGTTAGAAATCGGCCTGTGGCTGGAAATAAGTTTGTCACCCTTGATCTACAACCTTTTAAATCTGCTTTGAAACATTTCTCTCTCTCCCCCTCGCAACCTCTCAACACCTACCAAACTCCGCTTTCTAACTCGAAAACAGCTTTCTTTTTCTTTCACTCGGAACCTCGTCACAAAAGAAAACACGCTTACGAACACACATTCAAACCAATTCGACTCTCTTTTAAGTATCCCAATAACAACCAACTCAGTGGATACGCATTTTTAACCCCGAACACAGGTAACTCACGGCGTAATCAACCCATTGGACGGCGTAATCAAAGGCAAGTCATGCGTTTCCTTCCCTGCAAAATAAAATATAAAAAAAAGAGGAGCCATTAGAAGAAATAACGACAGAACACACGCGCCCATCACAATACCTTTATTTCCAAGCCAGAAAAGAGCTCTTTGGCTTGGCGGAGAGCAACAACCAAATTATTGCAAACCGGGGACGTTAACCTTCGAATCGTGTAATTTCCAATATTTTACAACCGTCTGACTGTGATGGTCATTCAGCAAGTTTGTAAGTGAGGATGGGGGTGAGGGTGGTCATGAGGTATTGGGGTGGGTGAGGAATAGTCTCGTGGTATCAATTGGTGTAACAATGGTTACCTGTAGAGACAGGCTGGCTAGTTTTTCGAATGTAAGCTGTTACAAAAAAAAAAGTGCCCTTTACGTGTGGCATAGAAGCGGTTTTTATTACTTCTAACGATATTGGATAAATTGAAGTTATTTAATTAGTTGTAATAAATTGTGATAGAGGAAAAGAGGAATTAATGATTGTTAGAGATGAATGGAGAGGAGGAAATATAGATGTTTTTTTGTCAAGTACCTATAGCTTTTACATATATCATGAAATTATACAGGAAATAATTAATTTTCTTATAATATTGTTCTGTAATATATATTATTAATGGAATTTCACTCAATACAGTATGATTCTTTAGTCAAGACGCTAAAAAGAGAATTTTTATCTTCTCTGGTAATTCAGCAATGCATACTACTCGTAATGTATGGTATATTCACAAATAGATGAAATCAATGAAAGATTAGCATTGATAATATTCTTTCATATTTCTGTATTTTAAAAAAATCTGAAGAAATATGTTTTGTGTGAATTTATTTTGTAACACCAAATTTTGAAATTATATTAGAGTCTTGTTAAAGCATTTGAACCAATATATGCGTCGATTTTCTTTTTTCATTTTCTGAAGCAAAATGTTTAATATTTTCTACAGGGTATTCAAAGTTTTATTTTATGGTCTTCTATAACATTCTAAATTTAATCACTTATAACAATCACTTTAATTTCTTATTATAATTATAAACATGAAAGTAATATAAGAAAGCATTAAAATGTTTTAAGAATTAAAGGCAATTTTATATGCATTCTATAAACATGTATCATTTATGACGATTAATGTAAAGTATTTAATGCCACAGAAATAAAATAAACGTATTAACGTAAAAGGAAATTTAAGATTTCTTTTTAACTCTACGAACGCACAAGAAGAAATAAGGAATGAAGAAGAATCATTTTCCGAACAAAAGCGATTTCATT
This sequence comes from Nephila pilipes, assembly GCA_019974015.1. Classification (NCBI taxonomy): domain Eukaryota; kingdom Metazoa; phylum Arthropoda; class Arachnida; order Araneae; family Nephilidae; genus Nephila; species Nephila pilipes. The sequence goes on from BMAW01019133.1 coordinate 395,707, forward strand.
TATATGACTAAGTAAAGCTTGTTGAAGGGAGTTCTCCCTCTTACCTCCTTTATTTTTTTTCTTGTAAATTGGTAAACCAAATAAATTCGATTTATTATTGAATTTTTAAAAGCCGAAAGCAAAAAATAACACTAAACAATAAGGATAATAAATAATTTTAATTGTACATTTTTAAACTTAACTAATCTGTTGGATCAGAAAGCACATAATAGTCTTGTTGAAAAACATGGACAAAAATACTTGTACAGCAAAACAGAGTATATATTATGATTCGAAATTTTAATATATTTACTGCTTTCTCTTAGCTTAGATATTCTGTCTAAAAAAAGGTAAGTAAATAGTATATTTCTCTCAAATCATTATTCAAGCAAGTTGTAAATAAATATTCACTCGTATTTGATAATGCATGCGCAAATACTCAAAGTTGTCCAATCCAATATTTCCCTCAGGAATTTACCTTCTTTAGGCAAGTAAGGACATCATGTGATCCCGAGACACCCTAGTAATGTTTTTCTTTCCCTTGGGATTTACTGTTTTTGATAAACACGGGTAACATCCCACGGGATACAATAGCGATCCTTCTTTATTTTCGACTATTCTTCTTGTCAACTGATTTTTACCTGTTTTTCTTTTTCTCTTGCGTCTAGACCACAATTACACCTTGTTTGGCCCAGCATAGTCACATCTGGTTCCTTCACCATTAATCATCACAACACATCCAATACACTTGAAAGTTATTATTATTTATAATTATTGAAATTAATTGCATTATCATGTGTGTGTGATTTAATTCTGATCTATTTTGAATTTTTAACATGAACTGATATAGATTTATGATATTTAATGTTCGTTTTATACCTTCTCTAATATCTATTACTACAGGTTAGGATATGCTTTCATTTCAGACAAGTCCTTTCTTTACAAAGAAACAAATCTTAAGATCGTGAAAAGCAATAAGACTGTATTGATAAGACACGAATCAATAATAAACGTGAGAAAAAGAAATTACAATAAAAGGTTAAAATATGAAATATAGGGTGCAAGTTGGCGATTTTAGCATTTCTACTGACTTTTAAAATAAATTGCTAAATTATCTTAAGGGTTACTAAAAAAATACTAATATTATAATGATTAGCAAAAAAATGTTATTGAACAAAAAAAATCGCCAAATGTGGCGTGCACCTCATACTTTAAATTTAACCAAGAATAAAATAAAAAGGGTTTTAAAGCAATAATCTCAAACTCTGCTCCTTGCAAATACAGCGACTCAAATGGTCTACTTATATGGATATTAAAGCTCTACGTGACACTGTTCTAAGATTCAACATTCAAACTCACCTAGATAGTCAATAAAAAGAGGATGCAGGGTGAAGACGTAATTTTTGCCGACTTTTGAAATAAATCGCCAAACTATCTTAAGGTTTATCAAAAAACCTATACTATCCAAAAAAGGTTTGCCAGAACGAAACCGAAACTGGACAATAATGGACAGATTTAGTGTGTAAACTGTACTTTATTTTAACCAAAAAACAAAATTACAGGATTAAAAGGCAATATGTTGAAACTCTATTCCCAGTAAAGAGTGGATTAAAATGGCTAACAAATAGATATTAAGTTAAGGATAAATTAATTTTGTCATTGTACCACGATTTAACATTCAACTTACAAAAATTGTCTGCATAAAGAGGTTGGTTTCCAATCAAAATAACAATGTTGGCTCGTCGAAATTATGGATAATAGGTCCTCTTACGAAAGTGGTGAGCTACGACGGCTCTACTGTTATGTTTTTCCGTGTTAAAAGATTTTGAGAAATTATGTTTTCGTTTTCGAAAACTCAAATACTTTAACCAAGGGCTATTAAATGCTACAGGAAAAAAAACAGCTTAAGGAATAACAGTATTACATTCGAAGAATAAGAAGATGTAATTCGAACCCAAATAGATAACTAAAACCTTCTTTTTTGCACCTGGAAGAAATAAAAGCTCCGAAAGAGAAAGAAAATGCAAACTCTCTTAAATCATATAAATAAACGACTCAAGTCATTAGAAATGAAAGAAAAAACTGAATAAATTGGAAAAATTGCAACAGTAAAATAAATGGATCTGTTGAACAAATACAACATTTGAAATTTCAGTTCACAAATGCGAAAAACGTTCTAAATAAAAGTTTGCTGCGCACATTAAAAGAATGTAAAAACGTTGAAAAAGATTAGTATCCGAGAAACCAGCAAGAAAAATAGTTTTACGGAAAGTAGTAATAAAGTTAAACTTGCAACAGCTGCATTCAGCTAAATAGATATATATAGTTTTTTTTCTAATGAACCTGATTCATCTTTTGTAAATATAGAATTTATTTCTGTATTAATGGCAATTCTGACGAGATATTTAACTTAACCATCACGTATTTTTTTCCAAATTCAAGCAAATGCAATAATTTAGAGAAGATAGAATCGGAACATTTCCACAACACATACTTTGCTGACTAAAAATTATTAGAAATGAAATAATTTTTTATTTCAAAATTATTTTTAAATTATTTCCTAAACCGCAATAATTTAAACGAAAACGGCACATAGAAAAAACAGTTAGAAACGGCACATAGAAAAATTTGAAATAATAGTAAAAAAAAAAATGTAGCATCTATATATATTAAAAGGTTCGGCAATCAACACTTTTACAAATTCTTTTAGGAAAGCATTTAATACTTTATAAATTTAAGAATTTCTTATTAAGAATAAAATTTAAGAATTTCTGAATGTATACATAAAGCAGACTCTTTTTAAATTGTATAAAAGAATACATTTAAAGAAATTATTTTAACCTTTTTAAGAAATTTAATAAAATATTAAAATAGGTATGGTATAAAGTTGTTTTGACCTTAAAGAGTTTTAAAAAGCGTATTTAAATCATTTCAATAGAATAAATAACTTGAAAAAATATATTATTTCAATTTTTTAAGCGTTACCAAATGCCTTACTATGAATTATTTTTCTTTCAAAATTGTTATATATACTTTTGTCCTGTATCTTTTTTTTTTCGTGTGTGTTTCATAATCATTTTCGTCAAGATTGTATAAGTTATTAATAAGAAATAACCGAAATATCTGAATGAAATTTATTCTGCACATTAATGGATCCTCATGTACATAATTCCAGCGATTCATGTTTATCTGTTTAATTTGAGGAAGCCTTGGATTTAAGTAACCCCTTGTTTTGTAAAGTTTTAACTGTTATCCAGGAGTATCATAAAGTCTTAGTTATTATTAAAAAACAAATCGAGATATAATCTTAATTTTTATTAATTATTCTTACGCCTTCCATTCATATCACATCACCATCCAGAGTTATATAATTCTCTGAGTGTTTCTTGACTTTTCGATAGGCCATCAAAGTATGGATTGAAATCCACCTTCTCCATACCGAGAATTATTTCAATCTACGGCAATTATTTCAATCTC